>CM033714.1:73887651-74491216 GCA_019671005.1 Hibiscus mutabilis
CTAGAAAATTGTAAGAAAACATAGTAACATATTCATGGAGGAAAAAGGAAGCAAAGTAAATAAAGAAAGAACAATGGTGTTTACCAGATCAAGGGCACAGGCAAAGCCGCCTTCGACCCGGACGAACTTGTCCTGGCCATGAGGAGGGTCGCCTCGAAGGGCGAGAACATTCTGAATTCCATTGGACTTGATGGTTTCAAGAGCATGGTCAATCTTCTCAACAGGCATGTTGGTGCAAGTGAGATGCATCATTGTTTCGACACATATGATGTTCTGCATCTTGTTAGCAATGTCCAAAGTGAGATCGGCCGTCGAACCACCGGCACCCCACGTGATGTCACAAAAAGATGGATTATGAGCCACCATTCGATCCATCCTTTCAAACAGGTTGTCCACTCCATCATCGGTCTTTGGAGGGAAGAACTCAAAGGAAAACGCCACTTTCCCTTGGTCCTGTTGCAAAGACTGGATCCTTTCTATCACCTTCATTTTCAATTGGATCTGGGACTCTCAGTGCCAGCAACAGCAGCAAAAGAGTGAATTTCAAGAACTGAAAATCAAAACCCAGATTTTTATAATAAAAAAATAGAAACATCTAACACAAACTTTAATCCGAAAGAAAAACTGATAATTCAGAGATGAACCCAAGTTTCAAACTTGAAAAACAACACAGAAAAGATCAAAAAGATGAAGAATTCACATCAATCATATGTAAGTAAATCAGATCAGCTGAAACATAAATGATACACTAACTCGTACTACAAGTTGCATATCAAGAATCTAACAGGCACAGAATCTTCCCATATTCATGGGCCAAAAATGCAACATGAATTCCTATGAAAATATTCCCAGAAAACATGAAAAAAGAAAGGGAACTCACAAGCAGAGGAGCTTTGGGGATCAAATGAGAGATGTGAAGCAGAGAATGGTTGGGAAATTGAGCTATTTGAAAGATGAGGGGAAAGGGGTTGGTGTGGTTGAAATGACAAAGTTGCCATTCAACAATCCAAAAGTCTGCGTTAACTCACCACGCATACCTACTTCCATGAGTGATACTTTCAGTAATATGATTATGGAGTAAAACCTTTTTAAGGGCTTAAAATCGTTCAATTGAATGATTAATTTAAATAGAATGTTATAAAATTATATTATAAATTGATATAATTTATCCTAATCAAAACATTAAAATTTAAATTTAAACATGATTTAAGAACGAAGTATTTTATACCATTAGAACAATTTAGTAATATGATAATAAGATATCATTAGCAAGCTCCAAACTTTTGATTAAAAAAAAAACCAATCATATACATAAAGTTAACCTATACCAACCATAAACAACATCTCATCAACTGATTAAGATGGCGATTATTTGTTATAATTTTAATCTTCACTGTTCTGGACTCTCATATTGAATTTAGATACGTGATTTTGTGTTCGTAAATAGCTTTCTCACGACGCTTGGCTCTGACTTGTAGTTCTCGATGATTTTTTAGTAGCGTAATCCTCGTGGTTCGTTTGTGGATACAATTTAATTTGTTCGTATCTATATTCCAGTAGCTTAATCGCCTTCATTATAATAAATTACATGCCTCTTTAAATAATGTTATCATATTTATGTTATTTTTAATATTTTTCGTGTTCGAATGCTTGATAAAGATTATTAATACTTTAAAATTCATAAATCAATATTAGTATATTAAAATTATATTTATATAAATTATGCATGGGCTGAGCCAATAGCTGGATTTGTATATTAAACTTACATGGGCTAGATTTTATCAGACATATACACGAGTGAACCGTACAAAATTCAAAAAAATATCAAAATACTTTTATAATAATATTAACTACTATTATTTATTTAGTAATTTCTCGTTTGTGATACTAAATTAGTAAGATGTTTTATTATAAGGTAGTACACGTTCGTTCATTTATTTAATCCTTTGAAAATATATGTATCTTATAAAAAAATTATTCGAATCTGAATCTTCTATAACGAATATCATCATCTTTTCTACTTGGACTATTTGTTGGTTTTGAAAAGAGAATGGTTTGAGTTTGAATTTTAAGTTTGTAGTATTGTATATATATTTTCTTTTACAATGAATTGAATAAATTAATTGTACAAGAACTCAACAAGTGGTCCCAGTGGAAAAGCGGATGATCCTAAGAGACTCGGGTTCAATCGCAATGTCTGCAAGGTGTATATGCATTGTCAAAGGATTAAGAATATCTATGAACATATAATACATTGTAATCACGTATTGTACAAATAATAAAACCATGAGTGGCTAGCAAGCTTTTCAAGCCTTTAGGTTTGGACTTGAGCCCCTAATGACATTTTACACATTTTATTTTTAGGTAAATACACCACAAAGTCACTTAGTTATAGGTTTGGTAATAAACATGTTAATTTTATTTTAAAAGTAATAATTTAGTCATTCAATTAAAATTTTGTGACAAAAAGAACTGTCCGTGGTTAAAATTAAAACAAGCGACTTAATATAATAACAATTTTAGTCCCCAAATTTATACATTATATTACTATGGTTGTAACCCCTTAGACCTGCATATGCGTTACACCAAATTCTAGGAGGTCACAAGAGCGACCCACAATAAAAACCCAAATAACATTCTTTTCTTTCTAATACATTTAAAATCGTAAAATAAAAATCTTTGTCAGAACATCATTACAAAAAATCATAAAACAAAAATTCAAAAAGTATATTACAGACTCTAACATAAAACAAAACACGACATATATGCCCACTAACTGCACCATTATCGTACTCCAAAAACAACTCTAAGAGAACTCCAAACACTAATGTCGGTCACTATACCATGATAGATTTCCTCTAACTTGCAATGGTAAAACAACGTGAGCTTGGAAAAGCTCGGTAATACAGAACTACTAAGAGAAGCTATAGGCAACATGCAGGTATAAGATAAAGCATAAATGAACATAACGGTCATGACATCAACAGGTTCCCATTACGGTATAGAACTCATATTACACCATACTTAAAGGCAGTATGGTTGTTCAATACTTGGACTTCTGAATATTAGTCGAGCATTATACAATCCAGAAAAATCAAGAAAATAGATATTTTACATGAATTGAGACAGAGGGTTTGGTGTGTCCCAACAATTGTAGATCAAGAAAGATAGACAGAAAGTTTTAGATAACTGAGGAATGTTGACAAAGGCAAAGGAGGAGGCGAAAAAAATTTGGTATCAGTCTAACTACCCTCCAACTGAACTCCAGTATGCAGTTCCCCAAAACTGCATCTATACAGGCGTTAACCCAGGCCCAATGGGCGTAGGTACCAACCTAAGGGGCTACCTTAGGTCCCAGGAGGCGTAGGAGCCTAACATAAGGCATAAAAGCCTAACAGAAGATTTGTGTGCATACGTATCTATCAGTAACTTCTCATGTTATCCCGGAAGTACTCAATAAAATAGTTTTGAATGATAACAATCATCTCAATAATTAATAGCAGTATGCCAGAAATTTAGGAAATAAGCAGATTTTTGACTAGTAAAATCGGAGTATCAGTACCCATGAATTGAGTATACTTGTATAAAAAAATCAGGGACCAGAAGTAATGTTTTTTACTTCAGATAACATAATCACTTGGGATCGAAATGGAAAGACCAATTTCCAAACAAAGAGATTATTCGTGTAAGTATGAGACATACTAGATGGTCCAATTTATCACTCAGGGGTCATTGCTAATCACAAAAATGAGACATTTGAACTATAGTCCATTATAAACTGATTTTAGAATCAAGAACTATTTTCGAAGGAATTCGATAATCATCAATTTCATCCAAGTATATAGGAATTATAACTCAAGATCATTCAGAATTTTTGGTATATCGTGACTATGCAGAAAATTCGTATATATCAGGATAGGTTTTAGAAACTTGGTTAGATCAAGATTAGTCAAGATTTCAGATATAATAGGGGAGTTCCAATCAATTTTTCTCAAAAGGGCATTTTGGTTATTTAACACTCAACCATAATTTTATAATTTAACCTCGATAGGATAAGTCGGTGATTTGTTGTGCTGAAGATTTTTGACGGCTTGCCAGGCTTCCAAGTCCATTCTATTAAACATATATCATCAATGCGTTACTTCCCATGCATTCAAATTGTTGGGTTTCATAGGAAATTAACTGATCTAATCAGGCATATAAACGCAGCGGAAAAATATCCTATGAAGAATTTATAGGATCTCATGCAATCATATTAATGTACGAAGAGGAAATCAAGAATTACCTTAATTTTGATTCAAGAATCCGGTTGATTTTAAGCGCTACCTTTCTGAAAGACGACCGCCCTCTACAAGTATCCACACGCGAATGGATGACGAATGGCTATTGGAATGCTAGTTCCAATCAAGATTTCAAAAATCTTGTTTTTGAAGTTTTGGTGGCTATTTCGAAAATCACTCTATCATGTCTCAAAACCCTTGGCATACATACATATATATATGACTTGATTGGGCTTAGATTGAGTTCACTTATTATATTTAATTAAAACTCTTTTAAATAAATTATAAAATAAATTCCTTTATCTGATAAGAAATTCAAGTTTAACTAAAATCTAGATGATGTGATTTATTTAATAATATTATTTATTTAAAATAAATAAATAAATAATATATTTAAAAACATATTCCTTATCCAATAAGGAATTTAAATCCAATCAAATCTAGATAATGAGATTATTTAATATTATTTTTCAAAAAAATAATAAAATAAATAAAATATTCTATCACAAGAATACGAATTTAACTTCTTTAAATTCGAATAAATAATCTCCCTCAATATAATTTAAAATAATCATATTATCTTAAATTTATTATTGGGAGTAATAACCACAACCATTCTTATCCATTCTTAGTGTGCGACCCTATAGGTTCAATTAACGTTGGCAGTGGATAAAATCACATTTTACTCTACAAGTCATAAACGGCCTCTAGCAAGACATTATGACTACCCAAGTTAAATGAAAAGCTCATAATCTGAGACAACCTTAATTCAGTTTATGTCATAATCCTTTTATCTCACGATATCTTGATAGAATATAAGGCATGGAAAATGTTAACCTTATATTATTCCATCTTTAGTTTCTCGATGCCCAATTGAACTGATTAAACAAATGACATTGATCTCTATCAACTCATTTGAGCACGGCCATGCATTTCTCAGTCTCAATCATCGAGGGGCCCAAAGATATCTCTCTTATGTTAAAAGGGATAAACTCCATCTTAATTACTCATATCTCACTACATGATTCCTTATTATGTTCAAGCATAACCTTTATAACCGTCCGATTAAAAACGATGTTTGACTATGTCAAAACATAATAGTTATCATGTTGAGAAATGTAGCAATTTCAGGTCTAATGATTCAATGTCACAACTGTTTAAGATTAATATATAACTTTAATCCATGTATTAATCTTAAGACGAGTCGATCCTAATATTTGTTCTCAACAAATACATATATGAATTTGATTTGAATCTCATTCACATATTCATTTTATGAATATCTATCAAACTTCATACTAATCTTGCTTATTATTGTTCCCACAATAATAACTGATTAGGGATATTTAGAATAATAATATTCAAGGATACAAAAACATGCAAATTTATCGTAACAATAAATTCAATAATTAAAATATCATGTCCATGCAATAGGCCTTAGGGCACTATCGCTAACACAAATAAGTACACCTCACACGTGTTCAAAATTAGTTCTAACTGTGTGGTATAGTTAAACAGGTTACCGTCACGAATTATCATAAAACGAGTCTCGAAAGGTTGAGCGCATACTTGTGCGTTATTCTTCTATTATTGTAACAATATTAAGAATAACTGATTTCTATAAGTAAGGCTTCAAACCCACATGGGCATTACAGTCATTTGTGATCTATCAAAAATTTTAGGATTTCCCAAGCTTCCACTTATCTCAAGTTATGTAGGTATTTTAAGAATTTAAGTAATCGATAGTGTTTCAGTCATTCAGATACTTTCGGTACTTCCAAACAATTCACTCATTTCAAAACTCAAGAATATATCCATCATTACAGCTAATTTGGTAATTTCAGTGCTTGAGGTTATTTCGATCATTTCAATCATTCCAATTAATTCATTCTTTGTTTTTTTTATATCAGTTCAGGAATACGAAGAGCTTTTAGTAAATTCATCTTCAGGTGTTTATCCAGAGTTCGAGAAGAATTCAAGTGTTTTGTTATTACATATATTAGCATCTTGATATCGAAGTCTTTCCCAATAGATCAAGGGTTTCAAATGAAGTAATTATTTTATCAGATCAAGTGTAAATTCCAGGTCATTCCTTTGTTAGGAGTATTTTAGTTATTCTTACGTCTTTAGGGTATTATTGTCATTTTTTAACGAAATATTGCATATATCAAATCCCTTAACACTGTTAATCGGATTGAAAGATTAATTGTCTTATTAATCACTTACTGAACTCAAAATCCTTTCGGTCTATTAAACTTCTCTTTCAAATAGTTTGATCTTATCCAGATTACCATTATTTTATTTCGTAATCAAATTGACTCAAGACGAGTTGAAAGTACACTTATCATAATCATATATACTTTAACCGCATACCAACACTCTCATAAAGCATGTAAGAAGTAGTAATGTATTACAAAGACTTCGAGCTACACCATTCGATCTTTTAAAATTATCTTCGACCACTCTAGACCTTAGATTCTAGGATATGCAAATACTGAGCTTAAAACGGTGAAAAGACCAGGAAAGAAGAAACCGAAGGGTTATTCCCAAATCTTTGACGACCCTCAACCTGCGATGATACGTTTATCGGTGGGTAGTGTTGAGATAAAGATTTTGATATAACAAATTGAAAAATGTTATTGGATTTAAACATATTTCAAAAATAATCCAAAGTCCAAAAAACTTGAAAAATATGTTTAAAATGTTTTGACTTTGTTCCTATATTGAATATATCTTTTAAAGTCAATTTTTAGCTAGTTTTATAAGTTTTTAATGCATGTTTCGAAACCCCCTATAAGTGGTTTTAAAACTAGTGAGGCAGTAAGGCTTGGAAACCAAACCTGGGAAACAGGTTTTGAAACCCCTTTCATGGTTTCAAAACCCCCATGTCTGGTTTATATACCAGCCCCTGTAACGGCTAGTTTTTCATTTAAAAACCCCTACAATGGTTTCGAAACCTTTGTACAGGTGAGCATTTAATGCTCAGTTTTAACGGCTTCCAACGGCTCTAAAATATCCCCAATGGATATAAATGGCTAAAATATCATTCCACACTATAAAATCAAGCTTGGGGCACTTAAAGATGGTTAGAGAACATATCCAAGCTTCATGATCAAGAGAAATAACATTTAAGTCTTTTATTCTTCATTTCTTTTGTATATATTGTATAGAGAGTGTTCTTCATTATTTTATTCTTTACACTATTGTGAGCTTAACTCTTGTAAAAACCCATCTTGTGAGGTTTTCATTGTTTACACAAATTACCTTGTAAAATGAAGAGGTTCTAGTTTGGCCTAAGTAAAAACTATAGTGGTTCTATCTTAGCCATTGAAAAGATAGGGTTGTAAGGGTTGTCTCTTAATCCCAGGAAAAAGAGAAGAATTTATTAGTAAATTGGAAAATCCTTAGTAATGTGCTAAGGTAGTATATGTAGACTCGGTTAGATAGTCAAACCACTCTAAATCATCGTGCAAATTGTCTATTAATTTTCGATTTAGCCAATTCATTTAAGAAACAACTTTCAACCTTCTTGACGGTTACTCGAAAGATCAATTCGAGCATGCTACAAGCCTTTCAATTGGTATTAGAGCCTCGTCTCCATCAAATAACTAACATCCGAGAGTAAAGATCATTTGCTCGAAGTCCACCGTTCAATAAAATAGCAAGATTTGAATAGTGTCTATCCCGTGTCCTCCGCTCTTCGAATGAGAAACATACTTCCCATAGAGCAATGCCATGAAGTATTTCATCAAATCTCTTGATTTTGAGGTTTGGGATATCATTGAAGATGGTTACTTAGAAGCTCTTAAGAAGAAGAAGACGCAAAGGAGTGCAAATGACACGAAGGCAAAGCTAAACGTCAAGGCCATGCATACTCTTCTTTATGGCCTTAATGAAGATGTTTCTAAGGTCTCCATATGCAAAAAGTGCCAAAGAAATATGAGAGAAGCTTGAAAAATTCTATGGCAACAAGAGAGGGGAGAAGAATGATGATGTTTCATATTGTGCAAACTTCCTCTTAATCCCTAAGGTGGATGGTGTTTTGGCTCTCAACGAGCCCAATGTATCTTCTAACTCTAGTGATCCAAATTCATATTCATTTGATGAGTTACAAGATGCATTCGGTGAATTATTTTTTGGAATTTGAGACCATGAATTCCAAATTTAAGAAAATGATTTATAAACTTGAATTTGAAAACGATTTTCTTTTAAAAAAAAGTTGGATTTTGAAAACCAAAATGAAATTTTGAAAAATGATTTAGAGTTTTAAAAAACAAGCAATGGAGTTTTAGAAAAAGAAAATTTTGATTTGAAAGGTAAGCTTGAAAGCTTAACAAAAGAAAAAGAAATTATTTTTAATAATTCATCTTGTCACATAATGGCAAAATGCTCACATTGCCATTATCATGGTCATTCTTTACATACGTGTTCTATAAAGAAAGGAAAAACTTATAGGATTAGACAAGTATGGATTCCTAAGGGAACTAGGGACATTGAAACTAATTTCAAGGATCCAAAGTAATTTGGATACCAAAACTCAAGTAAAATAACTCTTGTAGGTGTGTTGGAGCAATGGCAAGAAAAACAAGGATCTCAAATGCTATATTCACACAAATGAAGAAGATGGGTAACCTTTAATCTTAATGCTTTTGATTTTAAATTATTTGGTTGCCTATTTTGATGATAAATGTTCATGCATTCTTGATTATTTATATTTATAAGTGCATGGCATTTTATGATGCTTTATGCATATGAGTCATATTATTTCATTCATATGTTTGCATAAAGTTTTAAAAAGGCTTGGATACATTGAATTTCATATGTTCTTAAGTTGATTTTATCTTAAAATTCAATATCTCTTAAGTGTCAAGCATTTGAACTAATTTTTGAAAATAGAATGCTTTGATTAAGGGGGAGCTTTTGATTAAAAAAGATTTAACTTACTCTCCATTGTTATCATGCTTTAAAGTGATTTCAAACATTGTTTTGAATTATTTTTGATATAACAAAAATGAGGAGATATATGTTTAAAAAATTCAATTTCAAAAAGGGGAGCTTAAAAATATTTTCCTAAAATATTTTCTTTTTCTAAAATTATTTTTTTAAGGGGGAGTTTTCACAAAAATAATTTTTAAGTAGTTTCGTTATATCAAAAAGGGGAGATTGTTAAGATAAAGATTTTGATATAAAAAATTGAAAAATGTTGTTGGACTTAAACATATTTCAAAAATAATCCAAAGTCCACAAAACTTGAAAAACATGTTTCAAATATTTTGACTTTGTTCCTATATTGAATATATCTTTTAAAGTCAATTTTTAGCCGGTTTTACAAGTTTTAAATGCAGGTTTCAAAACCCCCTATAAGTGGTTTCGAAACTAGTGAGGCAGTAAGGCTTAAAAACCAAACCTGGGAAACAGGTTCCAAAACCCCTTTCGTGGTTTCGAAACCTCCTGGTTTCAAAACCCCCTAGCAGGTTTCGAAACCCCCATGCCTGGTTTATATACCAAGCCTCTGTAACGGCTAGTTTTTCATTTAAAAACCTCTAATGATTTCGAAACCCCTACAATGGTTTCGAAACCTCATGCAGGTAAGCATTTAATACTGTTTTAATGGCTTTCAACAGCTCCAAAACATTCCAACGGCCATAAACGACTAGAATATCATTCCGCATTATAAAATCAAGCTTGGGACATTTGCAGATAGTTAGAGAACATATCCAAGCTTCATGATCAAGAGAAATATCATTTATGTCTTTTATTCTTCATTTCTCTTGTATATATTGTATAGAGAGTGTTTTTCATTATTTTATTCTTTACATTGTTGTGAGCTTAATTCTTGTAAACACCCACCTTGTGAGGTTTTCATTGTTTACATAAATTACCTTGTAAAAGGGAGAGGTTCTAGTTTAGCCTAAGTAAAAATTAGAGTGGTTCTATCTTAGCCATTGAAAAGATAGGGTTGTAAGGGTTGCCTCTTGATCCCGGAAAAAAGAAGAAGAATTCAACAGTGAATTGAAAAATCCTTAGTGGTGTGCTAAGGTAGTGGATGTAGACTTGGTTGGGTAGTTGAACCACTCTAAACCATCGTGCAAATTATCCATTAATTTTTGATTTAGACAATTCATTCAAGAAACAAATTTCAACCCTCTTAAATGTTATTCGGAAGATCGATTCGAGCGTGCTACAAGCCTTTCAAGTAAGATTCTGCCCGTTGCAACACAGTGAGTTCAGATGTGTCAACGGTGCGACGAATGGACGATGGACAGAGGCATAAACAATAAAAAAGGTAACGAGGCTTTGGGGTTTTTCAATCGAATCTTTAAAAGGATCTCTAAGGAAAACGATGGCCGTTCGCCGCTAGTGATGGCCAAAGGCGAGGTCGACGTGAGGCTACGGTCACGTCGACGATGGCTGTGTCAACTACGATCGGACGGTGGAGCAGATCAGAGCTAAAAATGATGGGGGTTTGTTTGGAGACTTTTAGGATTCTATATCAAATATATATTTTTTTCAAATCTGAAATAGAGATTCAATACTTGTTGATGGGGTTGGTTCAGACTTTAATTAATCTCGTACAGCCATTAGATATAGCTTAACAATAGATCAAGATGAACTCTTACCGGGATTGGTCTTAGCCTTAATGATTAAGGCTTATGCTCAACAAGCAAGGGGTCAAGGGTTTAAACCCCATTGACACCAATTTCTTTTTCTTTTTTTTTCTCTTTATTTCATTTATCAACATTTTTATATAATATTTTAGGGGTGTTACAATGGTTTGAAACAATTCAATAAATTTAAACCTTCATATTTAAAAATGACATTAGTGAAGTAATTATGTCTATTAGTAGTCAACATTAAGATCATAATGAGTCTGTTTCGTTAGTTTACTAGTTGTCCAGTAGTGAAGTGATTGCGTCTATTAAGTTATCACATATGTCAGTTATTGAGCTCATGGATAATAGTATGGAGTGTGGCAAGTGATCAAAGAGTGTGTCAGGAAAGTGTAATGTTGAAAATTTTTAAATATTAAGAGTTAACTTTATTGAATTAGTTTTGAATTAGGTTCAAATTAATAAAATATATAAGTTTCAGAGACTAAAATTATTATAATATTAGGCCATGTTTGAAATTTAACGGTTGAATGACCTATTTGCCACAAAATTTTAATTGAATGATTAAATTATTTATTTTTAGAAGAAAAAATGACATTATTTATCAAATATATAAATTAAGTGACTTACAATGTATTTTTTTCGTTCTATATCGAGTTAAATAAATCCACCGTGCAAAAAAATTATTAATAAATTCCTTGAAGATTAGAGTCAAATCCTTACAATGACATTTTATGCTCGAATCTATTGATTTTTTAATATACATGTTTTGCCTTACGGTTTATGTTTGGAGTGTGAGGTTATTATTTTCAACAATGTCGTCTTCAAAATTTAAGCTGGTGCTTTATTCTTGAGATTGTAATATGTCTTACCAATGTACCTGAGAGTTAGTTTATTGTTTCGGTTTTTTAATCGGTTCCAATTTTAAGTTCTCAATTTGTCCAACAATTTACCAAAAAAAATAAGGTGATAAAGACTATCGGATTTTCCAATTTCCGGTTCAACCGATCGATCAGATTTCGACAACATTGATCATATCAATAAAATAATGTTTTTAATTTTTTAAATTTTGTCAACAAAAAATTTATAATACACTTATGAAAAAATAGATATAAAATTTTGAAATTGTTTGGAGAATCACATAAAATACTAAAGAAAATTTATTTTTTTATATTTGAAAAAAATGACATTTTAAATTAAATAATTTATATATATAATTTATTTTATTTTAATTAAGTTGAGAGGCGATTACATTTTCAAATAAGTCGGGTTCAAATCATATAAAATGAGACAACATAAGTATCTTTAACCACTCACTCGGATAATCAATGAATCTTATATTTTTATTTTAGCTTAAGGGTATAAGAAGCCCTTAAAACTTTTGAAAAAATCAATTAAATCTTTAAATTTTTTTTTCACTCAATTAAGCATTTGATCAACTAAGCACTTAAACAAAAATATTGAATCAATTAAGTCCATTGATCAATTTTAAAATCATTTTATATTTAATAATAATAATATGTCAAATCATAGGAAAAATATTAATAAAAAAGTATTTTTCATTTGGAAAAGCTCTTCTGGACTGTATCAGGAGATGAGCAGCGGAAGCAGCTGACGGCAATGGTGGACGGTCTTTATCAGTAATTTATCGGACCAAATTCACTAGAAAAGAGTGTGGCAGGTGTTTTATCTACATGGGTATGTGAAAGATGTTTTTGTGCCAAACAAACCTGCACGGGATGGACTGAGATTTGGATTCGTACGGATGGCGACAGAGATTGATGCGTGAAGGGCAATTGAACGCCTAGATGGGTAGTGGATCTATGGGTTCCGATTGAGAGTATCAATGGCTAAAAGGGTGAAGCGAGATTTTAATTGGAAGCATAATGACGGACGAAAGGAGTCGAATGTGGACAATTGGAGGAAGATGGCGGGAAGGGCACAATTAACATTTTTGAGTATACAAGGTGTAGGGGATGAGAGGAAAATAGAGATACTTTGTTGTTGTGCCATGGCGTGGTGTCGTGAGCCGATGGGTATAGCGTCGCTGGCTAGAGAATTGAAGAAAGCCAAATTGGAGAGCTTGTTGTTAATGTGCATAGCGGAATCAAGAATACTATTGATTTTTTAGAATATTGAGGACAAGCGGGTTGCTTTATCCAATGGGGAGTTACACAATTGGTTTTCAAAGATTCAAAATTGGGAACTGGCAGTGGATAAAGGAAATAAGAGAGTATGGTTGGCGATCAGTGGGATGCCAATGCATGTGTGGTCGCGCGGTACATTTGATAATGTGGCTTCTCTATGGGGTGTAATGGTTTGATGCGATGATTCGATAATAAATCCAAAGTCATTTGAACGGAGATATATTTTGATCGAAACAGAACATATTGAGAAAATTGAAGCTGAGCTGGAATTACAGGTGAATGGTTTGAATTTTAGGATCTATGTGAATGAGTTTGAGCCATTGATAAATGATTTCTTAAGCACAAATTGTGAGATGGCTGGGGATATTGAGATTAGTGATGATAATGAGATTATAGAGGTAGGCGAGAAGATTGGTGAACAATCAGGACTACAATCGAGAAAGAGAATGGAAATATTACAAAATAAAGGTTCTTAAAGAAGGAATAACGAGTACATGAGGATTTCAAAAGAGGAAGATATGTCGCCAGTTTGGCAGGTGGATAGTTCAAGGTGTTAGGATGTCCAGGATATGGGACATAGAGAACGGGACACGGTAATTTTAGGTGAGTAGATGGCGGTGGAAGCAGTAGGAATGGTGCCGAGACTGGAAACAAAAACACTAAGTAACAACAATTGGACATGAGTGAATGAGGAGGCGTTGGTGGAATACCCAATAATTTTTAATAGAATGACAGTAGAGGTCAATGCTGGTGGGATGGTGGTCGAACCAATTAGGACAATTGAGCCTAACTATGCAATACAGCGTGATGGGCTGATGGAAGAGGCCTTGGAGCCGGTATTTCAATTACAAGAGGACTCTCATATCATAGCTAATCAATAATCGGATTCACATTGGGAGTCTATTGTATCAAAATAAGATATTACACAATCAAAAAAGAGGGGAAAAGGTAGGCCACTAAGAATAAAGGTGAACAACATGAAGGTGGTAACAAAGTCAGAGTAGATAGTGATTGTTTGCAACGTCAAAAGGCGAGGTTGCGTAAAGTCGAGGAAATATTAAAATTAGGAAAATTTCTAAGGGCGAGCATGATGGGGAATGATGAAGCAATTATTAAGGATATATGTAATCTTATTGCTGAGAGGGATCGCGATCAATAAGGGCGATGAAGGTGCTATCGTGGAATGCGAAGGGGTTAGGTGTCGCATCAAAAAAAGAAAGCAGTGCAGCGGATGGTTCGATAACACCAATGTGAGATGGTGTTCATCTTGGAATCAAAGTTGGAGGTAGTGCCAAAAAATATGATTAGAAAGGTATGGTATTCTGATAATTTTAATTATAGATTTTCTCCTTCTTGAGGACTTTCGGGTGGAATTGTCATAGTATGAGAAGCAAATTGTTTTATGCTAGAAGAGGCTATAGTTGAGGAAAATTTTGTGCTGCTTCGAGGATGGTAGAATATTGACGCTTGGAATTGTATTATGGGTGCGATTTATGCTCCGTGTGGGACGGATAATTAGATTAATGTATGGGCGAGTATGCAGGTTTTGATAAATCAATTTGCATGGCCTTGTTGTTTAGGGGGATTTTAATGCAGTAAAGGTGAAGGAGGAGAGACAAGGCTGCTCGAGTGATTTAAGGGGGTATGCTATGTTCGTTGAGTTCTTTGAGAGTAGTGGTTTGGTTGATTTGCAGATGATCGGTAAGCCTTACACTTGGTTTGATGCAGGGAATAAGTGTAGCAGGTTAGACAGATTTGTAGTTACTAGTGATTGGGTGATAAGATTCCTGGATTTGACATAACTGAATCTACCTCGTGGTTTATCAGATTATTCACCACTGCGTTAGCTTCAGAAGCGAGAGATTAGGGTCCTCGACCATTCTGTTTTTTGAATTGCTGGTTGGAGAAGCATATTTATGTTCAAGGCATGGAAGAGAAATGGCGTAGAATATCCCGAGGGGATGTTGAGTTAAACATGTTAGGTAAGTTGTGTGCGCTTCGTGGCTTCCTCCATTAATGGAATAGGAAAGAATTTGAGAGTGTTGATGACTAAATTAACATTATTACATCTTTGACTGAGGATTTAGATAAGCAAGTAGCGAGAGGTGATGAGCCAGAGAAGTATGTTGACGAAAAGAAATAGTTAAGCCTTCGCTTGTGGCATTTGTATTGATCTCGTGAATCAATTTGGCATCAGAAATCAAGAGCGTTATGGTTGAGGGAGGGTGATAGGAACACTGGTTTTTTCATCGTACGACAATAATTCGAGGTAGTAAAAATCAATTGAGGGGGCTGAAGATAAATGGTGTATGGGTGGAAGATCCCGCACGTGTGAAACATTATTTGTTTAAAGAATTTCATAGGCATTTTCTGAAGGGGAGGTACGGAGATCGATTGAAATAGATCTGTAATCACTAATTTTGTCCGGACTTTATTCTTTTAATTTGAGTTTATACCTATATATATACTTGTTATATTATTACCCTATTCAAAAAAAATCAAACGGAAAGTGACATCATTAGCATGAATACTATTATCATCCTTTTTTTTATCATTATTTATTATTGCATTATTATTATACTATTACTATTATATTATTATTTTTGTTATTACCATTACTATTGTCTAATATTATTACTATGTTATTATATTATTATTTATCTTACTATTATTACATTATTATTAAACGAAAAACATATAGTATTTATGGTCGTTTTTTAGTTATATTACATTAATGCTATTATTGTTACCATTATTATTATTATTTATTATATAACCAAAAATATAAATAATGCATAATATATAGGCTTAAATGAAAAATAATCGCTTAAAGTACATTTTTTTTTAACTTTAGGTGCTTAAAGTATTTTTTTTGTAAAAATAGATGCTTAAAGTTTCAAAAATTATAATTTTAGGTGCATGACTTTTAATGGGTGTTAAATTTTTTTAACCAATTAATGCTTGACACGTGGCATATTTGGGTACCTAAAATTTTAACTTTTGAAACTTTGGGCACCTATTTTTTAAAAAAAAATTCTTTAGGCACCTAAAATTATAACTTTTAAAACTTTGGGCACCTATTTTTACAAAAAAATACTTTCGGCACCTAAAGTTAAAAAAATACATACTTTGAGCACCTATTTTTCATTTAAGCCTAATATATATAAGCCCAAGTAAACTAATAACAGTTCAAAAAATAATAAATTAAGTGTCCATTAAACCCAATATAGCCGGCCCACTGCCTAAGCCCAAATCCCAAACCCATTACACCAATTAAACCTCGATAGCCCAAACTACCCTAAACCCGACCCGGATCAATGGCCCGGATATCCAAAAGCCCTAACACAACCCCTGTAACCCTAGCTGACAACAGCTTCTAGAAGCTTCCAGGCTGTGCCCCTTGGTCTTCCAGTCAGTTCAACGGCCGCGTTCCCGGCCACCTCGGTAGCCACGGCAGTAGCTTCCAGCCGCATCACCACCATGTCAAAGCCACGTCTAGCCACATTGCCACGCCAGCAAGCGTGCATGCCACATCTGGCCAAGAAGGGACCACTGGCCTCCTCTCTTTCGTACGAAAAAAGGGGACAAAAGTAGAGATCAACAGCAACAACCGCAACAACAAGAAGACAGCTTTTTCCTTTTGTTTTTATCTATTGTATTTCGGCTATAAAGCCCCAAACAACCATTGAATGTAACCCAGACAGGATTATAAAAAAAATAGTAAAAAACAAAAAAATTGAAAGCAAAAAAGAAAAAAAGTTACTCTTTTCTATTCGAATATCAAAAGTTAGGGTTTTACCTCGGGTCAGCTACCCGTCACCGGCTGACTTCATCTCCGCTTGATTTTTCAAAAACAAAAAAAAGAAGGTTTTTAAAAGGGGTTTCGCTTCGGGTTTTTGAGATCTCAAAAAGGGATTTAATATTTTCAAAACAAAAAAAATGGATTTGTTTCTTCGGTTTCAGATTCAGCTTTAAAAAAAAGGATTTTTGTTAGGTTTTGGGTCGCTTCTAGAAACTGAAAGAGGAGGGGATGAGCTCTTTCAGAGCGTTTGTTAAAAAAATTATTTTAAACTCGTTTTTAAGCAAATGAAGGTTAAGGCAAAATTTTTGCCTGGGTTTTGAAATAAATATCATTCACAAAACGTTGTCGTTTTGGCCTGCCTCTCGACCCGCGCGTTGACCCGGATCCGGGGAGGATCCGTGCATTCTGGTCGAGGGACAAATTACCTGTTTGGTCTTCCAGTTTTTGTCCCGCTTCCGTTTTATCTACGGTCTAATTCCCGTTTCAATCTTCCCATCTTCTTCCCTTTTACATTTCGACCGTGGTTTAATTCCATATTGGTCCCTATAGCTTCTTCCGGCTTTCAACTTGGCCGTGGGATAATACCCGCTTTAATACCTACCCTCAGTTCTGTTTTTTAAAACTCCATCATTTTTATTTTATTTTGTTTTAAATTCCACCCCCATATTCTCTGTTGTTTCCATTTCAATCCTTAATTCCATATTATGTTTATATTATTACTATGTTATATGTATATTATACCATATCCTATACGTATTATGTACATATGTTATCCTAATGATATTCTATATTATATGTAGTGTATATATTATATTTAATAGTATATAGTACTTATTATATGTATATATGGCATTTGGCTTAATACATATATGTACGTAGTACATATTAGCATTATGCTATTGTATTACATTACATAGTATTATTATATATATTCTACGTATATTATATTTATATTGTATATTATTACTATATATTATAGTATTATTTTATTATGTTATATAATAGTATAAGGTTTATTTATTTTTCATTTATCTAATTTCTCACACTTAACTTTTTCGCATTTAATTTCCGTAGCTAACTTTTTATTTCCGCAATTTAATTTTCTCACATTTTATTTTTCGCAATTTAACTTCCGCCATTTAATTTCCGCACTTTATTTTATGTTTTTTCTCTCGATTCGGTTCTTTTTCCGAATTGCTTTTCTCGATCTGGTCCTTTTTCCGGATCGCTTTTCCGATCCGGTCTATTTTCGGATTTTTAATTTTTGTAATTTCTTTTATGTTTAATCTGGTCCCTTCTCTGGACTTTTTTTTTATTTCTACATTTATTTTACGCATTTCTTTTTATCTGATCTGGTCCATTTTTCGGATCTTTCTTTTTATTTTATTTTCGCCTTTATTTATGCTTTAATTTCGAATGTATGTATATACTTGCTTTCTTTCCTCGCATTCGACTTGTATAAATTGTTAATGCGATACCCTTTTATTCGATAGTTAATGTGGCCAGTATCAATCGTAGTGATGGTGGTTCTTTCGTTTATTATCGAATAACGGGGCCATTAAAATTATTCACATTTTTAAATGGATTTTAAATTAATTTAAAATTTGAATTCGCAAATTTCCAATCAAGGCAAACCGTATTCGACTAGGTACCAATTTTTGATTGGTGTGGGGTGCTAACCCTTCCCCATCCGTAACCGACTTCCGAACCCTTTTTCAAAAGAATCTTTGGTTTTATTTTTAGTGTCCGGTCTACACCATTTAAAACAACTGGTGGCGACTCCAATCTTTTACTTTTTTCAAATATTCTCCAATTTTTAAAATCCTCAAAAACCTTCAAAATTCCCCAATTTTCAAATTTTTTCAAAATGTCCCCAAGTCTTCAAAACTTCAAAAAATATATTCCAATCTTCATTTTTTTTAAAAAAAAATCAGAATCCCTAATTTTTTTTAAAATTCCCCAAATCTTCAAAAATCCCCAAATTTCAAAAAATAAAAAAACATCAAAAATCCAAATATTTAGCGACTTTTAAAAAAACAAATAAATCTTAAATTTTTAAAAGGGTCGCTACAAGATCAGAATTTTTTATGTCTTACTATTGATCAGGAACAACAAGGCGCTGGGTCTAGACGGATACAATTTTGAGTTCTTTAAAAAGTGCTAGAATTTTCTTAAGGAGGATGTGATGAAGGTCATGTGTGACTTTTATGAATCGGATACATTATAGAGGGGGACTAAATTCAGCGTATATTGTTTTAATCCCAAAGAAGGAGAATCCAAACGTAATTGGTGATTTTTGTCCTATCTGTTTACTCAATTCAATTTTTAAAATCTTGTTGAAGGTGTTAGTGAATCGATTTCAGACTGTAATTGGTTCTGTAGTCAGTGATACTCAGTCTGCGTTTATAAAAGAAAAACAAATTGTTGATGAGATTTTACTGGTAAATGAGGTTATGTATTCTTTGAAGCATCAAAGATATGGCGAGGGAAGAGTTATTTTTAAGCTTGATTTCGCTAAAGCTTATGACTGCGTGAAGTGGGAGTGTTTGAAATATGTTTTACTGAGAATGAGGTATGGTGAACGTTGGTGCCGATGGATGATGGAATGTGTTAGTTAGTTCGGCAAGACTCACAGTATTGTTGAATGAGAGCGCAACGAAAGAATTTAGCATGGAAAGAAGGGTACAACAAGGTGATCTCTTGTCACCGTTACTATTTGTTGTGGTGCCGGGGGTTTTACATCAGTTTATGGTGAACGCTGAAGAATTAGGATGTATTAAAGGAGTCTTAGTCGCGCCAAATTTTAGATTATTGCATTTGCAATTTGCAGATAATATGGTCATATTCTTACCGGAGAAGGTAGAGATGGCGAGAAGTTTGAAATATATTTTAACTTGTGTTCAATATGCTACAGGATTGCAAATTAATTTCGCTAAATCTTCGCTTTATGCAATCAAAATTGAGGAGGTAGTAGCAGATGCAATGGCAGCGGAATTGGGTTGTTCAAGGGGAGAGCTTCCATTTTAATATCTTGGGATACAAATTGAGATAAATTAGAGGTCAATTGAGGTTTGAGATCCTTTGATATAGAAATTTCGGGTGCGTTTGGCAAGATGGAAGCGAACTTTGTTATCCTTGGCGGCGAGAATAGTATTGGTTAATTCAGTTTTGTCGGAGCTCCCAATGTACTATATGGCAGTTTTTGCTATTCTTAAAGGTGTAATACGAAAGATTGATTCTATACGAAGGGAATTTTTATGGGGTGCAGACAGTGGGCAGCGACGTACGAGTAGAGTTAGATGGGATAAGGTATGCAGGCCGAAACATTTGGGGGGCCTGGGTGTAGTGAATTTATGAATGCAGAAGTTAGCGTTGCTTGCTAAGTGGGCGCGGCGTTTTGCTGTTGAAACAGATTTTTTATGAAAATCTTTAATTATTGCTAAATATGGGACAACGATGTTGTTATGGCGGTTGAACACACTGCGGAAAAATCAAATGTGCAAGAAAACACGAATGTGCAACGTTTCATGGGTTCACAATGTTTCAATTGGGTGATTGGTGAAGGATTTAAGGTGTTATTTTGGCCTGATGTATGGTGTTCAACGGAGCCACTTCTAGTGTTGTTTTCATGGCTTTTTAGGATCGCCATCTCTAAAAATGCTTTGATTTTGGATTATAGCGAGGATGGGAAATTCACACATGATTCTTGGGCTGATTTTTTCAGCTGTAAGCTGAGAATATTTGAACAGCAAATGTTGCAGGATATGATTTTCATTGTTGCGCAGCATCATTTGATAGATAACATGGTGGATAAGTTAGTGTGGTGTCCGAATGTTAAGGTAGTGTTTTCGGTGAGTGGATTAAAGAGATTGATGAGCTCTTTTGAAATTTCGGATGAAGATTTTGTAGCGTTTTCGATATGGAGAGTTGATATGCCGACGATTTGTGGTTTATATCTTTGAAACGATTGTCGACGATTTATTTTTTTTGAGCAAGGTATTTTTGAGCGTTTCTAAAGGTGTAATTCTTTTTGTGGTTTATATCTTTGAAGCAATTGCCGACGATTTGTTTTTTTTTTGAACGAGGTATTTTTTTGATGGTATGGAGGATTATTGTTTATGGTGCCACGAGGGGAAAGATGAAATAGATTATATATTATTTTCATGTGAGGTAATTCACAATTTATGGTATTTATTTTTTGTTTGGTGGGGCACTATGAGTTTTGGATGATTTTTTGGTGCAAGGTGCAGCGTTGTTTATAGGTCTGGTGCGTAAATGGTGGATAGCCGGATGTGCCACGGTGCTTTCTTGGTTAAATTGGCTCGCTGTATTGGGTGAAAGCTACACCGGTGGACGGTTCAATTTTAAAATCCAAATGGTGGGAGAGTCCTCGGCTATGTTCTATGACGATGAGTGTTGTGGCAAGTCGCGTGCATATTGTGTGGCAGCCGTCTGTCGCAGGGGTGTTGAAGTTTAACATGAATGGTTCGGCAAGAGGTAAACTAGGGACGGCACGATGTGGAGGTGTGTTACGGGATTCGACATGTTGTGTATTGGCTATGTTCTCAGGTTTTTTGGGTGTTATGGAGTCCAATAAAGCGGAGGTACAAGCTATTTTGACAGCATTAGAAATGGTTGATGTGTTGAAGTAGGGTGAGGTATGTCCAATTGTGGTTGAATCTGATTCTCGCATGGTCGTCTCATGGGTGTTGCATGTAGAATGACGGTCGTGGCATTTGTGGTAGTATTTTCGCGCTATTGATAATATATGTTCTAATACGTCCTCATCACCAGCGCGTTGCCTTACGTCAACAACGTCCCTCATCTCGGCAACATCATCGGATGTATGTTATCACCGTCTCCAGCTCTAGATTTCAATTAATCTTTTCTTTTTTTAAGTTTCTTCTGATGATTTTGATTCTTTTTTTTTGTTTGGTAAAGCTGTATTAAGCGCCGACGTTTTTGCTCGCTATTGCCGGTTGCGAGGCTATAATGCTATATATATTTGCGGTACCGATGAGTATGGAACGACGACGGAGACTAAAGCCATGGAAGAGAATTGTACTCCTCAAGAGATCTGTGACAAGTAAACTGTTTATTTAGTTATTTTGAGAATTTATGATGGTTTTTTTGGTTGTTTGTTTAAGTTTCTTGATTTATTTGATTTTTTTAGGTATCATGCACTTCCATAAGGAAGTTTATGATTGGTTCAATATAAGTTTCGATAAGTTTGGAAGAACATCGACTCCGGAACAAACTGAAGTTTGCCAAGCTATTTTTAAGAAGATATGGGAGAACAATTGGCTTACGGAGAATACAATGCAACAGGTATGTAGGCTATATTTTGTGAAAGACCTCATGTGCTTAATTTGACGTTTGTTCTTAAGTTGATAGTACAATCGTATAAAATAGAAGAAAAATGTTGAAGATTTGAAAGCAAGTGTTAATTAATTCACATATTTGCTTTATGTAAAAGTAAATTTATGTGTCTTGTTATAAAAAATATTAAATTGTTTGCACAAATATTGCATTTTTGCTGGGGTTGGGTTGGGGAGCATAAAGCAGATTGAAAAAGTTTCAACAATTTGACCAAAGCTCATTCTTGCTAAATATTCTGTTTTAGTTTGTATTTTTTTGTGACTCAAATTACTTTTGGTTTTTAGCTCTTTTGTGACACGTGCCAACGTTTTCTGGCTGATCGGCTTGTGGAAGGCACCTGTCCAGATGGAGGATGTAACTACGATTCTGCTCGTGGAGATCAATGTGAAAAATGCGGGAAGCTTTTGAATCCTACTGAACTAAAAGAACCTAGGTGTAAGGTACAAGTAGATCAATAACTAGATTGACTTTTATTTTTCATCAATAATTGGGATTGTTGTGTTAAATTCTTTTTCTCCAAGTCATTGTAATCATAATTGCTTTTCAAATTATGGAAGAGATACTATATCTGGAGATGTGCATGTAGCCTGTTGCTGAAGTTGATTGTTGTTTGATGAGGCTGGTGAATGTATTATCAATTTTGAAGTGCTACTATATTGTTTCTTCTTTTTTTTTTTTTTTGTATTTTTGTTTTTTTTTGTTTAAGAATGTCGTAGTTTTGATAAGAAAATTTTGAAGAAATGAAATTATTGCAATTGATGAGGATACTTGAACTTTGACTACAGGCCTGCCAAAACACTCCACATATTCGTGACACAAGGCACTTATTTCTTGAGCTTCCTTTGCTAAAGGATAAACTAGTTGAGTACATAAACAAAATGTCGGTTGCTGGTTCTTGGAGCCAAAATGCTATTTACACAACACAGGCATGGCTTACTGAAGGACTTAAAGCACGGTGCATTACAAGAGATTTGAAGTGGGGAGTTCCTGTACCACATGAAATTTTAAGGACAAGGTAAGATAAAGTTTCAATAAATGATGGCACTTTAGCCCATATTGTCATTGATATTCAGTTTTCATTCTACATTCAAAACCTTCTGGTGATAGGTTTTCTATGTCTGGTTTGATGCACCTATTGGATATGTCTCAATTACTTCATGCTACACTTCTGATTGGGAGAAATGGTGGAAAAATCCTGAAAATGTGGAGCTGTTTCAGTTCATGGGAAAAGACAATATACCATTTCATACTGTAAGTATCATACCGGTTCATGGGAAAATACACTTCCGATTGGATATGTCTCAATTCTTATGGTATCATAAATGTGGAATTGTTCAGTTTATCAATCTAATATTTTTTATTCCTGCCTTGCATGTCAATCAATCAATCATCCTGGATATGGGTGCATTTGTCTTTGTTATTTTCATTCACTACCCAGTGGTAGTGTCATTAACTTCCAGTCAGAAGCAGTGAAAGAAATGTATTTTATCCTTTTAAAATAATAATAATGATGGAGTTGTTTTCTCCCACAAGTTTTAAATGTAAAATATTTCTATTTCAGGTGATGTTTCCATCAACTCTTCTTGGTACTGGTGAAAACTGGACATTGATGAAGAGCATCAGTGTTACAGAGTATTTAAATTATGAAGCTGGTAAGTGCCCATTTGATTGATTTTGGGCATACAAGTCATAAATTCTCCGTCTTAACAGCCTGTCATATATTTTTATTTGCTTGATTTCTGTAGGGAAATTTTCCAAGAGTAAAGGTGTAGGAGTTTTTGGCAATGATGTAAAGGATACAAAAATACCTGCAGAAGTTTGGAGATATTACTTATTAACCAATAGGCCTGAGGTATCCTGTTCACTGACATCATTTATGACCATTTTGTTTGATCTTGGATTCTACTCACTGCTTTTTGTGATTTTATTGTTTTGGAAAAACTAGGTTTCTGACACCTTGTTTACATGGGATGACTTGCAAGCAAAACTGAACAACGAGTTGCTTAGTAATTTGGGCAACTTCATCAATAGAGTTTTGAGCTTTATTGCAAAACCTCCTGGTTAGTCATCTGGTTTACTGGAGTCCTTTTTGTTTTTAAGTTGGATATTGTTCTTGTGTTGGGAGTTTGAAATTTGTTGATAATGATATATTCTATTTGGTGGGGAAAGAATCATGCTGCCCTGTGATAGGATCTGGAATTTTAGTTCATAATTGACAGGATTTGTTTCTATTCTGCTTAAAGCTTTAGTATAAGTGATGATTGATAAAGTGGAAAGAAATTATACCCCCTAGGTCCTGATATCAAGAAATTACCCATCAAAACTTTTTACATATCATGGTGGTGAAATAACTAGATGCTACATCTGAAACAGTCTCTATGGTTGATAATTTGTTAATAAGCTTGGTGCTTCAACCCCAACATTTTTGTTCAACTTTTCATTCATTTTGGGAAATGGATACATATTTAGCTAACATTTTTGTCTACTCATAATTAAATCTATGCCAAGTGGTTTTGACTTATGGTTGCTGTCTACAGGTCAAGGATATGGTTCCATAATTCCTGATGCTCCAAATGCTGAGTCACATCCCTTGACAAAGGCTTTGAGTGAGAAAGTTGGTAAACTCGTGGAGCAATATATAGAAGCCATGGAGAAGGTGACTGGTCTTAAACTTTGACATTACATTTGACTGGAACCTGTCACCCTTCGCATCCTCATATTGTCAAAACTGCTTTTACAAAATGTTTGGAACATTCTGCAGGTGAAACTAAAGCAAGGATTAAGAACTGCAATGAGCATCTCAAGTGAAGGAAATGCATATCTGCAAGTAAGTTGTAGAGACTTCTAGTTCTAGAAATCAATTTGTTGAGTTACTTTTTCTGGCTATGGTACTTCTTCTGATGTGTTTTGTTGATAATTTCCATTCAGGAAAGCCAATTTTGGAAGCTTTACAAAGAAGACCAACCTTCTTGTTCAACTGTCATGAGAACTGCAGTGGGTCTAGTGCATATTCTTGCATGTCTATTGGAACCTTTTATTCCATCTTTTTCCATTGAGGTAATCTAATTGGTGCACATAGTTTTTACTGGTGATTGAAAATAATTTCTTTTACATGTAGTGCTGGCTGTCTAACTTGATTTCTCATGCCATGCCATGCCGTTCAATTTTCTTTTTTTTTTTGGTTCACTTAAAAGGTATTTAAGCAGCTTAATTTACCTCCTCAAGCACAAATTTCGCTTTGTGACGAGAAAGGAGATGTCGATAGGGCTAGAAGACTGTGGGAGATAATACCTGCTGGGCATAAAATCGGAGATCCAAAACCTTTGTTTGAGGAACTGGTACCTCTTCTATGCTATATGACAATATCATCTTTCATTCTTTCTCCTTTACTTTTTCCTTTTTTTTTTGGTAGCTTACAGTACTTGTTTTTCTTTTATTTATTTATATATATTTTGTCATACTTGTATTGTAAACATTAATTAATGACAGAAAGCTGAAAGAGTTGAAGAACTGAGGCAGCAATATGCTGGAAGTCAAGCTGATAGGCGTGCTAGGGCAGAAGCTGATGCTGCAAAGACTGCTGAGCAACTGAAGAAAACAAAAATTTCAGGTGGAATATGATGTTTCTTTTGTTATATTTCCAGTATTATCATCTAAAAGAATTATACCCTAATAGAAACTTCTCAATATAATTAAAGTTCTTTAATATTTTTGAAATTAACTTATCATTAAAGCTCAAACTATAACAAAAAATGATTTATATTCAATACACCGGCAGTGGAAGCATAAAATTTCTACAAGTGTCTTAGTTTTAGGTTTAGTGATTTAGTTTAGGGTTTAGGGTTAGGGTTTTAGAATTTTGGGATTGTGTTTAGAAATTAGGGTTTGGGTGTTAGAATTTAGGGTTATGGTTAGCTTTGTTTTAAAAAGATGCACATTTCCTTTTTATGGACGCAAAAGAATTTTCCCAATTCTCTGTGTTTTTAATTCAACCGATTGAGTCATTTTTAATATTAAATTAATATAAAAATAGAATTAATAATATTGAACTTATTGCAGTTAAGTAGTTAGTATGTTAAGTTTTGAAATGGTTTGAGTTCAAATCCATGGAAAATTCTTTTATTTTCACTTTTATAATGAATTAATTATTTAAAATATATTAACAAATCAATAAATTTGTTGTAGTCTAAGACTCTAGTGATTAGAATATTTATTAATCATTTATTTAATTTTGATCTTGATCAAATCATGTTTATTTTCCCCTTTTATTAATCTATTAATAAATTAATTGTATTAATAGATTAATAATCATGTTGGTTTAGTGGTTACTTGTTAGTATGCTTATCAAGTTTTGTGAAGGGCCTAAATCGAGTAAAAAATGTTGTTTATCATGTTCTAGTTTAGTGATTACTTGTTTTTCTTGTGAAGTGATTAGAAGTGATTACTTGTTAGTGCAACGATATAGAATATTTTGATCTTTAAGCATATATATAACATGATTATAACGTTGTTTAGTACAAAATATGCTCTAGAATTGATTTATAAGTTTTTAGCATAAAAGGTGTGCCTCGGCTCCAGGGACCCTTTGCACCTCATAGCGCCTAACACCTTTTAAAACTAAGATGTTAGGGATTTGAGTTTTAACCTATAAACCTTTAATTCTATCCACAACCCCTAAATTCTAGACTCTTGGACCTAAACTCTAAAACAAATGTGCTTGTAGAAACTTTTTGTTTCTACCGTCAGTGTATGAAATAATTTTCCTAACAAAAAATGTATTGAACATGGCAAGAAGTTACCTGTCCCGATGCTCTCTTTTGCAGCATTATCTGTTGGTTTGCTTTAGCTCATTTTTGAGGTTTGATCTTAAGCTATAAATCCGTTCTGTAAGCAACCGCAGAAATTTTTGGTTCTTGATTCCTATCTGTTAGATATGTTTGTACGTGTGTGCTTGCTTAGGTATGAGCTGTTATTTATTACAGATAACAAGAAACAGAAGGCAAAGAAATCTTCAACTGAGTCCAAAGAAAAGCCTACTGCTGAACCTGAGATTTCCATTACAAGACTTGATATCAGGGTTGGCAAAATTGTAAAAGCTCAAAAGCATCCCGATGCCGATTCATTGTATGTTGAAGAGATTGACGTGGGTGAAGCCCAGCCTCGAACAGTAGTTAGTGGACTCGTAAAATATATTCCTTTGGAAGAGATGCAGGTATTCGTTCTTTGCCTTGTAATTTTACAAGTTATTGGTATATCATTTATTCATTTTTAGGGAATATGAGATGCTTGTTCTATGTCATAGGTTTTTCTACTTCTAATATCTTGTTTGGATTTACCATTGAGCAGAACCGTCTGGTTTGTGTTCTTTGTAATTTGAAGCCGGCAACCATGCGCGGTATAAAATCACATGCAATGGTTCTTGCTGCTTCCAACGACGACCACACCAAGGTACACAAGTAGCTTTGATTATTGGCATCAACTCGTGATGTGATTTAATGGTTGCAACGTAGACACCATTATAGGCTTCTAACCAATTTTGTTGAAACGATAAAATTTCGAATTTAACTTTCTTTGATGTTTTATCAGGTGGAATTGGTTGAACCACCAAAGTTGGCCACAGTTGGAGAGCGAGTAACCTTCCCAGGTTTCACGGGCGAGCCGGACGATGTGTTAAACCCGAAGAAGAAGGTTTGGGAGACTCTTCAAGTGGATCTCCACAGCGATGCGAAACTAGTAGCCTGTTATAAAGATATTCCTTTGACCACATCAGCCGGGGTTTGCAAAGTTTCGTCCATTAGCAATGGGTCGATTCGATAAAATGGTTACATATCTGAGAAGTATTAGACAGATGTGTTGTACCTGTTTTTTTTTTTCTCATTTTGTGCTCTAATCATGGCATTTTCTCCTGAATTTTGGCAGTTTCATAGTCTCTCTTGTATTTGAACCAATTTTTAATACATTGCTGATTACATAAAATAATTAAAACATTTTGTGAAACATTGACATGAAGAGAATTATGGCTAGATTACATCATTGGTCATTAAACTATTAAACACTTATTATTTTTGGTCATCAAATTATATTTATGTGAATTTGGTTATTAAGGGTAGTTTCATATTGTCTATTGAGCTATCGTGTCTATCAAATATCGAGTTGAGGGATTATAGTATAAAGTGTGATAAATGGTCAAAAAATATGTAAGAAGGTGTAGTGTTAAAAATTTAAAATATTAAACTTTAATGAATTATTTTTTAACAAATTTTAATTCTAATTTTACTTAAAAGGAATGGGAGACTTTAGGAGAAAGGAGGGAATGTTCATAATAAATTTAGAACTCATAATTTAAGAGAATATAAGAGAACAAAAATAAGTAGCTTGACTAACCGGTTAAATATGTTTGCTCAACTTTAATGAATTATTTTTAGATTATAATCAAATTGATTGCATGTATATATTTTGGGACTAAATTTTTTTATTATATTAGGCAATGTTTCAATCTTAACGGCAATTCATTTGTTACAAGTTTTTAGACTAAATTGTTAGTTTTAAAAGAAAAATGTCATATTTATTATCAAACCTATAATTAAGTAACTCTAGATGTAATTTACATTTATTTCAAGATAATATAATAAACTTAACCTTTAATAAGATGACAACATGTGTATATTTGTTTAAGTTTTTAGAATAAAAATGTAATGTTTGTTATTAAACTTAACCTTTAATAATTTATTTCAAAACTTTTATGCTTTTTAGGTTTTTCTCTCAAGTTTTCTCCCAGCGGTGCATCTTCTTATATATTTGCTTTCTTGGTTGGTGACGGGCAATCAGTTTTAGTATTAGTTGTCGATCATTAAAAAATTATTATTTTTTATATTTTTTATTTTTTATATTTTTAATAAGAATCTTTATCTTTATGATACGTTTTTTTTTTGCTTTTATGGCACGCTTTTTTGTTTTTGTGGTTCGTTTTACTTGTTATTTGAGTATGATTTCAGCATACCTTAGCGGTAGTTTGGTGCTCGTACAAAGATTTTTACGACGCTAGTTTCTGATTTTGATTATGTCGGTGGTCATAGAAAGATAGATCCCCACTCGGTTGATTTGCCGATGTAATCAGACCTATGTAGCGGAGCAATCTGCCTGATAGTTTAGTTCGCTCACCACTTCTTTTTCAACATGTAACATGTCTCGTTTGGATAGAGACAAAAAAATTTAGGAAGACCTTTGGATTTTATCAGTATACTAATATCTATGGAATTATTTACTTTTCTTTACACCTTTGAATTTTGTATGAAATTTTGGTTAATTAGTACCCATTATTCTTCTCTTTTCTAAATGCGTTGTATATAAGATATTTTTTATAATAAAATTCAGTTGTTATTGTAAAAAAAACATGTGTATCATCTTATTGGTGAAAAATAAAAAGAAATGGATAAATTTAAGGGGAAACAAACCCGGGACTTAGGGTAAGGTCGATGTCTAACCGTTGAGCTAAACTATGTGATTATTACATAATTGATTAAAAAAATATTTAAGTTAAATTATGATCGAAATTAATCTCAAAAAAAAAAATATAAAATGGATTTAGGAGGGAACCCAGGATTTGGGCAATGTCATGCTTAACCACTAAGCAAAACTATATAATTGTTACATTATTATAAAAATAGTATTTATGTAAAACTGTAGTTGAAACTAATTATATAAATATAGTTAACACATTTTGGAATAAATGGTTAAAAATTATGTTAACACTTAATCTTTTCTTTTAGGTCTTGAGTTTTACTCTCAGTAGGAGATTCTTTCATCCTCTCTAACCCTATTCTTAAGTAAAAATTGTTCAAAAAAATTATATATATATATATATATTTATAAAGAAACTAATTATATATTTGACTGAATTATGAAAAATATTTTAATAAAAAATAAGAAAACAATAATATTAAAAAAATTCACATACTTTATATCCAATAATTAAATCATCAATATGGTAATATCTAATGATTTTAAAAAGTAAATTTTAAATTAGTATAATACAAAATAGTAATATTTTAAAAATAATTTCCATTTGCGGTGAAAATATTTTGTTTCTACAAGCGCCTTAATTTTAGGGGTTATGGATCCAATTTAGGATTTTTAGTTTAGGGTTTAGAATTTAGGGTATATGGTTAGAATTTAGGTTTTAGGGTCTAAAGGTTAGGGTTTATGTTTTAAGGTAATATGTTAGGGATTTAAGTTTTTACCTATAACCCCTAAATTCTAACCTTAAATGCTAAATTCAAATCACAATCCTTAAATTCTAAGCACATAAACCCCTAAAATTAAAGCACTCGTGGGAGGAAAATATTTTCATCGCCAGTGTATAGTATAATTACCCTAATTTAATTTGTATTTATTAATAAAATATATTTCAATTACATATATATGAAATATATTTATATATAACTATAAGTCTTTAAAATTATTAATTAGGTTAAAAATTATAAATGATTATATAATAGTAAACAAAAAAACATAATTTAGGTATTAAAATCAAACAAAAAACATAATTTAGGATTGATTTTTCGTTTAAGCCTCGCAACAATTTTCTTAAAATTTCCCGACCTGCTCTCATCTCTCTTCACACATCCGCCGCCATCAAACAAGCCTTCAAGTTTCCGACAGATCAGGGAATTCAAGTGAGGTAATTTTTGAAACCCTAAACTCAACTTAAATATTGATTTCTACTTGAATCATGGGGTTTTGTGTCAGCTGCTCAAAATAGCGGTGGCAGACGGCGTCGATACCGCGAAATAACAGCTGTGACACCGCTACGCCATCGCTATTTGAATGACTATCGATGTCAAAATGACGCAAGTTTTTGTTATGAAATATGGTCTTAGTTCCACCTTTGTTGAAATCCCATTTAATTTCAATCTTAAAATTTGTTTCTTTCGTTTTATATCTTATCTGTGAATTTGCCTTTGCACTGTCATTGCTGTTGTTAAATCTAAGATCCTCCGACAATTCACGGGCTCTGATTGTTGCTTGGCTGCCTTTGCAGCTGCTTAGGGTGCAATTGAATCGAGCCAAGCTCAAGCTACAATAAGCTTGAGTTCGGCTCAAAATTTGTTGCTTGAACCTTAAATTTGACTCGAGCTTGTACTATTAGATTTGATTAATCTCGCTTACATGAGTCTGATTCTCATTCTCAACTTCATATTCGATTATTTTTGCTTCAACTGGAGTTTAAGCTTGAATTGTTTTTTTGGCAATGCTAATTTGAAAACTGAAAAAGCCTGATTAGGTTTGCAAGCTACTCGAGTGAAGTATTAGGGTATTCAAATTCGGTTTATTCGATAACTTAGCTCAATTCAATAATGACCGAGTCAAATTCGATTTTATTCAAACCAAACTTGAGTAGCTTGTGAGAACTGGTGTCTAGTTTACTCCCTACTCTGTCTACATCTTAAGATCCTTAGACAACTGTTTCTTGATTGGATTCTGTTTCGATTTGGATTTAGGTCGAGGAATGGAGAACCCCTTAATTTAGCCAAAATTATTAGGGAAGGGAATGGGTGGCTAAGTTTACACTGTTAACCGTGTATTTATCAGATTCGGATAGTCTGAAAATTAACCGGGTTAGGGTACCGGTATCCTACATTCACTTCCTTTGAATGGATATTTGTTTCTGTTTCTTTCTTTCAATGGTTTTTGAAATGAGTATCACTTATTCAGGTTTCTGTTTTCGATCGTCATGGAAGCTAAATTCTTTCGGTTTCTTAAAATCGTCGGAGTTGGTTACAAAGCTAGAGCTGAAGCAGAGGGAAGACTCTTATTTCTGAAACTAGGATACAGCCACGAGGTCGAACTCACCGTTCCTCCTGCTGTTCGCGTTTTCTGCTTCAAAAACAATGTTGTTTGCTGCACTGGACTCGACAAGCAAAGGGTGCATCAGTTTGCCGCTACGGTTCGAAGTTGCAAGCCGCCGGAAGTCTACAAAGGCAAAGGTATAATGTACATTGACGAAGTTATCAAGAAGAAACAAGGTAAAAAATCGAAATGATTTGTTGAAGAGCTTGGTTTTACCTGGATGGAATTGCATTGTCTCACTTGGAAACTTGGTTGAATACCTAAACAAAATGCTGTAGGCATTTGGGATCCTTGACGTCTTGTTCAACAATTTGTAGGGGTTTTCAATAAATCACTTAATTTTGATGTTTTTGATCGATATTTTTTGTGAACCAGAATCGGATGAAAAGTGATTCTAAAGCTGGTGCTAATGATTTTTATTCTTTCCGGCCTTATAGAGTTGGAGAAACTGAGAGATTGTTGAGACACAAGCTTTTCTGCCATTTAGTTGGTATATTTGAAACTCATACCCATCCATATCCGAAACCTACTTTCAAGTGATATAACAAAGACAAACGTTAGAGATGCAGAGCCACGTAATTATAAGCACAATTTTCTCGTTTATTGGTAATTAAAACGAAATATAAATTTGGTACATAAGTTGTATGCAAACTCTTACAAGAAATGGGCATCAGAAACTTGAAAAATCATACCAAATGGACCACTAACACTAGATAACGAAAACCAAGCAATTACTTCATTGGAAATTAGCAGTGGCAAACTTCCTTAAGTCCCAGATACTGATAATAACAGCGTAAATAAATAGTTAAGATCTAATCCTTGTACTTCATTTCGGACATCTTGAAGCCCGGCATGTCAAACGACGATGAGAACTTTTCTACATCAGCCTTGAGCGCTTGGATCTCCTTATTGCCTTCCAAACCTTTGTTGAAGTCCTTCAACAGCTTTCCGTACTGCTTTTGGATGTCCAAGGTGATGGTCACTGCTCGGTGGAGGAACTCGCCTATCTGTTCGAAGTCTTTCTCGACCAAACCTCTCGAAGTCATGGCAGGTGTACCTGTCGATAGCAAGCAATTTGCATTGTAAAGCAACATCAAACTAAATCGGGCCATTTTAACAAAAAAATGATCAAACTACGATAGAGGAATACGAGAGGAGGCGCATAGAAAACAACTTCTACATCATCTTTTCATTTCTAAACCACAAATAAACACTGAAGCACACAAGATAAATGATTATTGCAGCAGATCTTACCAATTCGTACTCCTCCGGGAGCCAATGCACTGCTGTCACCGAATACGGCATTCTTGTTGACGGTGATGTTGCACAGGTCACAAAGTTTCTCCACCTTGTTTCCTGTAAGATCAGTAATAAAACGATCAGAATCAAATAAAAACGCAACTAAACAATAATCGTAAGGCAAGTGATTCATCATTCAACTGACATACCGGTCAATCCGAGAGGTCGGAGATCCCACAGGACAAGGTGGTTCTCAGTCCCTCCAGTAACAAGCTGGTATCCCTTGCTCATCAGGTACTTTCCAAGGGCAACTGCATTGGCCTTAACTTGTTTAGCATAAGCCTTGAACCCGGGTGACATGGTTTGTTTCAAGGCAACAGCCAAAGCACCGATCTGGTGATTGTGCGGACCACCCTGAAGAGAAGGGAAGACAGAAAAGTTGATCTTGTCTTCAAAATCATACACTGCACCTTCAGGTTGGCCCTTCTTTGGGGGTTTTGGTCCTTTGCGGTAGAAGATCATACCGGCCCTAGGACCCCTCAAGCTCTTGTGGGTGGTGGTCGTGACAATGTCACAAAACTCAAACGGGTTCGCCGCCTCCTACTCCAACAATAAAACCAGAAAGAATTCAACAATCAGTACTATGTTACTCAGAATCGGATGTGAGTAATAGATACCGGTTCGTATCCAACATGAGTATCTTTAATTCAACATCATGTCCGAAAATGTGCAGAATACGGGCAGACGTGAATCATTTTACTCCCGATCCCATTATTACAGCCACAAGATTTTCTTAGGATCCAAACATGAACCTAGCCACACTAAGAATTCTCAGAGGTAATTCATGTTTAATCAAAACACGAAAACGATTCCAATATTTGATCTCCAAGACAAAAGAAAATGCTTGTAAATTATGATTATAGTGCAAAATTGTCTCATAAAAACTAAAACGAGCTCTCAAATCCTAAATCCAGATTTAGAAAACACAGGCCAAATATCATCACACCCAAGATTAAATCCATGAAATTTGAACATCATAAAAACCCCTGAAATCCCAACTAAAAACCCAGATCAAACACCACAAGATCAAAGGAAAACAAAGTTAAAATCCAAGTAAAACAACGTACATGAGCAGCAACAAGGCCGCTGATATGAGCCATATCGCACAACAAGAGAGCCCCACATTTATCCACAACAGCCCTGAATCTAGCATAATCCCAGTCCCTAGGATAAGCACTCCCACCGCAAATGATAAGCTTAGGCCTGAAATCCATTGCCTTCTCCTCCAGCTTATCATAATCGATGTAGCCAGTGCTGGAATTCACCTTATAAGGCAAACTCTCAAAGTAAATCGAAGTAGCCGAGATCTTCTTCCCCCCGGATGTATAGTATCCATGAGTCAAATGACCACCGGAGGGTAAATCCAGTCCCATGATCCGATCATGCGGCTGGAGAACCGCCGTGTAAGCGGCGAAGTTGGCCGGGGAACCGGAGTACGGCTGCACATTGACACCCCACTTGGTGGGGTCGAGATGAAAAGCCTGCAAAGCCCGTGACCTGCAGAGGTTCTCGATCTCGTCGATGAATTCGTTGCCACCGTAGTAACGGTTCCCCGGCATGCCCTCGGAGTATTTGTTGGTGAGGGCACTGCCGAGGGCTTCGATGACGGCGAAGGAAGTGAAGTTCTCGGAGGCGATGAGCTCGATGCCGCGGCATTGACGGCGCTTCTCTTTCTCGATGAGGTCGTGGATGTCGGGGTCGACGGATTGGAGAGAAGAGTTGCCCCAAACGTTCACTGGATCCATTCAGAGAAATGAAAAGAGTGGTGGAAGATTGGTGGCAAATGGAGGATTTTTTTGGGCTACTTATACAAGTGTCTGATGTGGTTGGTGATAGTATTTTGGGTAAACTACAATAATGATCATTTATGTTTCATAGGTATTTATTTTTACTCACTAAATTTAAAAAATGTAATGTTATAATCACTTATATTTTATTTTTTTTAAATTTTAGTCACTTGGATTGAGCATTTTTATGAAAAAACTCAAATTTAATAGTTATTTAGAAAAATGATCCCCAACCAAAGTTATTTAGAAAAATGACCATAAATCGTCCACGTAAGGCGACCTCGCGCTCTAGGCAACGCGATTACAGACCTCGCTCTCTGCGGATAACGAGTTATATCCTACGTGGATGCACTTTTTAGATAACCCAATTTAAAATTACTGAATAAAACTCGTGTTTTCCAAAATGCGAGGTTCATGAGTAATTGAAGGGGCGGATGAATTTATCGCTGGATTTACTGTAGTGACCTCGTGTCTTGCACATAGCGAGCTTCTTGTTATTCAGGCTGAAAGATAAGGGTGTATAGGCATGTTCGAGGCATTTTATCGTGTCACTAGTCTGAAATTTTTTAGATTAAAGGCGTAGTATTAAAAATTGTCTTTTATTCGAGACTGATATTGGCACATAGGAGACATTGTATACGGTGCTAAAAGCGCGATGAAAATGGTACAAATGCTAGTTTTTGTGTAAGAACAACAAGTTGAAATGGCTTGGTAGTCATGTTGGAGTTGTTTTTCCGGGTTATTAATAGGAAAATCTTCGTAATATTTAAGGTTAGAGGCTTAGTAGTGGTACTTATCTTTCATTTGAGAGTGATATTGACATAGACGAGACATTGTAAACGGTATAAAATTCACCATGAAAATAGTTCTAAACCTTGTTTTTTCGGGTAGTCAATTGCACAATTCGCTTAATACCTAAGCTTAGAGGTGTAGTATTGGAGACGTATAATTGTAATTAAAAAGAATTACAACTAAAAAAATGGGAGAAGTTGCAATTTCGAGTCGTTAAGTAATTGTAATTATAAATTATGGTAACAAAGCTAACTTCGAGGCGTTGAAATGGTTCGAAAGCTTATTTTTGTGCATGAATTATACGATAAAATAAATAATTTTTAAACTAATACATAAAATGAAGAAAATAAATTATTTTGTTAGGCTACGTAGATGGCCAAAATCTACCCTAAACATGTTAATTGTACCCCTGAACATGCTTAGACGTCGTTGGATAATTAACATGTGTCGTTGATATAGACAAATGGTGCCATAGTTTGTCCGAGTTGCTGCACCCCTGAACCTGGTTTCGCGATGTGGGTAGTCGAGGATAAGCTTCGTGAATTTTGTGGTAACCACTGATCCTTAACATCCTCGATGGTAGGGGCTTCAACTACGGTTACATGCGGTGGTCTTCGCCTCTCCTCCACAATGAAGGCGTAAAAAGAAGTTACCCGCAGCCTCGATCGAAAGGTTAAGAAGTTTGCGAGTACTTCTAAAAGACCAGGATTTTCCTGATATTGCGATTTTTCTTTCATCTTGAATAAAAACACGAAAGACATTTCCCACCAATATTGTTAACGACCAATAGCATGTAGTTATCGTATAAATGCAACTACGTAAACCAACAAACCGCAATATCAGGAAAATCTATGTGTAATTTTTTTTTCTGATACGTGATTTGTTTCCATTAGTAGCTGCAATTGAATATTTTCTTCGAATATGATAGCAATTGAACCCAGGCGGTTGATCAACTGCAATGGTTGGCAAATGCTGGTGGGTTTGTTTGGCCTCACTTCTGCCTTATATATGCCTACTTTGACGTCCTCCAAAATGCGAGGTATGTTGACACGTGTTTTTGGACCCCACGGTCTACACAACGCGAGGTCTAAATAGGTTCATGACGTGTCAGCACCAGAGTACGCCACATATATGACATGTTCCTGGACCTCGTTATATGCAGAGCGTGAGGTCTGTTAATTTTTTATTTTTTATAAATTAAAATTCCTACAAATTGTATGAGAAAACCTGAAAATGGTTTGCGTGAATTCATATTGATTGGTGTAACATTTTTGACACTTGTAATTAACATTCATGAAAATTGGAGGTTTAAATTAACATTTTTACAATTTTAAAAGGTTTAATTTACATTCATTTAAAAATTGAGGTTTAAAATTTTTAAAATTTTAAGAGGCTTAATGAGAGCTTTTAAAAATAATAGAGAAATTTAATTAAAGTTATTTAAAATGGTTGAACCATGATAATCAAATATAAAAATTTATGAAACTAAATTTTAATTTTCTAAAATTTTGAATTTGATATGAATTGTATAAACAAAATTTTCGTGTTCATTGTTTATATATTTCCTTTATAATAGTTCCTTTAATAACCACCACCGCGTTAACTACAATCAATTAAAAATCAACGCTAACATAAAAATATCTTTACTAGCTTGAAACAACAGATGCCATAGACAAATGAAAGAATCAAATTTCAATACAAAGGTAAGATTTTATCCTCCAATTACCGCTTTAGATATCTAAAAGTTTTTCATTGAATCGATAATGTAATATTCTCAAATACTATCCAAATTTATTAATATAAACATTAATCTAATTAAAATGAAAAACTAATTAATACGAACCAACAACCCTAGACGAGTTTTGGTAAGAATGCCACACAACAAACAATGGCAATATAAATATACTACATGTGTACAACGATGACTATATATATATATATATATATAGTAGTTATTTGATGCACTTTAGATTTTTTTTTCTTGGCAAAATGACAAAAGATGCTCTCAACGTTTGTATGTTTTGTCATTTGGCTTCTATTCTTTTTTTTTGAGCAAAGAACTCCTAACGTTTTAATTTGGTCCAAATATGCCTATGTTGGATGGAAACTACCAGTCAATTGATGGTCAACGGCTGATGTTGACTAGACTTGTCACGTGTTAAGACCTGCTGACGTGTCAGCATCATATTCGTCATGTGTCACCATTCGATTCGGCTACGTGTCAACATGATAGTCACCCACGTGTTACCATAAAGAAGGGTATAACAAAATAAGTTTGTTTTAAAAAAATCCAACGTGGCATATGCCACGTCAGCAGATCTTAACGCATGGCAAGTCTAGTCAGAATTAGCCCATGACCGTCAGTGACTGGCAGTTTCCATCCAACATGGGCATATTTTGACCAAGTTGAAACGTTAGTGGATTTGTTTGCTCAAAAAAATAGGGGGCTAAATGACAAAACATGCAAACGTTGGAGGCATCTTTTGTCATTTTATCATTTTTTTCACAAATAAGTTTCTAAAGCTGTTAATGTTCTTTTTAGAGATCTTAAATTCTAATCTCTATAATTTACACCTTAACCTCTAAATTTTAACGCATAAAATATATTCTCAAACCTTTAAATCTAATTACAAATACTAAAAATTCTAACACTAAATCCTAAAAATTAATCGTTTGTAAAAAATAAAATTTCCACGCTAATGTATAGAATAGTTTTTCATATATATATATATACAGATTGTATAGCTGACTATAACTGAGTGGGGTAGGATTTTAGCTTAGATGTCCCTACCATAGGGGTTGGTAACCATTGGAAATCGTCGGCCGAAATCCACTAGTCTCAAAATTTTGGTGGCTAATATGGATGTTCTATCGGTTCAAACACCACCACCAACCCCGCCTGAAATTCCCACCTTTTTCCACTTCATTTACACCACCTCCGGGTTGGTGGGACACGATATAAGAACGGAGTTAAAAATTTATTTAATAGGTATTATTTTTAAATTATATTTAAAAAGATTTAATTATTTATAAAGGGTATTAATCCTATACGTTTTTAATTTTTTATTTATAAATTATATAAAAAATATAAATTTTAAAAACATTTAGAGTGTCAACAAACACCCTAATTATGCATATGATTCCGCCCATGCCACGGTGCAAGCATCTTTCAAGCTCCTTTTAAACAATGTTATTTGAATTAATCAACATTAAGTCTAAATATTACCATTTACATCGGAATTAATGAAGTTATCCACTAGTTATTTGAAGTTGTTAAATCCGAAAAGAATTAAAAGATTTATCTATATAATTAATCTTTATAATATTCGATTTGAATTAATCAAATGAATAAATCAGATACTCGTGTTTCTGGAATTGTAAGATTATGGCCGCCCTTATTGAAGCCAACTTGTAAAAATTAAAATCGAATAGATATAAACATTGTAAAATTTATTAAATCCCCCCCCCCAAAAAAAAAATCGCTATCACCTTTGCTTGCTTGTTTTACATAAATTCTAATTTATAAATGAAAATTATCCCTCTTCCTTGGAGAATTCAAGCTTGTGTTTATATATACTTGTTTGAAGTTACATTTCAAACCTTAAAAATCACTTAAGTAGTTTTAAAGTAGCTATCAAAGTATAAAATTTTTATATTTCTTTTTTTAGCGTCAAGATCTAAAGTAAAATAGGGTAAATTAATTTGAGAATTTTATTCATCATTTAATTATTATTCTTATTATTTACTTACTAAAAAATTAATACCCTTTCATTATTTAATTTTTATTATTAATCCTATTAATAAAACCTAAAATAAATTACTGACCTTAAACCAAATAATTTTTCATTAGATCCATTTTTTGAATAGTTCATTAAATTCATTTGCTTGTACATTTCAGTCGCAACTTAAATATCCAACTATATTATAATTTGGAGTAATAAAGAATTAATATCATTAATCCATGTCATTGTCTATCATTCTAATTGGCCCTTTCTGTTTCTTTTTAATTGATTAGTAGTAAAATAACCCAACAAGTGGCCCAGTAAAAAAGCATATAACGGTCATCATAGGAGATACGGGTCAAATCGTTTTGTCTACAAGGTGTATGCACATTATCAAATGGTTAAGAATACATATAAACAAATACTACCTTATAATCACTTTTAAACCATTCAAAAAAATTAATTAGTGGCAAAGAATAAATAAAAGATGATATGAAACGAAATAATACGCTTATAAGTTTATAGGGTAAACTACGTGAATGGCCACCTAATTATGGGGGAGCTTTATTTTGACCGCCATCTTTTATGTTTGTCAATAAGGTCATTTAACTATTTAAATGATATCAATCGAGACACTTATTAAAACCTATAAGAGCGAATGATATGGTCGTTAATAAAAATTTATATAATTACACATTTAGTTATTGTTATTAGGCTTAATAGTCAGAAAGGTGCCCAACCTATACCTTTTTTCAGTTTGGTGCCTAACGTTTTTTGTGGTCCACTTTAGTGCCTAACGTTTCATTCCGTAACTCAGATTGAATTTTTCCATCAACGACAGTTAAATTTTTTCGTTATCCATTAAAAACATAACACGTGGCCTATTCTAATAATTTCTTTAATTTTTATTTTTCTAAAAATTAGAAAATCTTTAATTTTATAAAAAAAAACCCAAAATATTTAATTTCTCTAAATCCCAAATCCAAACCCTAGATCCCTAAATTCCCCCCTTTCACCACCGATTCAACCACCACCATCCACCATTGCCTTCATCGGCCCCTCACTACTGAAACCCCCATCATCCCGCCGTCAAAAATCGGTCAATGAAACCGGCAATTGCTTCGTCGACGAACATCCAAAAATGAAGAAAAATAGACCGATTGGGCTTCTAATCGACGGCTAGAGGGTAGGAGATGTTGAATGGTGAGATACCCGACGCTTGGGGGGGGAACTATGAACCGCCAACGTGTGTGGGATGTCGGACGCGAGGGAAATGTGATTTGAGGGTCTGATTGAAAGAAATTAAAACATTGGAGTTTTTTATGAAGTTTATATTTTTAAAGAAATTCAAAAATTAAATAAATAGATAAAAATAGGCCACGTGGCATGTTTTTATTGGATAACAAAAATTTTTAACGACCGTTGACGGAAAAACCCAAACTGAGTTACGGAATGAAACGTTAGGCACCAAAGTTGATCAAAAAAACGTTAGGCACCAAACTGGAAAAAGGGTATAGGTTGGGCATCTTTCTGACTATTAAGCCTTGCTATTAACATATTATATCAATTTGGTATTAATGTTAATTTAATTTAATGAATTTAATCACCCAATCAGATGATGATACATGCCATGACACTTGTCACGGGTGAAACGTGTCAACATTTGATTGATTCATTTTATTATTAATTTATTTTTTAAATTTTTTATTCAATTAGACTGTAACACCTATCACATCTAATTAGATGAAAAATTTAGAAACCAAAGTATGCTTCCCATGAGATTTGAACCCATGACTTGTGGATTGAAAGGTCACAACATGTTACTTGTTGTTAATTGTTACATCATCAACTGTTAATTTTTTAACAACATCAGACTAACATATTACTTTCTTAAGTTTAAGACTATTTTATAATTTTTTAGTCGAATGACTCAATAAAAAAGCATCATATTTATGTAGTTTACTCTATGTTTGTAGATTTTTATTTTGTTTTACCAACTCTTAGTTATGATTGTGTTTATATGCCTTCTATAAAGGAAAGGAAAAGAAAACGAGTTCATATTTGGAAAATAGAATCGTCCTCAGGATATAAAGTTTCCCGATTTAAAGCAATCATTGGACTCCCAACAAGCACATGACTTGCTCATCAGATGACCACCGACACAGGCTTTACAATGATATTTTGGTGAGTAAAATTTTTCTTTTTTTTAGATAAAAATTGTTTCAAAAAAACATCAATTTAATTGTTATTATTATTGCTATAATATTAACGTTATTGTTATAATATTTAAAATTTATGAATTTAAATATGATTAAATATAATTAATTTTAATTAAAAATGAAAATTATAGGTAATTTAACGATTATAATTCGTACTGTAAGAAATCTGAAAGAAAGAAGAAATATTTTTTTTAAGAGAAACAAATTTAAAAATGATAAGAATGTAGGGTTTCTACTTTCTCTTTGAAGTGTGCATTTTTTTTCTTTTATTTATTTTTATTGTGGATAACAGTATTGGTCTTAATGCTGATCGTCAAGAGTTAATATTCTTTTATTTTTTATATTCAATTTTTTGTTTTTTATGTTTTAGTTTTTATTTGTTTTTATGACACATTTTTATTCTGTCTTGTGGTACACTTTTGTCTTATAACACGTTTTCTTTTATTTTTGTGGTAGACTTACTCTCATGGATGGTTTCCTCACAGCGTTTTGTTTTGATTTATGGATATCAACGACTTTTAATTGTTTGATCATCGTTTGTGATTCGTATACTGACGCAATCAGATCTATTTTACGAAATAACTTATAAGATTGTTTGTTTCACTCGTCACTCTTACTTCGATCATCAAGTGTGTAGGTGGGTAGAGACTTCTCTAGTGTTTTGTCTAATCTCTTTCACAGGTCACGTAACATGTTTTGCTTGTATAATATTTAGTCTTTTAGCTTTTTTAGTTTATCTTTATTTTGTTTTTTGTTTTTTTGCTATACTTTCATTTCATTTGAAATGTTTCTTTATTTCAATTTTTAATCAATTCAACCAAAATATTATTCAAAAAAATTATAAGAATGTGAGTACAGTTGTTAATGAGTTGGTTCAGGTCTGATTAAGGGTGTGAAAATAATCGAAAATCAAAATTTAAAATATCGAATCGAAAAGTTGGTTAACCGAACCGAAAAATTAAGTTTCAATTAGAGTTTTTATTTTTTAAAATAAATCAGTTTGATTACGATTTACAATTTTAGGACAAACCGAGTAACCGAACCGACCAGTTATATAATATATGTTATTTAATATTTTATATTAAAAAATTGGATTTTATTTTATTTTCTCATTCCCCTAAAGTAAAACCATAATTTCATTTTATAAAGTTTAATTGTTTAACTTGTTAGTATTATAAAAGATATTAATATCATGTGTCGGTTTTTGAAAAATATACATTTTTAATATATATTAAATCAAATTTTTAATTATATATATATAATTTCATTTTAAAATAAATGAAATTATATTTTTAAACTAAATTGAATATTTTTCTTTTTCACATTTATTTTAATAATTTCATATATATATAATTTTATTTATTTTTAAATTATATATATGAAATTATTAAAATAAATGTAAAAAAGAAAAATATTCAATTTAGTTTAAAAATATAAAAATCATATATCGAATTTCATTTTAAATTTTGTTTTAACTATACGTTAAATATATTTATATTTAAATTAATTATTTAAATTGGTTAAGTGGTTTGTATGGTTTTACACATCCCAAGTGATTTAGGTTCGAGTCCTCTTGCAACTATTTTTAATTATTTATTCTCTAGCATTTATTGCATTATAAGATATATAAAAAATGGTGCAATTTATATCATTAGGATTGGATTGGTGCAGTGGTAAAGTTATAGGGTTTTACCCGTGAGGTTGTGGGTTTAAATCCATGCCAAGATCTTCCTTTTTAATTTTGAATTTTCCTTCCATCAGGCGGTGGCATGTGTCACCACTTGATTGGAGGAAAATAAATATATTAAATATTAAATAATAAAATAATAATTATATTAAAGTTACCCAATCGGGTGACGACACGTGTTATTACCAGATTGATTGATTAATTTTATTTATTTGAATTAAAATTATGACTAAACTGATATAATAGGTAACTAACAAGGATCAAATATATAATTATACAAATTTTACTTTAACGGCCACGTCATCTTTCCTTTAGTTTTTAACGGTCAGTGGTCAAAATAAGTCTATTTAAATAGTTAGCTATCAAATTTTTAATTTTTTAATTAGATAGTCAAAATAAATCGCGGACAATAATTGAGTGGTCACCGAAATAGTTTTTCTTTTAATTAATTTAATTTTAGATTGAACCAAGCCGATCCACAGTTCAAGATTATTGTCCAAGTCTGATTGAAATCGGTAGGACCGAACGAGCCAACAAACCATGGACAAGTGTCACACGTGTAAATATGAGTACTTTCTTCTAAATATTTAACGGGTGTCACCTCTTAAAGTATCCGCGTGTCCAAAACATATAATATTTTAAAATTAGGGTTTGAAATTTTATTCTCATTCTCTATTTAAAAAAATAATTCTGAATTGAAAAGTATTAACATAGAGATTAAGATTTTAAATTCGTTAAGTATATATATTTTAAAATAAATATACAAATTAAATAAATAATAAATTAAGATTTTATTTAGTTTTTTCATAAAATAATTGTTCGAAATAATAACCTTTCCACTCAAAGATATCCCATCAAATAATTTGTTTTTAAATGATGAATTTTTATGGCTTAGAAAGAAAAAGAAAAGTAGAAAAAAGATATTTTTTCTAGTCTTTATCAAAATAATATTATGGTGTAAATATAAATTTTTATGGAGATAGATTTCTTTTATTATAAGTGCACTAAAAAATTAAAATTATTTTTATTGTTAGTTAATTGATATGTGGCCCATTAAAATTAAAGTTTTAATTAAAATTTTAAACTATAATAATATTTTATTTACTGATAACATATAGCTTATATTAATTATTTTTTTAATAATGAGATGATTAAATTAAATGATTATTATGAATTTTTGTGATTAAATTTAATCTTTAGGTGATCATTTTCGTTGTCACTGTAAATACATTTTTCTCGATTTTTTCGGACAGATTTGGGGAGAAATATTTCTCGATTAAATTTAATAGTTTCGTAACCGATTCCTTAGAGGGATAAAAGCAGGGCATAACTATAAAGGACTAGTACGGGGACAACAGGGGTTTGGTCATTGTTAGGATCTTTGAATTTTATTATAACCAAAGCGATACTTGAAATCTTAAATTTTAAAAAGGTAGAATTCTTACAGTAAATTCACCGTACCACCACGACGAGTTTTAAAATTAGATTCTTTTTTATTCAAACTCGTCATGCACTAATGGCGAGTTTTAATTTTTTAATATCCAATTTAATTATTAATCACAAAATTAACCTAATCCTAAACTGAAGCCGTAAGGACATGACGAGTTTCATATGCCTCAACTCCTGTCACGTTTTTACAAAAAAAAAATGAGCATTTTAGGGTTTTAGCATATTAGGGTTTTTTTATTTTATAAATAGATAGTTTTGTTTAGGGTTTAGAACACACAAATTTTTTTTACCTTTTATTCGAGCAAAGCAAAATAGTTTGTCAAGCCGTGAGATTTTCTCAGACGACACTGAAAGAAGCAATCTCACACATAATTTGAACAGGTTTAAGGTAACGTTTGTTTATATTTTTAGAGTACATTTACTTTTTTTAATATGATTTATTTTGTTCACTCAAATTCTTTTTTATATATGCCTACTTTTTAATTCGAATAGTAAATTGTGTTGTTAATATTTTAATCAAAACTATTTTAAAATTCGATTGATTTGTGATGTTTTAGACATTTAATCGAGCATAACTGTTGAGGAAAAACATGGCGTTGTTAAGACTTCAAGATTCTCCCATCACGAAAAACATGAAAATATTGGTAAGAATTTATGGGTTTTTTGCAACTTTAGTTTAAATATTGTGTTTGTAGAAAGAGGATTCAAAATTTCGGCCTCGCTTGATATGGAGCGATCCGCCAAGCCAATACATATGGGATTTTTGGAGAATTCCGGTTTTAGGTACGCGTTAAAGATTCGTGAGTTTAAAATCGTGCCTCAATTGATTAATGGGTTGGTGGAGCGTTGAAGACCGGAGACGCATACCTTCCACATGTCGTACGGGGAGTGCACAATCACCCTCGAAGATGTTGTTATGCATCTTGATGTCCCAATTTCAGGCAGCTGAATCGTTGGTCAGAATAATTATAAGGTTTATGATTATTGCTCCAAGTATTTGGGGAAGACACCACCGGTGCATGCTGTTGATGGTAAACATGAGAAGCTAACATGGCTGAAGAGTGATTTTCAATTGGATGGAAATTCCACAGGGGCGGAAATTGAGTTTGTTGCTCGAGCTTATATTTTGCTCATTATCGGTGGTATGCTAATGCCAGACAAATCGAGTTCTCACGTATACATGCGGTACATTTCGTTCTTGGAGACGTCGTGGGTAGCAAGAAAATTTAGTTGGGGATCAGCAATATTAGGTTTCTTGTACCGCGAGTTGTGCAAGGTAGCGACACCGACAAATGTCAACAACATATTCGTGCACGCCGATATAGGTGGGTGTGTGGTGCTGATACAATCATGGGCCTGGTATAGGCTTTCGTTCTTGGCTCCTATTTGCGATCCTCTGTTTGAATTCTCACTCGCTTAAAGGTAATAATGTTAATTCCCATAAACATTTTAAATGTTATTTACGGAAACCATGATCCATCTATGTATTTGTATTATGTAGATTGACCCAAAAATTCCAAAAGAAGGAGTTGAAGGTAAAATTAATTATTGCAGTGAGAATAGAGATTGGCATGCATTGCGAAGACCAGGTAATGCAAAATTATTTTTAGGTCAAAATTTTAAATTTTGAATTTATTTTGATCCAATTTTTTGGCTATATACGTATTATTACAGTTTCGATGGTTGTCATATAATGAGGATGATATTCGTCATGTGATTTTGAACGATGCCTACGGAGATACCGAAAATTTGTGTTTGATAATGTCATTGCTAAATTTTATGATTGTCGAGATGTTTTACGACAATCAAGTTCTTAGGCAGTTCGAATACCACCAGCCTGTACTGGAAGACCCAATCAATATGGATAAGTTCGAAAAGGTGGACTTACGGGGTAAGAGCGAAGAGAATTGGCCAAAGAGATATTTGTCATACATAGCATGGTGGCTTGGCAGGTCAAGCAAATTGCCAACTCGTGATTCCATTTCCTATGATTTCGATTTCTTGAATTTTGAGTACCGTCAGTGGTTTGTGGCAAACGAAAAACCGAAGTTGACGACCGAAGCCCAAAGAAAAGCTTATGTTACTTTGTTTGAAATACCAAAAGAACAAGACCATGAACATGATCTGAAACCCGAAGCCTAACCTGACATGGGAGCTAGGTCGATAGAGTCCAGAGAGGTTTAATTATTTATTTGAGTTGAGTTCACAAAATTTGTTATGTTTATTAATTTTAGATATTTGTCTTTTAATAAATTTCGGACTCAATGCATGTTTTCTTTTATTAATAAAATTCTGAGTTTAGTTTATAAATAATTATTATGCTTGTTTATTTTTTTCATGTAACAAACTATGTATAGTGTTGCCATCAATCGGAAATAACGAATTACTACATTTACAACAGTAAGAAATATTTAGAATACAAAAAAGAAATTGACAACTCTTTGATGGATTACTCCCCGAAATTTAATACATATGCTTGAGTAGATGTAATTTTTTTATATTATACAACAGATTCACTCAGTACCACAACTCGTTGATATGATTGACTGCCTAATTTTTTTTGTTGCTATAAGATTGTTCGAGCAAAAAACGGGGTCAGTAAACATGGAATATTGCATTCAATACCCTATATATATCATTTCAGACGCATAAGGGTCCTGCATGGAATAAAAATGGGTGCAACATTATGCCTCACAGGCCTGACGGATGCATTTGGGTTGTATCCCAAATAATGTAGGACCACGTGGTTTCTTGAAAAAGTAATATTGTAAGTAGAACTTCATAATATGAGACAATACAACAGCAATTGGAATTTCCATTATGATTTCTGGTAGCCTCATTTCGAACAATGTACAATGTAATTGATGTAATGGCGTGAACTTTGTAAATTTGGTTTGTATAAAAAAATGAAAGAAAGTTTTGGTATGGAAATGAATGCGTTAATTCGGGAGTTCTATATTTGTGTCGGAAATGGAAATGACGGGCAAAACTCGCCGAACTTGCACGACGAGTCCATTTCCAGCATCTTAGCAACATTTTTTTGCAGAGGTCTCTTGGTAGGTTTTTAACACATGTTTCGGAGCGATTTTTGAATGTTGGACCAAAAGGCGGATGCGTAATCGTTTAGATAAATACTTGTAGTTGATGTTAACGTAAAAAAAATTGTTCAAAAAAACATTCGGAGGCGGCGTAAAACGTACCTAAACACCCCTATGAAAGGTCTCTTGATAGGGTTTCTAACGCATGTTTTAGAGCGATTTTTGAATGTTTGGTCGAAATGCGAACGCGTAATCATATAGATAAACCCTTGTAGTTATTGTTAACGTAAAAATTCGTCCTAGAAAACATCTAAAGGTGGCGTAAAACGCGCCTAAACACCCTTATGAGAGGTCTCTTTGTAGGGTTTTTAACATATGTTTCGGTGCAGTTTTTGAATGTTGGATTGAAAGGCGGACGCATAATCTTATAGATAAACACTTGTAGTTGATGTTGACGTAAAATATTTATCCGAAAAAACATCCGGAGGCAACGTAAAATGCACCTAAACACCCCTATAGGATTACATTTCACATAGTAAACAACGAGTAAAAAATTAAATACAGTTATAACACGTACCAAATGGAGAGATACAATGATCATAGAAATGACCTTAAGTCATTTACGAAAAGGTATGCATTTTAAGAAGTCTTTGTTAACATACCCCGCCTAAACATAAAAAATGGAGAGATACAATGGTTGTTGCACAGAGTTGCTCAACATAGGATATGCCGCTGCCACAGATTCTATACAATAGGTGATTTGGGCTGCTCCATGTAAGAAACTAAGTGGTCATTTACACCATGATGCGCGCCTAAACACCCCTATGAGAGGTCTCTTGGTAGGATTTTTAACGCATGTTTCGGTGCGGTTTTTGAATGTTGGATCGAAAGGCGAACACGTAATCGTATAGATAAACACTTATAGTTGATGTTAATGTAAAATATTTATTCGAAAAAATATCTTGAGGTAACGTAAAACGCGCCTAAACACCCCTATAGGACTACATTTCACATAATAGGCAACGAGTAAAAAATTAAATACAGTTATAATACGTACCAAATAGAGAGATACAATGATCCTAGAAATGACCTTAAGTCATTTACGAAAAGGAATGCATTTTAGGAAGTCTTTGTTAACATACCACCGCCTAATCATAGAAAATAGAGAGATACAATGGCTGTTGCACAGAGTTACTCAACATGGGATATGTCGCTGCCACAAATTCTGCACAATAGGTGGTTTGGGCTGCTCCATGTAAGAAACTAGGTGGCCATTTACACCATGAACTCCCCCTGCTTGCTTAATGTCGTAAGGAAAACTTTGCTCGTGCAACTAGGCACAAATGATATGACAAAGACCTCAATTTTTAATGCATTTTTAGACACGTAAAGTATAAAATTTTGAATTGGAGGTTTTAAACAATCAAACATCATGTTACCAGTTATTTATAGTAAGGATTCTAACATAAACTCGCTTTGCATGTAAGTCGAGTTACACCCGTCGTGTCTTTGTATATCATACTAGTTAAGCACGATGAGTTTGACATGACAAACAAAACTCACTGTCCAAGTAAGACGAGTTAGGCGGAACTCGCCGTCTAGGCACAACGCATTTGGCTCATCATATCACTTCATGTTCAGAATTGAAATTATGCTACAGATTTATATTTCCAATACGAATGAAACTTACGACGATTACTTTAAGGGAATTCACCGTATATACATGGCAAGTTCATAAACTCATTAAGTTTTTACCCGATAATCTATTTTTCATTTTCCATAACTCTCAAACAAACCCTCAAATTTCACCAACAAACCTCAACCCCAAAATTTATCAATCTCATACAAACATCGATTTACAATGGCACCAACACCAATCTTAGCAATCGTATACCATGATGACAACTATATGGGAGACAATACCGCAAAAAACTTTGAGTCTGAAAATTTTTTCTAATCAAATTCATTCGCATCGTTCCTTTCGAGGAGTTAGTGAAGAAGATCAAATAGCTGGTACCTGTCGGGCGTAACAGACCACTAAAGGCTCTCTACTACAGGTTCCAGATATCCTTATTTTTAGTGACATATGGTACAATTAGAATTGACAATGGATACAATGTTGAAGCAATGGTCGACGCGTATACTAGGTACAAAGAAGAAATTTGCTACTTGTATGTAGATTTTAGTGGAGAGGTAGAATGTGACAACAAAAACTGAGTCGCAACTCAGGCAAAAACATATGATGTCAACTCTTTGATGGGGGATTACAATCTTGGCGTTCCTTCTTATACTCACGCGTTTCATGATGAACCTGCATGTTAAACAGCACGACACTCGTGCTCTAACTTTTTTGACCTAAACGCCGAACAAGCATTAACTCAACATTCCACCTTTAACTCATACGTTGATGGGCATCAATTGATACTTGGTGGATCAAGTTTTTCAGGGGACCGACACTCTTGCACTGTGTTATTCGATCTAAACGAGCCAAACTACGCTTCTCCTAATTTTTTCCACAGGTCTACAACTACGACTTCTGCACTTGCCCATACATCCACGAATGGTGATGAAGGTTACATATCCATAGAAGAACCGATTCAAGAGTGCGGCCTCGATGGTACTGAGGTTGGGTTGTTTGTAGAGCCTGAATATGTTGCTACTGATTCTGCCTCTAAAACTGGAAGTGGCACTGATAATGATGATATAAAAATCAATTAAGACATGTTGCAAGCAGTAGTGCCCTAACACCGTACAAGCCTCTGTCGCACACACACGACATCGACTTAGCAGCAATAAATGCGTAAAAGTTCCCTGACGTGTCTAAAATGGATTTTGACGATTCTTACTTTGTAATAAAAAATATGACTTGTGGGAAGGGATGCAGTTCAGAAAGAGCGACGAAGAGAACGTTGTTGTTAAAAACTATAACATCGGTGTGCATTCCAAGGTGTAGTACGCGACATGAAATAAATACGTATGTGAATGTACATATAAATCAGCACAGAGACGCAATTAGAAAGTGCGGGTTAATAAGATGAAAGTAAAAGACAACATATGGGAGATCATAGTCCACAAAGGCCCTCATACTTGTTGTGCCGTCAGTTACAAACAGGATCATCCAAACTTGGACTCCAATATCATCGCCAAGAGTGTCCAAACAATTGTTCAAGCAAGCCCCAAAGTCATTGTTTCTGCGCTGCAGGCGCATGTTAATACAATATACAATTACACGTCATCGTACAAAAAGACTTTGAGGGGAAGGAACAAGGCAATCACGAATTTGCATAGGGAATATGACACTTCTTACAACGAGCTCCCAGCTTGGATAAACATCATGAATCATACAACCCCGGAACGATCGCAGATTTGAAAAGTGAACCATACTACAAGAACGAGCACATGGTTTCTGTTGTTTGCCAATTCAAACGACTTTTCTAGACATTTTCGCAATGTATGGATGCGTAAAAGAACTGCAAGCCCATCGTTCAAATCGATAGCACATTCTTGTATGGAAGATACAAGCAAGTTTTGCTATTAGCCATTGTTCAAGACGGTAATCGCAAGGCAATACCCATAGCGTTCGCACTCGTGCACAGAGAAAATATTGAATCTTGTATGTTTTTCCATAAGAAGCTACGTCATTACATTATAAAAAAGGATCGAGTTTGCTTGACCTTAGATCGAGGAGGTGGGATCAAGTCAGCGATCGAATCTTTGGGTAGAAATTTTCAATCTCCTAACATTAAGCATCGTTACTACATACGCCACATTACCGCAAACTACTATGGCCGGTATAAGAAGGACAATGAACGTATGCTCGTTATACGCATGGGTACATTTTAAGATTTATTGTATTTATCACTACTTTGAACAAAAATTTGAACAAAAGCTTGAATAGTTACGGGGGAGGAATGATATGGGCTACAAGTACGTTGCAAAAATTCTCAAAGAAAAATAGACCAACGCATACGACGACGGTTTTAGATATGGTCACATGACAACCAACTTGGCCGAGACAATCAATTCTTCCTTGAAGGTGGTTCAAAATTTGCCAGTGACCGCCATCGTGAAAGCTATGTACTTTTGTTTGGGCAAGCATTTTGCAACCTTGGGCAAAGAAGCTGCCGGTACGCTGCAAAAGCGCCTCACATTCCACCCGAGGATACGAGACATAATTCAAAAAACCGTTCTTAAATCGAACAGGTTGCATGTTCTGCCGATGTCGCGTAACGACGCCACTTTCTATGTGTCGGAGATACCACGACCAATGCAGGGTTTTGACCCAATGTCATACAAGGTGGATCTCCGAAACAAGTTGTGTGACTGTGGCAAATTCCAATCACTAAATACTCCGTGCGAGCATGTCATCGCTGTATGCTCCGCTGCCAGGATCGGTTATAAGGAATATGCAGATCTGGCATACTGGCTTCATTCAGTATTTAAAGTCTACGAAATGGAATTCCCACCAATCGGCAGCGAAACTGAATGGAATGTTGTGGAGACATGGACCACAATTTTACTTGACCCAACTTTGCGAAGGGAAAAAGCAGGACATCCCAAATCCACAAGGATTCAGATGATATGGACTACATGCATCACCGCGAGCGCAAACCTACCGGACAACCTAGACTCTACGGGAATTGTAGACTTCCAAGTCATAGAATGCTAAAGTGTCCATCTCGAAAATAAATCTGTTGTTTTATTTTTAGTACCCATGTTTTAACATAAATATTAGTATGAAGCTTCACTAGAATTCATTTCGATCTAATTTTTCACCACTACATAGTTCACCTAAAGGGTTACAATTTTAAAATATAAAAAAATCATTTCAACTTCCACATTTTTAAAACATTCTACAAACTATTAGTTATACTACTTGTGCATTCAAACAAAATTACAAAATGTTAGATAATTTACAACTTAATCGAACACTTTTTCAAATAATAACCAAGCCAAACTCATCATGTATACACGGCGAGTTCAATCATTTTAAACACCGTTATGCTTGGACCCTAAACGGCCGTTAAGACATATGGAACTCGTCGTGTCCTTACGGCGAGTTTGGTTTAGGATTAGGTTAATCTCGTAATTAATAGTTAAACCAGATATTAAAAAATTGAAACTCGCCATTAGTGCACGACGAGTTTGAATAAAAAGATTATAATTTTAAAACTCGTCGAGGTGGTGTGGCGAGTTTACTGTAAGGGTCCTACTTTTGGGAATTTAAGATTTCGGGTATCGCTTTGGTTATAATAGGATCCTAATAATGACCTTACCCCGAGATAATAAGATAAAAATATTAAATATTTAAAATAGTTTTATAATGAAATTGTTCTTTAACCTCTTTAAAAATATAAAATTTAATATATTAATATTTTTAATTTATTTTTTAAAATGAACTTTCCACAAATAATACTAAATTCCGTTACTAGACAAATAATCATCTTTTGTCACAAAGCTCCACCATAGAAATAGTGGTTCAATTGGAGTGAAAAGCTTGGGATTGGTTGGCTTGCTATCTTTTATTTTCTTTGTATCTATTTTTCTATGTTGTTTCTTTGTTTCGCAGTTTAGATTTAGTTAGGGGTGGGTCAGATTTTTTTTAAAAAAATTAAGTTTGAATTGGGTCAGATTTTATTGAGAGTGAAGTTGAGTCGAGTCTAGTTCGAGTTTAGGGTGAAAAATTCGACCGACCCGACTCGGGACTAATTGTGTAATTTTTTCTTATACTTTTTAAGGGTATTTGTAATAATACCCAATCTTTATATATATATATATATATATATATATATATATATATATTTATTTGGTTCTTAAATAAATTTTTATTTATAATTTGCCCCCTAAAATTATTTTTTACAATTAAGTCTTTAAAATTGAATTTTTTTTTATAGATCATGTCGTTTTGGGTTCAGATTAAGATATATAAATTTTAGATCGGGTCGAGTTCAGATTTGTGATAGTTATTTTCAGGTCGGGTTGGTAATAAAACCCGACTCACGTCCATCCCTTACTCGAATCATTGTATTTTCTTTTATATTGTTGCTCAGTTTTGTTGTTTATTCATTCCTTTGGTTTCGGATTTTGTTGTGCTTCGACGGTTCGACCGCATTCCAAATATTTATACGTTGTTTTAAGTAATAAAAATCCCATATTTTTTCAATTTTTTTTGGCTCAAACCCTAATTTCTTATTGTATCATGTAAGGATTGGCACGAGCCGGGTCAGTTTTTTTTGGCCCACACAAACTCAACCCAACAATAAATATTTTAAACACAAACTCGACCCGAACATATTCTTAAAAAATCTGACCCGATCCGTAAATAAATACGCTAAATTCGATCATTCAGATGGTTTTATTACGATAAAAATACAAATAAATGGCTTAACCCAAAAATCCAACTAAAGGAAGCTTTGAGCTTTCATTAATGTCTATTTTTCGTCAAGCCCGTGACAGATATAAAAGTTTAAAATTGAAAGTCCAAAAAAAATATATTTATCAAATGGATGTACAAATTATCCCTCCCCTTATCCACAAAATTTAACTTTTTTTAAACTTTACTTGCTTCCCCAAAAATAAGGATACAGTTACTCCCCTTAAGGTCTTAATAGATACGCTCATGCATCATGTTAACTAGACATTTTCATAATAATTCCTAACCCATTACTAATAATAAGTTGTTTTAGTAGGATGACAAACAATAAATAAGATTAGAAGTTCAAATTCTGATGTTATGAATGAAGTAAATTGATTGAAAAAAGTGTCATTATTAGGGATTGGCACGTGTCTGATTTTTGGTCGGCCCAAACTCGACCGTCTTATTCTTTAAAAAATCCAACTTAATCTAAAAAATTATCTTAGGGACTTAATTGTAAAAAAATAATTTAGGGACCTAACTGTAAAAAAATAATTAATTTTAGGAATCTAATTGTAAAAAAATAATTAATTTTAGAACCTAATTATAAAAATATATAAAGAGAAGATATTATTACAAAATATCCCTAAAAATATAAGGAAAAGTACACTATTAGTCACAGGTCGAATTTGTTTCACACTAAACCCGAAATCCAATCCAATATCACTCTCAATAAAACCCGACCTGATTAGGCCGAGCCAGGTCGAAATCCGTCAGATTCGGCTGAAATGTCCATCCCTATAATATATAAATTTTTACATTACTAAATATAAATAAAACAATCAATAAATTAGATACAAATAGTTAAAAAGAAATCCTAACTGGTTCATCCGTCAATAGGATGTGTTGGAAAAATGTGAGAAAATGGTAACTTTGAGCCATAGTTCGAATGAGTAAAGATAGAGATTTGAATAAGGATTCGATTGGACCTTATTCTACTCCATGAGACCTTTACAACGATATCTTATATCCTCAAAATGGTCGAGTAATGAATGAGAAATTGATGGTCAAAGTAAGGAGGTTGGGAATTAGAAAAGGAAATGGAACCCCCATATCCCACATGGATGAGATAAATGGATTGGGAAGTGTTTACATACACTTACCCTACTTGTGGTCATTGAATGACTTGAAAGTAAATTGTGCCTCACGCACAGGGGGTGCGAATCCAATCATATTTGAGTTGGGACGCACATGTACGATGTGGGTGACACGAATGTTTAGACCGGTCGGGCCCTACGTGGACTTATAGATATTTTAGTACGTTTGAATTAATTTTTTCCTTTTGAATAGCATATTATCCCATAAATTAAGGGATATATAATTGGATTTAAATTCGAATTTTGCTTGCAGCCCACTCAATTATCCGATTAGGGGCAAAATCGGAATAATATTTCTCATGTTTAACCTAATTTTCTCCTATAAATACATGAGTATTTTTCAGGTTTTAACACACAATTAAAAACGTTTTCTCTCCCAAACTTGCATAGTTTTTCGGTGATAGTCGAAGGCCTGAGTATGTTCGTGATTTCTCAATGGTGCTGCTGAAAATAATCATCCGCTGTTGTATTCTGGGAGACCGACGACCTCTAGCACCGAAGAGCGCTCGAATCTGTCTTAAGAAAACTGCATTTCTAGTAGACCTCAGCAACCAAATTTAATTATTTTAAATCTGTATTTTTCGTTTATTTCAATTTTCTAATTATTGTAATCTTGATACTTTAATTATTTTTATATTTATTTTGAATTTAACTGTCTTTTCTCCAACGTGATGTTGTCAACAAAATTTCAACAGATTCCGCAATGCTCACGATTCTAGGCAAAATTGGACGAAAGACCCTATTTAAAAATAATTATTTTTTTATTTTTAAGTTAAAAGAGCATATTCAGAACACTGTTGTTTACTGATACATGATGGAACTAAAAATTTATGAAAAGAGACAAACAGAAGATTAAAAAAGTTGAGGCCAAAATAAAATTTTAAAAAGTTGGAGGATCATAAAAATTTAATTTTTCTTTAAACATATTCTTCACTCGTTTACCGTTGGAAGAAAATTAGTTAACGTGCGTTCATATTCCTTTTAGGAAAAATTATTAGATGAATCATGTTCGCCGCGTCATCTGTGGTCCCAACTAATCAGGGCCGTCCATCTCATTATTTCTCAAGATAAATCATCACCTCTTTTCTATATTAATTAGAGAGTGGGTAATGATAATTATTTTGAGATGAAAGGACATAATTGGTTGAACTACGGATGACGTGATGAATATGAATAGAGTTCATCTAATAATTTCTCTCCTTTTAGCCTATGCGGTGTTTTACCCATTATTATATAACTGCTTAATAACGATTTATTAGATATTTTATATTACGGTGCAATAGATAATAATTTTACATGTTTTAATAACATAAATTATAATTATATATATATATTTAAATTTTAAAATAATATTGTTTATAAAATTAAAGAGTGCAACGTACATAATTACACTGGTTATTTCATATTTATAAATTGAAGAGCGTAATTAAAAACATTCAATTATATACAATTTATCGAGACCTATAAATTATAATAGTTGTCCAAATACGTTATAATTATAAAATCATATCTAAATCTAATCAAACAAAATTTTTCTAATGCACTCCATATTTTAAAAAATTCTCATATTTTTATTAACCAATATTTTTTTAAAATAAGAAAATTCTTTAAAAAATATATATTTTTAATTTTATCCATATAGAGAGTGTTCTATATTTTTGAATATACTAATGTAATTAAACAATGGTATGTGTTGAGATCCATTAATTGGCTTAGTGGCTAAACGATGTTCATATTATCTCATCTTGTATAGGTTTGTAAAAAGCTGACCCAACCCGACTGAAACCTACTCAAGTCAGAACCTGGTTTGACCCGAGGATGCAATGACCCGAACCCGATTTGTAATCGACTGTTGTTGAGCCAAACTCGAGTTTGATCTTTTACTATAGTAATCAAACACGACCTGCATACGACCGAGAAACGACTCGAACCCGAATTGAACATGTTATTGTGGACCCGAAACTCGACCTGCACTTGACTGAAACGAACTCGAACCCGAGACTAACCTTGCAGATAACCAATATTACCCGACTGAATCGACTCGAGATCCAATTTTACCCGGCCTGTTTTGAACCCGACCTATTGTTGACCTGGACTGATATTGACCCAACTTGATATTTACCTTATATGTAATTGATAAAGTCTATGATTTGATGATTTGTGAATTTAAAATATTGTTAAATGTAAAGTATTAAGTGTTGATAAATGTAAACTATTGTTTTTTGTAATCAATTTAAAGTGTTAAATAAGTTTTTTGTTATTTATAAATATATAATCAACTAAAAAAATATTAGATTTAGATATTCATTTGACAATTGACACTGTTAAGTTTGAAATTTTGTTAAATAATTCAATGCTCAGTAATAATTCAATATGCTTAGGACTAACTACTAACTCATTTAATATGAATTATTTGTCAAGTTAATAAGAATTCACATACTTAAATTCATTTTTAATGACATGTTATATTATGCTTCTATTTTTACACATAAAAGACAATAATTTTTAATTATCTTTTGGGTAAAGAACACCATAACTTGAATGAATGTCTTTTTTTATTATTAAATTCATTAAAATTTATTGGGAGAGATTAGAAACTCTTTGTTGATTACTTGATTTGATAAGAACCAAATATAAGTAAACTTAGAAATGAATAAAACAAAAATTTATTAAAACTTAAGATGTATTACAACTTAGTAAACTTACAAATGTGCAACTGAAATTAGGAAACAAGATAATATTGAATTGATTACAACTTAAAATTTTGTTGTGTGAAAATTTAAGCTTTCGGATCTTATAGAAAAAGTTTTACGAGACTAAATGCTCAACTTTTTATAATTATTAGTGGATTAGAGAATTCAAGGATTAAGCTTGTATTTTAATTATTAGCGATTGTAAGATTTAGGAGTTGAGGTTTGGTGTTTAGGGGTAAATGTGTTAAGTTGAGTGTTTGGAGTTATAAGATTAGTTTAGGGATTTGGGGTTTATTTTTGTTCATATTAGTCCATAATTTTTAACAGAATTGACCCCAATTTATTTTAAACTTTTATAATATAGTCCAATGTTTTAAATACGATGATATTTTTGGCAATTTAGTACAATTTATTCTAGTCTCTAAAATTTAATTTTTAGTCTAAATTAACCCCAGTTTTTCTTTTGATAATTTAGTCCAACGTTTAAAAAAATTAACCACCCATTTTTAGGGATTTGGTTGGCCCAAATCCTAAGATGCCAAGTCAAGACGTGGACCAGCCAATCTCTGTCCGGCTATGACCATTCCCATTTCCCACCCATAAGCTAGACCATGATTGATGATCCATATTTCAATTTTAATTTAAAAAAAATAAGTAAACAAATGGTGGAAAAATGGTTAATTGCACTTTAGGTCATTGCTAATTTAGGAGCTTTATACTTAAGTCTTTTTTTAATTCTTTAGTTTTACTTTGATTCAATTTAGTTCCAATTTTAGTTTAGTTTCTTTAGACTTTAAGATTAGGTTCTTTTTAATTAGATCTTCTTTCATAAAATTATTTAATAATTAAACATTTCAAACGCCCAACTTATCTCGGTTGTATCCAACCCAAAAAAATAACAATGGCGATTTCAAACGTTTGACGGGCTTTTAAAGGCCCAATTTATTTCGGCCCAGAAAAAAGATTTAGGGGTTGAGGTTTGGGGCATAGTGTAATTCTGTCAAGTTGAGTGTTTGGGTTATGGGGTTAGTTTAGGGACTAGGAGATTATGCTTGCACTTTAATTATTAGTTTAGGTATTCGGTTTGCACTTTAATTATTAGTGAGTATAACATTTAGGGGTAAATGTGTCAAGTTGATTGTTAGGGGTAAATGTGTTTAAGTTGAGGGGCTGGTTGGGGTTATGAGATTAGTTAGGGATTCGGTTTGTACTTTAATTATTAGTGATTGTAAGATTTAAGGGTTGAGGTTTGAGGTTGAAGGATTCGAATTCACCATTATTTATTTTAAAATTTTAAAATTTAGTCTAATGTTTTTAATATGCTGATGTTTTTGTTCATTACAGTCCCTAAAACTTTACTTTTAGTCCAAATTGACCGTTTTTAATTTTAATTTAATATTTTTGTTTATTATAGTCCCCAAAACTTTATTTTATTCTAAATTGACCCCTATTCATTTTTTGTAATTTAGTCCAATGTTTTTAATATGATGATGACATTTTTATTCATTATAGTCCCTAAAATTTATTTTTAATGTGATTCGCGTTCGTGAAAGCCGAAAGGCGTTAAATAATTCACTCGAAAATTGAAATGACCCAACCCAAAGTCTATCGTCTAATTGTACCAAACTCAAAATTAATACGAATTCGAAACCTGAATTAACTCGACATGAAATGAAACCGACTTGAAATTACCCGACCTGAAATTAAACTGACCTGAAATGAACCGGCCTGAAATTAAACTGACCTGAAATGAACCGGCCTGAAGTCCATCCAAGTCTGAATTAACCCGTCCATTATCTGATTCAGACTCCAACTGTTTTAACCCAACTTGAAATAAACGCGACCTGAAATTGACCTGCACCCGACTCGGATTTAGTCGAAACATCAAATTGATCTGGAATGACTTGTATTCGATTTGACCCGACCTGATAGAATCCGACCTGAAACTCATCCAATTACTTGTTTTTTTATCAAAATGGATTAACCCAAAAACCCATACAAAATTAGGTTTGAATCTCAGTATGAGAATGTAAACTTTTTATTTAATCAAAATAACGGCATATTTTTATTTTTTTCTTAACCTTTTGACAGCACATAAGTTTTTGGATCTAATTTTTTTAAAATAAATATCATTTTTTTTACTGGAGTGATTGTTGAGTTCGAAGTGTTCCAATTTTGATTACATGATTTTAAATTATTAAAATATCACAAAAGTATATCAACATAATGTGATAAATCAAGATCTAAGCCTAGATGAGATCCACCAACCCCACCACCAAATCCCGACCGTCCAATTTCACATCTTTAGTCTATTTATAGCAACCCCACTTCTTCACAAATCCCTCGCCACCACTCCAATCCTCATTTAAGGGAGAGTGATTTCTCTGAATTCTTCCCCTCTTTTTTACTCCATTTCTCTCCGTCATGGCTCTCTCCGTCGAGAAAACCGCTGCCGGCCGTGAGTACAAGGTCAAGGACATGTCTCAGGCCGACTTTGGCCGACTAGAGATCGAGTTAGCAGAAGTTGAAATGCCCGGTCTCATGGCCTGTAGGACCGAGTTCGGCCCTTCCCAGCCTTTCAAGGGAGCCAAGATCACCGGTTCTCTCCACATGACAATCCAGACCGCAGTTCTCATCGAAACCCTCACCGCCCTCGGAGCTGAAGTCCGTTGGTGCTCGTGCAACATTTTCTCCACCCAAGACCACGCCGCCGCCGCCATCGCTCGCGACTCCGCTGCCGTATTCGCTTGGAAGGGTGAGACCCTGCAGGAGTACTGGTGGTGTACCGAGAGAGCTCTCGATTGGGGTCCCACCGGTGGACCTGATCTGATCGTCGATGATGGTGGGGACGCTACTTTGTTGATCCACGAAGGAGTTAAAGCCGAGGAGATTTTCGAGAAAACCGGTCAGGTCCCGGATCCAGCTTCGACCGATAACCCCGAGTTTCAGATTGTTTTGACCATTATCAGAGATGGGTTGAAATCAGATCCCAAGAAGTACAGGAAGATGAAGGAGAGATTGGTTGGTGTTTCTGAGGAAACAACTACCGGCGTTAAGAGGCTTTACCAAATGCAAGTCAATGGAACCTTGTTGTTCCCCGCCATTAATGTCAATGACTCTGTCACCAAGAGCAAGGTAATCATTTATCAGCTTCTTTCTAGTGTAGATCTCTTGTTTTTTAGTCAGATCTGATGAATTGGGTTTCTTGTTTTGTGTTAATTACTTCAGATCTGGTGTTTGATTGTGTACTAATGTAAAATTGATACGAATTTGAACATGGTTAAGGCGACATGATCTTAAATCAGGAAAAAGTCGAATTCGAGTAATATAGACTTTAGTATGCTTTGTTTTAGTTGTTGAATTGTGGTTTTATTGATCATTAATGGTTGATATGATTTGATTTCTTGGAACAGTTTGATAACTTGTATGGATGCCGTCACTCTCTTCCCGATGGTTTGATGAGGGCCACCGATGTTATGATTGCCGGTAAGGTTGCCGTTGTCTGTGGTTATGGTGATGTCGGCAAGGGTTGTGCTGCTGCCTTGAAACAAGCTGGTGCTCGTGTCATTGTTACCGAGATTGATCCTATCTGTGCCCTTCAGGCTCTTATGGAAGGACTCCAAGTTTTGACCCTTGAGGATGTTGTCTCCGAGGCTGATATCTTTGTGACCACGACTGGTAACAAGGACATCATCATGGTTGATCATATGAGGAAGATGAAGAACAATGCCATTGTTTGCAACATTGGTCACTTTGACAATGAAATCGATATGCACGGTCTCGAAACCTATCCCGGTGTCAAGCGCATCACTATCAAGCCTCAAACTGATAGGTGGGTCTTCCCCGAAACCAAAACCGGCATCATTGTGTTGGCCGAAGGGCGATTGATGAACTTGGGATGTGCCACCGGACACCCTAGCTTTGTCATGTCCTGCTCATTCACCAACCAGGTGATTGCCCAGCTTGAGCTATGGAAGGAGAAGGCAACTGGCAAATACGAGAAGAAGGTTTATGTTTTGCCAAAGCACCTTGATGAGAAGGTCGCCGCACTTCACCTCGGCAAGCTTGGAGCTAAGCTCACGAAGCTCACTAAGGATCAAGCTGACTACATTAGCGTACCCGTTGAAGGTCCTTACAAGCCTCCTCATTACAGGTACTGAGGAGAGAGTTCTCGAGAGTTTATGGAGAGAAGAAAAAAAATATATCCGGATGGTTTGATTGTTTTTTGTTTACTGAAATTTCTTAATGGTTAGGTTTTGATTATCTAGGGTTTTTTTTTGTGTTTGGTTGATGGGAAAGTTTTTTTTGTGTGTGGGAAAAGTTGGGGGATTTGGTCTCTTTCTTGGAAGATGACCATGGGTTTGAATAAGGTATTGGTGGATGTGTGAAACGATTATATAGTACTATTTGTCACTAATGCAGTCATGCTTTTGCTGCATTAATTTGCTTTTTGTTTACTGCAATATTAGATAGACACTATTTCTGCTGTATTAAATAAATACTAGAAAATTATGCAAACCAGGACTGAGAAAAATTTGACTAAAAATGAAAAATTGAAAATCTTTTAAGCTGAGTTGAATTTTTATAATTTGAAGGCTTAAAACACTTTTTTCATCCTAAATTTTATTTGTTTTCTTAATTTGTCCCCTAAATTATGTTTGTCTACTTTTACCCCTTAAATATTTCTACCTTATTCATTTTATCTAAAAAATTAACACCGTTAAATTTTGTCATAACCGATCAAAATGTGTTATATTATTTTTTTTAATTTTTTTTAAAATTTAAAATAAAATAAAAGTAAAAATATTAAAATATTTATTTACATTCCTAAAACACCATCATCTCCCCACACCTATCCACCCCTTTTGAAATCGGCGTAATAAGTCGATCTATGTGTACTTATCTAATCAACGCTGGCTACACTCTCACCATCTTCAATCGGACCTTTTTTTAAAGCTCAACCACTCATTGACATGGATAATCAACGCCGGCTCAAACTCGTTGGAATTATACAGGAGCAGGATTCTAAAGAGGAATTTCGAACCGGGTTTCTTTGTGAACCATTTCATTAAAGATTTGGGGATTTGTTTAAAGGAATGTCAAAGCATAAGGCTTGCTTTGCTTAATTTGGCTTTGGCTTTGGCTTTGGCTCAACAACTTTATTTGTCGCTCAAAGCTCATGGGGAAGGGAATTTGAGTACCCAAGCTTTAATTCTGGCTTTGGAGAGGTTAAACAATGCCACTCTTAGTTTAAACCTGGTAAAGCGTCAAATCTTTAGTAATATTCTATTGATGCCACTCTTGACCAATCATTGGGGGTTTAGGGTAAATCAGGGTGGAGTTTAAAACAGTCAAGGCAAGTACTATATTTACATCAGCTATTCAGATTGGTGATTATGTTCCTGTAGATCGAGCCGTGTGTGCTCTAAAATTGGGGATGGGAAAGACAGCAATGGGTGGGTGGGGGGGTGGGGGGGAGATGAGGGTATTTTGAGAATATAATTAATTCATAAATAAATATTTTAATATATTTATTTTAATTTTATTTTAAAATTTTAAAAACAAAGAAGATGACGTGGTGCGTTTTAATTGGTCAACACAGATTTTTTAACGGTATTAACATTTGGGGTGAAATGAGTAACGACGAAATAATTAGGAGCTAAAAGTAGGCAAAACGTAGTTTAGGGGACAAGTTGGGAAAATAGGTAAAGTTTAGGGGAGGAAAGTGTTTTAAGCCTAATTTGAATAATTCAAATTCTAAATTGAATTGACAAAATTTCCAAATGTGAGGTCAAATTTGTTGAAGTATTTAGAATTAGAATGAAATACATAGAATTTTGTAAGGGTCGTGGACTAAATATGTAAATGTGAAGGGTTGAATTGATAGAATTTATAAATGTGAGAGTTATATTATTTGAATTATTTATGGTTTGGACTAAACATATAGGATTTGTAATTGGTGAAAACTAAATACGTAAATATACCAATTAAAAAACTGACACATCAGTCATCACCTCCTTTATCGGTGAGTAAATTAAAATTGAAGTGTTGCGTTAGGGACTAAATTTGTAAAACTTTTAGTTGGTGACCAGAACTGTACACTAATGATAGTTTGGTGACTAATGGATAGTTTACCAATAATCCAATCTCTCGAGGATGTGTATTAAATAGACTTGTGAAATGATCTATCGAACCAACTCTTTGAAATATATTATTTAATTTATTGAGTGTTAATTCGACGTACTTCAAAAATAGTGAGTTCATTCTTAATCGCACAGTTACCTCTTATTTATATACAATATAAAAAACAAATAAAGCGAATCTATTGTATAATCCTTGTGGTAAAGAATGTTGTTATTTTTCTTAAATAATATGAGTTCAAGCATCATAGTTTATGCGGTAAATATACGTTTTTAAAAGGATAAGAGCAAAAAATATAGGCTTATATATCATATTAGTACTTAAAGGATACTAATTTTTTCATTTTGGTACTTAAACTATTTTTTGGTTAAAATAAGTACATAAAGTATACTTTTTGATTAAACTAGGTACTTAAAGTATAATTTTTGGTCAAAATAGGTATCTAAAATATTTTTAGGTCAAAATAGGTACTTAAAGTATACATATTTTTTATATAGGTTTCTAAAAGTTGTCATGTGACATTAATTAAAAGGATTATTATGCTATACACTGGCGGTGAAACTTTTTGTTTTTACAAGCACCTTAATTATAGGGTTTAAGGTTTAGAGTTTAGGGGTTTTAGTGTAGGGGTTTAGAATTTAGGGTTCATGGTTAGAATTTAGGATATATTGTTAGAATTTAGGGTTTAGGGTAATATGAGTAGGGATTTAGGTTTTAACCTATAAACCCTAAATTTAACCCTAAACCCAAAATTCTATCAACAACCCCTAAATTCAAAACTACTACACTTAAACTCCTAAACTTTAAACCTTAAACGGAGTCTCTAACTCTTAAAACTAAGGCGCTTGTATAAAAAGTTTTCACAAGCGCTTGTGTATAGAATAAGTACCTTAATTAAAAAATGCATTATGTGCCTATTTTAACGAAAAATATACTTTAGATACTTATTTTGACAAAAAATATACTTAAGATATTTACTCTGACGAAAAAATAATTTAGGTCTTTATTTTGACCAAAAAACACTTTAAATACCAAAATGAAAAAGTTAATATACTTTAAGTACTAATATAATATATAAGTAAAAAATATATAATATATAAAACGAGTATTTTAATCTAATTTATTCTCGAGACTTAACCTACTAAATCAATTCACATTTCGCAATTGCTATTTAAACGACAAAGATTTTTGTGATAGAGTGATTCATGGTGGTGGGGTAGGTTTTTATTTTTTGGAACAAGGTTTTATTTTATTTATTATTAACTTTAATTTATATATTGAGATATTTTTCGTAATTATGTTCAGTAGCTAACCTTTTCATCTTTAGAAAAGGTTAAGCGTTAAATAAGTGTTTAAATTATATTTTTTCTTTAGATTGGTGTCTAAAATATTTTTCGGACCAAATAGGTGCTTAATATTTTTAAAGTTTTTATTTAGATGCTTTACCATTAACAGCAGTTAAAAAATTTCCGTTAGCCAGTAAAAACAAGACATGTGACATGTTTTATTTTCAAAAATTTTAAAATTCTCAAAAATCCTTGATATAGTCCTCAAATCCCTACATTTTTAAGTCCCAAATCTCGATTCCAATCGCTGAAAGCGTGCCCACCACTTTCGTCACCGGAGTCCACGATCATTTCCCCTATTCTCCCGTCGCTGATAGTCGACAAACGACGAGCCTATCGTCGAAATAAAGTCAAACTCACAAAAAAAATGATCGACGACAGATGGCGGCCGACGAGTCATGGTGCAAGAGAAAAAAGTTTCATTTCGTCGCCGGCAGCGTGACGAACGACGACAACAATGACTAGATTTAAGAATTTTTTGTGAATTTTGGTAAATATAAGAATTTTTCTAAAGTAAATTAACGGCGGACACCTAAACGGATAATTTTAAAATCGTTAGATACTTGACCCGAAAAAGACTTTGGGCAACTATCTGAAAAATAGTATAGTTTAAGTACTTATTTGACACTCAAGACAAATGAAATAAAAAATGAGTGGTTTACTTTTTCTTTTCTTTCATTTTCTCAATTTTTTTAGTTCATGATTAATTCTATTATTAAATATTAATGAATGAGCCTACATAGGAACAATGTTAAAAGCACCAATATTGAGCTGCTAAATCGGTCTGAATTTTATCGGATAATATCAATTTTGGTTTGTTTAGATTTATTTCTTTTTAAATTGAACTTGTAATAACTTTAGACTATTCAAAAAAAATTACTTGTTGAATTTTAGATTGGGTATATCGAATCCATCTCAAATTTAGATTATTATTTGTTTAGATTTTTAAGGATTTCGAATTATATCGGACTCGGATTTAAAATAAACTAAAACATGACATGAGAGACAAATAAATAATGCCAACGAAATACAAGTATAAAAACATGAGAAAACATATGGATATAATACCAGTACAACATTCTTACAAGAAACCCTACCAAAATGTATGAGATGAATTTTCAGATGAACATCCTGTATGTATGTATGACATAATTTCTCAACTACACATAATCCCAAAATCCCAAAATCGAAAACTAATACGCATTCGAAGACTAAGATCCTCCAAGGTATTGCAGTAGCATCGGTACCAACTGAGCTAAGACTTAATTGGCCCATATATGTATGTATCATGTAGAAAAATCTTATATAACATGATTTATGGGAAGTTTGCAACTTTGCTGCTCAAAGACTAAGATGCTCCATGTTCTCGGCATTCGCTGCTAGTCCGTGACTCGAACTTTTGTTGTCATCTTCATACGGGTTTGCTTGGTAGTCGGAATTGGACTCTTCATCATCAGAGGAACCAGGTCTTTCAGTGAGGAAATGTTCCCAAAATACATCATTCACTCTAACCGGCCGAGCTGCAGGCTCTTTAGTTGTATTACAGCCTTCTTTTGGTAAAGATAATGTTGCTTCCCCATAGATCATGTTTCCACTGTTCTTGGAAGCTCGACTATCCGAGTCTTTGGCATTAGACCTTGACTCCGGGTCTTTTGCGATTTCCTGGCTGAACAGGGACATCATAGTTAAGCTTGGACTTCTACTGACTTGCGATGAAGAAGATGCAAGAGTTAGATTTAGTAGACATGAAATATGACTATCCGGTTCCTCGTTGGAGTTTAATCTCTGTTGCACGGAATCCATTTTGAATGTAAGAGATGTGCCCGTATCCGAAAGGTCTAATGTTTCGGGTGCAAATAAAAGGCCCTCGGGTCTTGTATAAGCATTCTTCAGTTCTCCTTCAGATGTCCTTCTCCGTGGACTTGCTCCATCTTCATCGGAACTTTGTGTGCTTTGAGAAGCCAAATTAATATCTGAAACGGCTGGAGGTAGCTCCAGTCTTAGCTTGTTCGAGAAATCTTGGTTGAAAATATTGCCAAACTCAGCTCTAGAACTACTGTTGTCCAAAAGAAAATTTTCCCCAAGTGGCTGGGTTTGATCGATTTGAGGCACTCGTCTTTTCTTATTACATGCTGCAACATCCATCAATTCAATCTTACGAATGAGATGCTCGACGAAAGTAGGATTTCGAACAGCCTTTTCTATGAAGTTAAACAAAGTTTCCTGCCTCCGCTCCATTCGAGCAGCTCGCAGTGTCAGCTCTTCCATCCGATGCTTAGCAGCCGAACGTTCTTGTCTAAACCTCAAAACATTGGCCTTGAGGGCAGTTTTCTCACGTGAAAGCTTCTCGATTTCTTCTTCAAATCCAGCTCTTTCGGTGTCAACCGAAGAACACTGAGGATTACTGTGGCTGTGAACCGGCTTTTTCCGGTGGATATTCTTAAGAAGATGCTTTTGATCTTTCACAAAACCTTCATTAGCGAATTCCCACCTTTCCGGATCGATCTTATGGAATCCCTGTCACCAAATTACATTCATATGAACATTAGTATCATGCTTAAGCACACCAATCCTCATTTTTTCTTGTAGTATCCATGTCATATATCTATCTGAACAGGGTATGGAAATTGATTCACTAAAAAGTTGGAATATATCCATGTATCCGACACTTATAACCGAGTCCGAATAACAAAAGTACATAAAAAAAAAAACAAAATTCTGAAACAATGCAACAAAAGATTCTTGAATTCCAAATCAGAAAAAGGATTACTACAATCCCCTAATGTTCTTCACAAGATTGATTCACTTCTATAGCTCATTGACCAAGAAAACAATCCATTTATACTAACTAATTTACTTCATATATCTGCTATCAGAAAATATTTACAGAAACAAACTAAACTAAAACACATAGTTTCAGCTAATTATCATGGAGTTCAGTCAAGATAAATGAATAAATAGATAAACCCATAAAGAAAGGAAAGAAACCCACATAGGTATTGAGCTGCCTGATGAAGCTGGAGAAGTTATTGTGCTTGAAATAAGTGGGAAGTAAAAGGCGAGCAAATTCAGGAGGGTTCCAAACAATAAAGCTCGTATTGTTGGAACTCCATGACACTATCTCGTCGGTCGCAGAATCGTCCACCATGTCGTATGTCTTCAGAAGGAAAGGTGCAAGTCCTCCGCCGCTGCCACCGTTTCCGGCAGCCGATGAAGATGGTACTGTCGGATCCATTTCGAGATACTTATTTTTTCGGTAGAGAAAACAAAAAAGTGTGGAAAATGGAGTCAATGGGAAGAAGCGTGGAGTTGCCTAATGGAGACTTTTCAACTGTCTGTTATATGAAGTTTTTAAGATAGTTAAATTACAACGCAAGTGGCTTAATTATAAGTTTAGCAACAAATAAATTATTCTTCTTTTAAAAGTAACAATTAAATAATTTAATTATAAATTTAAGAATAAATAAATCTTTTTTTCTTCTAAAAGTAATATTCATTCACTCTATTATAGGTTTAAGAATAAATAAATCACTCAATTAAAAATTTTGTGACAAACAATGTCATTAAAATTGAAATAAGATCTTGATGTAATAATAATTTTAGGCCTCGAAATGTATGCATTCTATTAATTTGGTCATAATACGAAATAATTAAATAAATTTAATCATTCATATTTAAAAAGTGATTGTGTTTACTAACAACGGCGTTAAGGTCATAATAAGTATATTCTATTAATTTGTCAGTTGTCTAGTAGTGAAGTAACTATGTCTGTCGAGCTATCACATCTGTTGATTATCAGACTGATGAAAAATATCATGAAGTGTGGTAAGTGGTCGAAGGGTGGGTCATGATGGTGCGCAGTGTCAAAATTTTTAAATACGAAGAGTTAAGTTTACTGAATTATTTTGAATTAGGACCAAATTAATATAATGTATAAGTTTTAGAGACTAAATTTGTTATTTTACCAAACTCTTGTTTCAGTTTTAATGATATAGTGACTTGTTTGGCACAAAAATTTTAATTGAATGACATGTTTGTTCTTAAACCTATAATTGAGCGATTGATTTGTTACTTTTAGAAGAAGAGTGGTATGTTTGTTATTAAACATATAACTAATAGACCTTTAATGTATTTTACCCTTTTAAGATTTGGAAGAAAATATATTTATGCGTACTACACTATTCTATTAGTCACTTAACTATTGTATTTTGTTATTTTGGTCACTTAAAACAAAACAAAAATCAATTTATCACTATGACATTCAATTTGTTCTTTTTTAGTCACCTTTCGTTACATCATTAACAAAAATGATAACACTTTCCATTTTATTTGGTGCAATAACACATTTAATTCTTAATATTTATATATTTTATCAATTTAATATTAATTTTCAATAATTTAATAAATTTGACCATTTACGTTTACAAATTATATCAAATTTATCATGATTCTAAAATTTCAATAAATAATAATAATAAATATTCAAAAGAAACATACCTGCCCAGTTCTCCAACTCCAATTGCTTCAGTTTACAAAGAAACATTATTTTATATTTTAAAAAATTGTAGTCCCTCTAATATAAGAAGAAAATTTTAATCTCTATACTATATTTAAAAGTTTGTTTTGGTCCCTCTATTATAAAAATGATCATTTTATTCCTGTACATTTGAAAAGAACATTTTGGTCCAAATTTATTGTTAGTTGGCTTAAATATTTTGGTCTAAAACTCTTTAATTGTCTCTCATTTTTAAACTCGATCAAATGGTACTCTCTCAAAACATTTTTTATTTTATATAAATTTTTTAAACACTTATGTAATTAAAATGCAGAATTAATTATTTTTCTATCTCTAAACTTTGTTGTTTTTACTTACAATAATATTACAATTACAAGTCAACATATAAAAACGTATTTAAAATGTTTAATTGAAATATATAAGTTGAATAGTCTTAGTATTTTTAGATTTAGTGTAAGAGTAAGGGTTTAATTAAAAATATTAAAAATTTTATTAAAATTTAAAAATTACAAATTTTATAATAAAAGTATATACTACTTTTAGTTTTTATTTTATTCTAAAAAATATCTAATTATAGTTGGATACATGTTATGACAAAAAAAAATAAACTTAATCATAAATCATTATTATTTATTCGCTTTTAAAATGTATATTGAATAAATTATTAAAAATTGCTTTCAACCAAACTATTTAGGTCAACTAACCCTTTGGATTCCATAGACTTCTAACGTACTAGGAATTTTAAGATATTTCATCAATAAAATATATTTATTTACTATTGAATCAAAATTTTATTTAAGGGGATTTGAATAAGTATCCTCTAAAAAGGAAAGTCTAACACCCAATCATTGAATCAATTTAAGATTTTTTTATATTTAATCAAAATATTATACGTTAAATTGCAATTGAGATTATTTGATTTATTTAATAATATAATTTTATAAATATAATTTATAGTTTTTTAAAAATAAAATAAAGTTCAATGCTACAATTGAGACTAAAATGAAAGTTTATTATTATAATTAAAACAATTGAAAGTTTAGTTGTTTTTTTTAGAAAACCTTTATTTAATTATTTTTTCTCATGTTGTATTTCTGTAATCATTCAGTTCATCCCATATTTTCTATAGATTATAATAGGGATAAGGTTTTAAAAAATAATTATTCGTGTTGGGTTTCCATTTTAATTATATTTTAAGTAACTAGTCATAATGATTCAATTATAACAAATAAATAATATATTTTTTTATATGAGATAGTGTTAAGGCTTGTCTAAAGAGCAAAACACACCAAGATTGGTATAAACCAAATATTTGATATAAATTATTTGCCAATTCTTGTTAACAGCTACGTAACTATAAAGGGACTAGTTGTAGCTACGACTCTCACAAAAATATTATGGTAAAATTATTCTTCGACCCTTCAAAAAATATAAAATTCAATTTAATTTTTAAAATTACCACTGCTCCATAATTTATAACAACCATTGCATATTCATCTGTATTTGTATTATGTTTGTGTGTTTCAAACATTTACATATAATTTACATGTTGAAATTACATGTTAAGTAGATTTTGATAAATTCATGTAATTTTTAGTATATCCTTGCTATATTTTAAGCCATCTATTTTTTAAAATTATTTTCATGTATTTCATTCCATTTCTTTTCAATAAAGTTAATTCTTCTTTCAAAAAAAAAAAATTCTAATCTCATTTGCTTAAAAATTAAGTTTTTAGTTAATTAAAAATTAGGTAGTAATGCCAAACACTCATTAAAACAATAATACGCTGTTGTACTAAGCCTTCATTAATATAAGCTTTATTGAAAAGTTAAATTTAATTTAATTTATTTCATAATCATAATATTAACGAATTAGAACATCACCTGAGTTCACTTATTTTACTTTACAGTATCCTGTTTAAAATAAACATTTTATCTTTTTAAAATTTACTTTTTAATATCAATGCCAAACACTAAAATTTAAACCCAACTTTTTTAAAATTAATTTTTTACATCAAATTTAAAATTACTTTTTCATCGTACTTTTTAAAAATAATCTCAACCTATACAAAAAATAATAAAAGGCCAACCGAAAATGTAATCTAATTGGTAAGTTCGCAACCCCTTTTGGTAAAGGTACCTTGCGGTCATCGGTTCTTGAATTTTTTTCATTAAATGAATTATTTTAAAATAAAAGCTAAAGGGTGTAAAAAGTACTTAATTTTTTTAAAAAATTAATTAAATTTTTAATTTTTTACACTTAATTAAGTCTTTGAACTATGAAATTAAATCAATTAATCATTTGAACTAAAAAATTAAATCAATTAAACCTTTGACTAATTTTGACCATTAAATGTTGACAATTTTTCTTCAGATATTACTAGCACATAATACTCTATAGTTATATCATGTTGCAATTATAGATATTTTTAAAAAATATTTTATTTATAATTTTTTATAAGTTTTTTTTAATAGAAATTTTAGAACTTTCAAAGAATTTTTAAATAAAATAAAATCTAAAATTTTGAAGTGGAAATATTATGATACAATGCACTACACCAATAGATCTAAAAAATTGTCAAAATTGGTCAATGAGCTTAATTGGTTCAATTTTTTTGTTCAAGGGCTTAATTGAGTGCAATAAGAGACTTAATTGATTTTTTTTTTAAAAGTTCAAAAGCTTTTTACACCCTTAATCTTATAATAAATTATACTAAATACCATTAAACTTCGGACGAGGAATTTTTTATGTTATTTAACTTGCAAATACTTTATTTCTTTTTGATGAAAATGATGTATAAATTTATTAAGCACGAATCATACAATATATTATTATCACATATCTTATTAAAAATATCCTTAAACTTAGGCGAAAAAATTTAAAGCGCGAATACATGGAGTAATAAGATTACATCACCAAAAGGATAACCCTTACAAATAAACCATGCACAAAACATCCATCTAATCTACGGAAGCTTCGTGTAAGAACTGCAGGACACTACTAGGGGGATCAACAAACCGGATCACATGAGTGAGACCGGGGATACAAACTTAGCCATTGCGTCAGTTACCGTATTACCATCACGAACTTGCAATTACTTTAATTTTATAATTGAAGTTTAATTTATTTTTATATGGTGTAATTTACCCTCATCTTTAATCTCTGAATTTTCTTAATTTTTTAGAAATATTGATTAAAATATTAAAAAAATGTTAAAATAAAATTTTAGTTACAATAGGATGACTAATGAGATAATACCCATTAATTTAATGTGCCGCGCCACCCTTGACAGCACCTAATGACATGGTGACCATTTTATGACAAAAGTAAAAATTCAATATTAATTTCATAACTTTTGAAAGTTTAATACAAAAAATATATCATTTTAACATAATTTAGTAACCATATATATACCTTACATTTAGATATATCCAAACCATTTAAACATTGAAACTAATATTTATGGAGCATTTAAGTTAAAGTTATATAGTAAATAGTGACTTTTTTATTTACGTGGATGTAAAGCTTTCTCTATGTTTGTCAATTAAATTTTGTTGTAATGGCAATTCATTCTGTTGATATTTTTTTTTAAATTACAAGATCAATACTCATTAAAAACATAATTTTCTCTCTTCTTAAATAAAAATTGTTTAATTTATACGTTGAAATTAATATAAATATAAATAATTAATAATATATATAATAATATTAATTTATTTCACTATTTTTACGTATAAAATACTTTTAATATTATAAATAATTAAAATAATTATAAATGAAATAAAAATAGAATTCGATTTAGTTTTTATGACCATGTGTTTAAATATATGAAGCATAAACGGTTTAAACACTATAGTTCAGATTAATTTTTGCTTAATCAATTTTTGTTGCTTAATCCCGACACTTTTAACGAAATAAAATTATAATTAAGGATCACAATTACAATTTAGATATTTTACTGATTTTTTTTAAAGAAATATCCAAGTTGAATTATTATTATTTTTTGGCTATTTAAGGACAACTAGAAGCTCAAGGTTTTCAAAAGTCAACAATGGCTTCAACATTGCAAACAACACTCTTCTTCTCCATCTTTACCATCTTCTTCCTATCCCGAGTCACCTCTAAGCCCCACCCATTAGACTCACTCACTCCCTCCGAGTTCCTCCTGGTTCGAGACATCGTGACTCAGTCTTACTCTACCTTCAACCACAAGCTATCCTTCCACTATGTAGGCTTAGAGGAGGCAGAAAAACAAGTCGTAAAATCATGGCTATCAAGACCCTCCTCCAACCCCCACCTCGCCAAGCATTGGTCGTTCTCAGGATCGACCGAAAAACTCGCGAACTCGTCGTAGATTTATCGAGACGATCCATTGTCTCCGATAAACTTTACGACGGATTTGGCAACCCAATACTTAGTGTCGAAGACCAAGAAGCTGCTGTGGGTTTGGCCCTTAAACATGGACCGTTTTTGGCATCGATTAGACGACGGGGGCTTAATGTATCCGAAATTGATTGCTTGAGTCTAACGATTGGTTGGTATGGACAAGTGAAGACGAACCGTGAACTGCAAGTCAAATGTTTCTATTTGAATGGGACGGTTAATTTTTACTTGAGGCCAATCGAAGGAATAACGATGGTTGCCGATATTGAACAAATGAAGATATCTGAATACGTCGACAGAGGCGTGGTTCCGTTGCCGAAAGCTGAGGGAACCGAATATCGAGCGTCGAGGATTACACCGCCTTTCGGTCCACGTTTCAATGCCGCTCCGCCCACGCCGCCGGGCCAAACGGGGTTCAAACTCGACGGAAATGTTGTTAGGTGAGACTAATTATTTTTACGTAAAGATTGTCGTACCGTCTTTGGTTGAGGAGTTGCGTATTTTGTAGGCAGCTCGGAGCTAAATAGACGATGGGAGATAATTGAGTTGAGTTAAAAAAAATTGAGTTAATTGAATTGATTTTATAATTTAATTTTTTTTTTTGCAATTTTTTGAGTCGAATTGAATTGTTTAATTTTAAATATTTATAATATTATGAAACTGTTTGGTTATGATTTAAACGACTTTATATAACCATAAACAATATACATATTATTCTTCATATTTTTCATTTGCAATACTCATATATCACATAGGTTAGAGACTTAACTTGAACTTGCAAGTGATCCATAAAACTTAGAGTTATTCGAGTATCATTTTATAACTCACAATTTATTTGAAAATTTTTCAAGTTGAGTTTATGAAATTATTGAGTTAAGTTGAATCGAGTTTTTTTACATAAAATCTAGTCGAAACATTCAATTTTTTCAAGTCAAGATTTACTTACCTTTGATGAAAAGACCCTACTTGTCCCAAAATTTTCGGTCTAATGTCATTTTAAGTATTTCGGAGTTTAAACATTAGGCAGATTGGGCCTTACCCATCTATTTTGAGGTTAAATAAATATGCTCCTATTTTATGAAGTTTAACAATTTAATTTATTTTATGTTTAATCCTAGCTCGTCCCTTAAATGCTCGTTACCCTTAAATAAGGATCGCGAGTTGGTACAGATCCAGGGACTTTTTACTCAAAAATATTTGGTTAGTTTTTATGTTTCTCATACGTAGATGATGTTTACAATACGTTTTTTTTCTTCTCAATTTGATTAGTTGGGCAAACTGGAAGTTCCATGTAGCGTTTGATGCTCGAGTTGGTCCAATAATCTCTCGAGCTTTTATCTACGATGCTGAACAAAAAACATATCGTCAAGTTATGTACCGATCATTCATTTCCGAGCTCTTCGTTCCGTATCAGGACCCGACAGAGGGATGGTACCGCACGACAATTTTCGACTGCGGCGAGTACGGGCTTGGAAACTTTGCGGTTTCATTGGAACCCCTCAATGATTGTCCATCCAATGCAGTGTTTGTGGACGGTTACTACACGGCCTCGGATGGTAAACCTGTGCAAGTACCGCACGCAATGTGCATATTCGAAAGACATTCCGGCGGCGTGATGTGGCGACATTCCGATGTGGAACGAGAGGTTTATAACTGTTGATCGATTCATGTATTAATGATTTGTTTGCTGAGAAATGGATTGATCGGATTTAATGCTTTGATGTTGCAGATCAGAGAAACGAGACCGGATACTAGCATTGTGGTGAGGATGGTTGCGACCGTGGCCAACTATGATTATGTCCTTGATTGGGAGTTCAAACCAAGTGGTTCCATCAAATTTCTGGTACTTTTCATTTTCAATTTGTTAGTTTTTATTTTTATTTTTATTTTTTTGACTGAGTTCGATACTATTTAATACATCCACAAGTGTTTATTCTCACAATCCACATCCCGAGTTCGAGCGGTAATGATATTTTGTTTGTGATGTATGTGACAATGATTTGATCCTCTTTAGGGCACGTGAGTTAAAAAAAAAAAACATTCGAACAATTTATAAAATTACTAACATATAAAATTTAGGGTAAACTACATAAATGGTCATTGAACTTTTAGGGTAGATTTATTTTGGTCACTATACTTTTAAAATATTTGATTTCAATATAGTCACCGAACTTTTAGTTCGATTTCAATATAGTCACCGAACTTTTAGTTCTCATTCAATATGGTTCTTCCCGTACTTTCCGTTGGAAGCTAACGGTGGTTTTCGTTTGTCCTTAATAAAAAATAAGTAAACTACACTAATCATCACTCAACTTTCTTCTCACTCCTATTTTGGTCAATAGAGTTTAAAAATTTCCAGTTTAATAACTTAACTTTCGAATTGTTCATATTTTGGCCACTCTCAAATGACATGTTTATACAAATAGAAAATTTTGATTAATCCTTAAAAATTATTTTGGTTAATTGGTAAATTCAGATTATTCAATTCTCGATTTTATATTGTACCAATTAAATCAGATAATCGATTAACTAGTTAATCAAAATATTTGATTCTGGAAATAATTTTTTTACTTTGTTTATTAAAATATCAAATATGATATTGCGGTAAATTTAATAATTGTTCAGTTGTGATAAAAGTGTAAAAACAACTAGAAAGTCAAAAATTGAAAGTTCACACCTATTAATCCTACCCAGAGCCAAAACTTTTTTTAAAAAAAAATCAGAAGGGTATCAAAATCACTAGACTTTAAGATATTGTAATGCATAAAATTTAGAAATATTATATATAATAGATTAGACCGGTTAATCAATTTTGCTTAAAACTGTAAACCGTAGCCGAATCAAAATAATTTATTTTTAAAAATGTATCGAAATTAGGTTCGATTAAATTTTAAAAAATTATTTTGGTTAATTTCTAAATTCATATTATTCAATTCTCGATCTTATATTGTACTAATTAAATCGGATAATCGATTGACCGATTAATTGAAATACTTGATTCGAGTAATAATTTTTTTTACTTTGCTTATTAAAATATCAAATATGGTAATATGGTAAATTTAATAAGCAAAGTAAAAAAATCATTACACGAATTTTTTAAGGATTAATCGAATTTTTCCATTTGTATAACCATGTCATTTGAGAGTGATCAAGATATAAACAATTGGAAAGTTAAGTTATTAGATTGAAAATTGTTGAACTTTAGTGACCAAAATATGTGTAAAAAGAAAGTTGAGTGATGACTGGTGTAGTTTACCTATTTATTATTAAGGGAAAACGAAAACAAACCAACTTCTAACCAAAGGTAATAGGACGGACCGCATCAAAATCGAACTAAAAATTAAATGACCTTATCAAATATTTTTTAAAATATAGTGACCAGAATAAATGGGCCCTAAAAATAAAATATTAATTTTGTCAAACACATATAAAATAAGAGTTAATTAAAAGTATAGTCTGAGGCCCCTGTCATATGAAGATTATGTTTATTGTAGTAATTTACTGCTTCTTAATTAATAAATAATAGCCAATATTTTATCAAAAGAATGATTAAAATAATATGTTTAACATTTAATATTTATATTTTAATTTTGTGACATTGAGTCCCTGTATTATTTATTTTATTTAGAAATATTGATCTTTCATAACTGTTGTCCTGCAAGATATGAAAAGACAAAATAATTTCTTTAGTCCCCATATATTTAATGCTTTTATCAATTAGTAAGAATTCTTTAAAAGTAAGGTGATGATATAGAACAATATCAGGATGTCACCTCCGCCCACTTAATGTCGATAAAAAAATATTCTATATACTTGACGGAATAGGAGTTTAAAGGTTAATGTGAGAAGAAACGTTTAGGGGTATCTATAAGAGGATTGTACAAGTTTAGAGACCAAACAAATAATTTAGCCTAACGTTTCAGTCAACATTTAATATAATAATTAGTAGAGGTCAACGGATGAATCCAGATTTTTTTGTTGTTGATAAAATAGTATATAAATTTAATATCCTAAAATTAAAATATGGGAACTATTATTTTAGAAGAAATTAAGAGAACATTGCTCCTTGGAATTATATTTATGAAAATGGTTTTTTTTTTTTAATTTTTTTTTGAAAATTATGATAAATTAAATAGTGAAGGTCAAAGACGTCACCTGAGTTTGTTTGATATTTTTTACAATGTAAAGTGTTTAGTGCACGACAGCTTTGGAAAAAAATAATTAAAAGATAATAGGACATCACATGTAGGTAGCGTCTTCACCTCCACTGTTTAATTTATCATATATTCTTAAATATTTTTAAATATTCTTTATTTTCTTAAATTTAATCCATAAATACCTTATATATTCAACGAAGCCATTGTTTTAGGTTTAATTATCAATGTCAGATTTATTGGACGATTAAATTAGATAAAATTTTGTAAAAGTCTAATATGAGAACAATGTTCTTAACTCATTTTTTTCATTTACAATATTAAAATTCGAACTCTTAATCTTCTTAATTGATATATGAAAAGTAAATTTTAAATTCGGAAATATTGCAGATTGGTCTAACAGGAGTGTTACAAGTGAAGGCAGTACCTTTCAATAACACCGGTCAAATCAAAGAGGAAGTTTACGGTACATTAGTAGCCGGCAATACAATCGGCGTCAGCCATGATCATTTCCTAACATACCATCTCGATGTCGACATTGACGGCGATGCGAATTCCTTTGTGAAGAACCGTTTGGTCACCAAACGGGTCAAGGACAAGAACAACCCAAGAAAGAGTTACTGGAACTTTGAACATGAAATAGCCAAAACCGAATCCGACGCAAAGGTGCAAATCGGGTCGAATCCGCCGGAGCTCCTAGTGGTTAACCCGAGCAAGGAAACTAAACTCGGGAACAATGTCGGGTACCGTTTGGTCCCCGGGTCCGCAGCTAGGCCACTCCTCGCCGCCAATGACTTCCCGCAGATTCGAGCCGCTTTCACGAATAATAACGTGTGGGTGACTCCGTATAACAAGTCGGAGAAATGGGTCGGCGGGAGATATGTCGATCGGAGTCGAGGAGACGACACGCTAGCGATGTGGACGGAGAAGAATCGGGGAATCGAGAACAAGGACATTGTGGTGTGGTACACCGTCGGGTTCCACCACGTGACTTGCCAGGAAGATTTTCCGGTGATGCCCACATTGAGCGTCGGGTTTGAGCTTAAACCGACCAATTTCTTCGAGTATAGTCCGGTGCTGAAAACCGTTCCTCCACAGCATTTAAGTTGGCCCAACTTGCATTAAAAGAAACAGAAAAAAAAGTTGGCCCAACTGCACCAAGTGAGCCGAGGGTAAATATATATTTTGGTATCTAAATTTAGTTTGAAAGTTCAATTTGGTACCTCATCTTTTTATCCTCTAAATAAGCACTTAAATTTGACTCCAGTTTTAATTTGGTACATGAACTTTTTTTTGTCTAATTGGTTACCTGACTTCTTAATTCAAATTGGTACTTAAATGTGACCTTTTGATTCAGATATCAAGAAGTCAATTAAAAAAAGTTTAGGTACCAATTTGAATCTTGAAATTAAGCTTAGGTACATAATTGGACTAAAAAAATTTCAAAAACTAAATTAAACATAATATATATTAACCATAAATGGTGTTACTCTTTAGATGTAAGAGGAATAGGAATTATATACTATCTACATTATCTATCTTCGAAATAAAATATGTATGCATGGATTTTTAAATATAAACAGTAAAATATAGATGAATAATATATAGAAAAAAAAGAATATATCTAAATATGTTTCCATTCGCATTATTTGGATTTATCGATATAACAAATTTCATGTTTTGATTTCATATTAAGAAAATGTTGGTTGTTAAACAAAGGTAATGCTTGAATCTTAACCCATAATTGACAGTCGTTTCAATTAATTTATTATTTTTAATAGTTTAAAGGTGATTACAATATAGTATTTATTCATATATATTCTTAAGCATTTGACAATACATATACATAGGGATGGTCATGGGTCGGGTTTTTTGTCGATCCGCACCCAACCCAAAAAGTTAACACCTCCATCCAAACCCGACCCGACCCTGAACCTGAATTTTAAAGTAAAAACCCGAACCCAACCTGACATAAATAAAAAAATTATAAATTACTATTATTATTTTTGATGAAATGGAAAGTTAATTGAAAAAAAATACAAATATAGAGGGAGCATTATAAAAAGTATTTCATTTTTATTAGACAAAATAGGGAGATAATTGAAATAATATATAAAGAGAGGGGCATTGTAGCAGTTATACCTAAATATTTAAAATAAAATTAAACTATTATTTTGGGCCGGGTCGGGTATTTTTCACCTTAAACCCAAATTCGATCCGACCTTATCCTAAAAAAATCAGACCCGAACCTGATTTTTTAAAAAAAACATAACCCTATTGAAACCCATCGGGTATGTGTCAAATGGTCATCCCTACGCATACTTCTTTGTAGACAAAGTGATTTGAACTCGTGTCTCTTAAAATAACATCATCAACTTTTTTCACTAGGACACACTTGATGGGTTTTAACCTCAACTTTTTTAATCTTATTTTGTCTCTTTGGTTGTTAAACAAAGGTAATGTTTGAATCTTAACCGTTATTTCTCTAATACTGTGATGACATGGTAGTTTCTTCTCATTTTTTTTAATATATATATTTTATTTTGGGTTACTTTTGGTTCGGGTTGTTTTCGATTAAGGTAAAATCTGTTCGGGCCTATTCGGTTCGGATGTATTTAGTTCGTTTAAAAATCAGTTCGAGTCTATTTTTAGTTTAGTTGAAATTCGGTTCGATTTCAGGTCGGTTTAGTTTATTTTGAGTTTCAGATCAAATTTGTCATGTCTATAAGCATCGAATCTACAAATAAAGCATTCAGAAGCAGTTCTTCCACTCAATTTACAATCCTACGAAGTATTGAACCTGAAAAACTGTTCATTTATGAAAAATCTAGTTAAACAAAAGTAAATTGTAGCAAAGCTCAACTTCAACACCCAAAAGATACAATTTTGTTCCCTTTTTTCTCGCTGCAAAATCAAATGAAAGGAAAAGAGTTCATAAAACCCACTTGCAACCAGAAGCAATGGCAACAAGTCCATCTGCTGAAAACTCTTCGCTAGAAAAAAGCATCATAACTTTGAAATTTTTAAAAGCCTTAGCAATAAGCTCCAAGTTTTCATCCGCAAGTGCCATCCTTTTAAGCCGAATCTCTTCGAGCCAAGGGTAGGCACCGGCCACCCCAACGATCCACGGAAGAACGTAACCATCCCAACCATCTGGCACCGAATTAAGTCTGCGAATGCTGTTTCCTTTGCAGCTCAATGGATCTAACTTTTGGGAACCGCTTGAAACCGTCCTAGGGCTCACGACGTAATGGTTTCCAATAAACACCTTCAAATTTGGTAGATCTGTGACGATCGGACCTCTATTTGATGATTGATGATTCCAACGGTGGAGAGTTTTCTGTTGGGACGAGAAATAATATATCTTCGTTCGAACTCTATCCAACGGAGGACGACAAAAATCGAAGAATATGCAACGAAAATAATCAATGTTAGATTCATAAAATTTGAGATTTTTCCCCTGGCTAAACGGATAATACATTTGCGTTTAAGAGGACGAAACGAGTTTACCTTGATAAAAAATTTGGGACTCATTGACTGCCGTCAATGACGGCCAGCGATGGCTGACACAATAGCCAGTCGCAAAAAACGATGGTCCAAGTCTCAGAAGCTTGAGAGAGAATAAAAAGAAAGATGCGGAGAAAAGGAAAAAAGTTTTTATAAAAATTTAAAACTGTCCATTTAATTTTATTAAAACGACGTTATTTTGGTGTAGTATGTCATGATATATCACCATTAATTATTTAACGTTGAGTGACCAAACATAAGTAATGTAAATGTTAAATAAATAAATTAATTTCTTTTAAAATAAATTTTTTAATTCACACCTATTTTAATATTATGTTCAATTACTTTTTGAAAATCATAACATGTTTGAAACCTGTTAGGTAGGGTTGTTCATTCTATTACCCAGTGAACTGAATTAAGGAAAATTAAATTAATCTATTCTTTTAATTGTTACTCTAATTAAAATTTGTTAAAAAAATTATTAACCAATTTGAATAAAATTCGGTTAGTTGGTTCGACTTTTTAATTAACCAAACTTTGTTATAAATTTAAGGGTTTTTTTTTCTTCTTCTTTAGTTGTATTAGATTAATTTGAGTATTTTTTGGTTAAAATTTAATTGGGTCTTGAAATCTTAATGGGTTTAAGATTAAAAATTAGTTGGGTCTTTTCACATCTTAATGGGTCTAGATTTAAAATAAACAAGTAACAAATATTTAATATTTTCGATCAATTCAGTTAATTAACTGCTTTTAGAACCGAATTAATCGATTTTAAAAAAAGCTTTAACCGTTAATGAATCAAACACATAACTAATCATCTGATTAGCCAAAATAAATTTCAATTCGAATAATTAATTTGATTTTAATCGAATAATAAACACCCCTCCATTACAATAAGAATAAAATGACCTAGAGAAAATGTTAGGTTTGGAGTGTAAACTTTGACGCTTCCGCGAAGCAGAGCTGGTCCTGAGATTTTAGAGGCCCTGAGCGAACTGAAAAATTAAGCCCCTAACAATAAGTTTCGAAAAAATTAAATTTTAATAGTAGGCCCCCAATAACAAATATTTAAAAAATGAATTTTAAGAGTAAGCCCTAAACAAATATTGAAAATTTTTAATTTTAAGAGTATACCTCGAAAAAACAAATGTTAGAAAAAAATGAGCCTCCAATAACAAACATTGAAAAAATTAGACCATAAATAACAAGTATTGAAAAACTGAAGCCTAAATAACAAGTATTGAAAAAAATTGAATTTTAAGAGTAGGTCCCTACGAACAAATATCATGAAAAATTGGGCGTCAAATAACATGTATTGAAAAATTGGTCCCTTAATAGCAAATATTGAAAAAATGAATTTTAAGAGTAGCTCATAATAACAAAATATTGAGAAAATTGATCATCGAGTAACAAATATTGAAAAATTTGGACCAAAATAACAAGTAGTGAAAAAATGAATTTGAAGAGTATATCCCTAATAATAAATATCAAGAACAATTGGGCCTCAAATAACAAATATTAAAAAATTAGACCCTAATAACAAATATTGAAAAAATTTAAGAGTAAGCCCATAATAACAAATATTGAGAAAAAATGAGCATCTAATAAAAAGTAATGAAAATTTTTGGGCCCCAAATAATAAATATTGGACTCCTAATACTAACTATTAAAAAAATTAAACTATAACTATTTAAGTAATAAAAAATTAAAAAAGAGAGGTCTCTATCTAATATTATAACCAAATTATTATTTAATTTACTTGTTATTTATGACCCAAAATGATTGCCTCTATTTTATATTATAATTAAAATTTAGGGTCTTTTTATTATAATTTTTAAGTGGTAAAAATTAAAAAAAATAAGCCATGGACGGTCGACCAGTTCAACCTGTCCCAAAGCCGGCTCTGCCACGAAGCTTATGTATTCTGTTTGTAGGTCCACTTCATCTGCATCCTCTCCTTTACCTAGTCTTGTCCCACTTCAAAACCTTAATTTCTATACGGCAGAAACAAAACCTAAACATCGAAATTGTCTTTTTATTAAACCCTAATTTTAATTTCACGATTATATCTTTGTATCTGTATCAAATAAAGTGCGTGAACGAGACAAAACGTTAACTCATTAAGTATCTCGATTTGAGTTGGAATGATTATTTTTATAATAAATTAAAAATCGATGATTATACTAATATTAATGTTACGATTATTGAACAAATAGAACGGATTTTGACAACTCAAATTAAAAAGACATTTAAATTTTTTAAAAAATGGGACTTAATGAAAAGTCTTAAAAATTTTAAGAGAAAATTTAACTAAAAATATACAAACATTTTAAAATATAAAAACATTTTAAAATTTTTAAGGGACTAAATTAAAAATTTTAAAATTTTTAAAAAATTAAAAGTTAATTTTTTAAAATTTAAGAGGACAAGGTCCCACATGCTCTCATGAGGCTCCGCCTCTGACTAGACCTCGATTTCATAAATAAAAGAATCTTCATCAACTGTATAGTTTACAACTTGAAAAATAAAAACAAATTTTACAAGTCAGTATCTAAAATCTAATCAATTTTTGTTAATATCTCTATTCTTTTCAAAATTCCCTTGATTGCTAAGTCAAATGCATCATCAATAGTGTCCAATCTAGACCCGGGATCACCATATAAAATCCTTGGAATCAATTTTATGACTTCTTCTCTCATTGCCATTTCTTCATCCTTTGAAACTCCAAGTAATGTCTGGTTAATCCTACCATTTCCAGTTCTCAAATCCTTCCTGAAATGAACACTGAATATTTCTTGTGATCCTTTGGTAAATGCCATACATATTGTGTATAAGCACTCCCCGGATGGAAGAAAACTGGAATACATCCCGATAAAATCAAATCGAACGTTGATCTTCGGGTTAACGAATCCCCTAGAGGTTGCAAGCAGAAGATCGAACTTTGAAACAGATTCATCAAGTTAGCCGGATCGTCGCAGTTGTTGAGTGATGAGTCGTAATCGAGGAAGTTGCATAACTTGTTTGACGCTTGGCATTGGTCGATAATCTCGGCTCGGATTGATCCTTTTTGTTTCGATCTTCGGACGCCAGCGAATGAGAATAAGTAAGGCCTGTTTTGTTTCCTGATAAATTCTTGCCATTGATGGACTTGGAAATTGTTTGAAGGATGGAAATATGTTGGATATGGTACGGCGATGTTATTTTTCGACGACCCTGATTCGATTGTTAGCATCGTTATGTTTTTGGACCCCGGCAAAACCCTGAAGTTGCTGCCCCACTCAGATTTTCGGTTTGATTTTCGTCGGAAATCTCGAGCAATTCGACCTGAAATTAAAAAATGATCCTTACCCAGATTTCTTTTCCATTCAGTTATAAGTTGCCTAAATGATGGAAGCCCTTGGATACTTTGGAATGGTACTTGGTATATTGGGACTACGATCCACGAGCTACGACTCAGGGGTGATGACTCCATATTGTGATATATTAGTGACAGTAGGAGGTAGCGAGAGAGGTGATAGAAGAGAAGAGAAGAATGATTGATATGCTTTAACACTAGACATTGCTTTGTGCTTTGGGCTATGTCAAACACAGACCAATACGGTCAAACACGGACCAATGCTACCTATGTCCAAATGTGATCCAAGGCAAATATTGTTAAAGAACATGAACTCATATATGAACTTTAACAATAACTCAGAAATGTCTTTGATAAGACTTCGATAAGTTAGTAAAAGCAAGGTACAAAAGTAAATACAACATATGCATTGTGCAAGCTATGAAAACACTTGGGCTCTGTTTAAGCCTTTATAATACAAAATACATTTAAGATATTATTTCGATGAATAAGATTGAACTATGCTATACTAGCTATGATGTATATGTATTGATGTCGTACTTACTTTGCTTACATTGGTTTTAGTATGCATTACCATTAAAGTATTCTATGTTAATACATGGTCACTACCTCACTTAGGCTAAGTAAGCCTAATGCTTTCATTATCATACATTTGCAGGTTAGATGATTAACTACTGATCGATCGTGCAAGAAGGTTGCAAGTTACTCCCTTAAGCTCATATGTATAGTTACTGCTTTCTTAGTTAAATGTTCGACTGTGAGAGTGCTTGGCAAAAGGGGTAGAAAATGCATTGGAAATGTATAAAATAGTGCCAAGATTTAGTCTTCTGCGTGCAAGTATACACGATCAGCAAGTAATACATCAGTAAGCTGAAATCGATCTCACAAGGATTGACTAAGAATTTGACTGCTTTGATTATTACTTGTCAAAGGAAAAAATGTTGTTTTATTTGAACTTGGGTTTGAAAATAGTTTAAAAGAAAAGAAATAAAGATAAAACAACGTTGTCAAGGAGATTGTTTAAAATGAATGATGAGCGTTGGCAAGGGATGCATGGTTTTCACGCTATTCATACCATGCCAGCCTTTATAATGTAAAGCCTTGGCATTGTTTATCGAGCAGATTCAAAAGTAGCACCACCTCTCTCGATGGTCAATGCCCTAAATTAACCATGTAAAAACCCCTATATCTCTATAGTGATGTTTTTTCATAAATCAATTTGATTAAGTCCCAATCTATACTCCTAAGGGGTAGATTCACTTTAGAAGTAAGTTCATCTACTTGAACATCTTCTTTTGAAGCATCTCGCCCTAGTATCTACAAACAGATCGTTGCCCCCTAAGTCTGTTAAGATATTAAGGTTTAATAAGCCAACAATGCCAGCTTTCGTTTGGCACAGTTTTGATAAAACATTGTAAAACATGCTAGATAGGGAAAACAATGCGAAAACATTTTCATTATTAAAAACTAAACATAAAACAACGTTCAACGCAAACATCCCCCACCAACTACTAAATTAGTTCATGGTGAGGGTATCAACCAAAAAACCTTCAACATTTTGCAAACACATCATCATTTAAAAGAAAATAAAAAACAATTAAACAAAGAGAATGGGCGAGAAGGGTTCTTTCAATGCAACCCTTCAAGGTCCAGGCTCTCAGTCAAGCTTGTCGAACCACGTCTCCTTGGTGCAATCGGTCATCGAACATTCCACCCAAAAAAATCTCTCCGAAAATCGCCCTCAATTGCTTGCTTGATCATTCTTTAAATAGGCGTGCAAGAAAGACTTAGGATAAGCTCTTGAGTTTGAATTTTGAATGCTCAAGGGATAAGGGATGTGATCATCTTATCCAAAGTTTGAATGTTAGCTGATCAGGTTAGGGCTGACATCATATATCGTCGCTACTTTGCCAACCAAGCTTGGCATCATTCTTCCAACCAAGCTTGGCACTATTTTTTTAGAGTTTGATCAAATTGCTATTTTCTCACATCCTGATCTGGTCCTATTTTTTCGGGTTCAACAACTACTTGGCCTGGCATCAAAGTCCTCTTCTCTGCCAACCAGAGCTTTGGCGGTCCATTTATGGCAACAACAACTCGACAATTTCTCTAAAATTCCTTCCTACGTTACCTTGCTCTGCTCTACTCTGCCAACTACTATGCCAAGCCTACATTATTGCCAAGAAAACAACCCTTCACACTGCATAGACACAAATCCTAACTCCTTATGTAAATACATGAATTTAACAACTAAATGCAGCTAAATATACTCAAAAGCAAGCAAATGCATTGTAAAATAGACATAAAAATAGTACTTTTTAGGAGGTAACATTAAAATCTATAGATGGTGTCATAGTAGATGTATAAAAACATAATATTTAGTAATTCGTATTAGTTGCAATGCATTATGTGCATTGTATGGTTTGTTAAGGAGCCTTTAAATGATCATTTTGAGTATTATTTCATTGATATTGCTATATTGGTGATGGTTGTTGGATAATTGATCTTTTACTCATCAGATTAATGAAATTGCATGCTCTTAATAAAATTAAGATTATAAATGTTTAGCCCTTCTTTTATATGTCATGGAATTGAAGACTTGGTATGTTTAATTTCCGAATAGATTGATTATTGTGGAAAACAAAAGGTTAAATTTTATTTAGGCCATGCTAGCATATTAATTAAAGTCTTTGAAGTGTTGACTAATTAAGTTATGCGCATATAACTTAAGACTCTAAAGTTTACCATATGGGTTTTGTTGTCACTAGATTTTCACCTTCGTTTTAGTTTAATTGTATTAGTATTATAATGTAAATATTGTTAGGTGTCATATAGTATTGATAACATAGCTAATGTATTATAGTTGCAAATATTAATGTTAGTGTTAGAATTATTTAGGTGCCGTATAATATGTTTGGTGTATTATAATTAGTATAGGTGTCATATGTTAGCATGATAGTTAAAATTATTATATATTTTTAGAAACCTAGTTAGTAGTTAATATAATAAGTTATCAAAACCCAAAAAAATAAAATAGATAGCCCATTCAAATAAAAAAGATCAATCAAATTTAAAACATTAAATAGAGTCCATCAATTAAATAACATGCCCATATAAACCAATACACAATAAGGATCGACCGACCCAACAAAAAAAACTAATTCTTCTATTATTTTACGCAGCCGAAAGGAGATCGTAGGATCAATCTGGGATCCAACGACACAGAACGTGCTAGATGGGGACGATATAGCGCCTCAATTGCATAGCTGTTCGATCAGGGTGCAATCTAATGGCCCATATCACTTCGGGATATATCACGTGGATCATCACTCGCGTGTGGCAGCCACGCGCACGACGTTTTACCTCCGGTCGTTCACTTTATCTTCTTCGACGCTCTACTTGCTTCGATTGTTCTGCGCCGACGCCGTTCCGATTGTTCCTCACTGACAACATCGCCACTATTTGTAATTATCGGCAACAAAAACACAAAACAGGGAGTTAGAAAGAAACAAAAGCAAACCAAAAGGGCAACCAAATCCCTAAACCAAAGCCTTAGCTTCAAATCAGAGGCAAAGTCAACCGACACAAGAGGGACTGGATCCCTAAATTGGTGCCTTAGCAAGAATCCAACAACGATCAGATTAAAGCAGTGAACAAAAAGGCAACAAGCTTAAAATCAAAGCCGAGACAAGATCAAATGAGGAAGAAATTGGGGATTCATGCTTAAAATTCAAGCAATTATGTAACTATATAAACCCTTTTGTAAATCATTGTAAACAGACAACAATTCCAGAGAAACAATTACACACAACAATCACAGAAACACTAGATATATAGCATTTGGAAATCCGAAAATAGTAGCAAATCGATAAGTGTATTCAAGCAATTCCAGTGAAATAAAGTAGAGATTTCTGGTAATGTTCTCATCCTATGTTTAATTTTGCTTTAAATAAACAAAGGAATTGTTATTTTACCTCAGTTTTAGTTGCGCCGCCATGATTCTATTGTTTAACGTAGCTCCGACGAAAAAAGCTTAATTTAAGGTCGACGAATTCTGGAAAATTAATCGGATTCTGGGAATTTCGCTGCCGGCAACAGCGGCCGGCACGATGAACATGACATAGAAAATTATAAAGCCTATTTTGATCCATTTTTATAAAAGGGGGATAAATGAAATATGTTTATAATATTTAATATATATACTAACCTGTTTGACCCGACCCGAACCTGAATATAACCCACGCCCTTCTTTTCTGGTTCTTATACCGCAGCACCTCAGTTTTCAATTGTTTCAATTCCATCCCTTTTCTTCTCAATTAGGCACCAAATTTTAAATTGTTTTCGAATTAACCCTCACATTATGGTTTTCTTTTAATTTAGCTCATAATACAAAATTTTTTTTATAAATAAAATTAATTGCCTTTTCTTATTTTAATTACTTTGATAGTTAACTTAGTTTAAGTACTTTTGTTTCTTTATTCTTATATGTATATATATGTGTGTTAAACCTTAGGATTAGAGACTTAAAACATAGATTAGAGACATGTATGTTGTAAAACATTCTTCATTTTCAATAAAACACTCTTCATTTTCAATAAAACACACTTAATTATATTTAAGCCTTAATAGTTAAAATGCATGTAGATTTCTTTAGGGATTAATTACTAATTTTAATTAAAAGACTAACACATTTAATTTTCTTGTTGATTTATTAAAATGCGAAAACTTAATTGATGCGGTGTCTTATCAAACGGGAATGACGGGTTAGCGCCAGTAGTGTTGGCGGTGATTAAAGTTTATTTCTCAGGCGATAAGGCCGTTAAAATAGATTTACATTCACTTTGCGGACAAATAAATTGAAATTTTGTGAACTTGCAAATTCCAGTTTTTAAAGCATTTTTTTTGAAATCAATTAGGTACCAGTTTTTGGGCGTTGTGGGGTACTAACCCTTCCCTACACGTAACTGACCCCCAAACCTGTTTTCTCTTATTTTCGTGGACCAAAATTGTTGTTTTAATAAACAAAACGTTTTATTAAAATAACCATTGTTTTAAAAGTGATCCAATCACACTTTTTTCAAAAAGATTGGTGGCGACTCCGTGATTTTATAAAGTTTTCCAGAACGTCAAAACCTAAACCACCTAAAAAATGGTTGCGACAGGTTTCATTTGATTTTTATGTATTTTAAGTATAACGATATATGAACTTGTAATTATATTATGTCTTTTGAAGTAATTCAATCATATGATTATTACTATACATGATAAGACGGGGTTTTCGATTTAGTTTCATGTATGGTTTGGAGATGGTAGGTGTTATCATGTTAACGAATTGTAATAGAAAACATGATATTGCTTGAAGTTTTAATCAAATTATTGCATGATTAAAGTTATAACCATGGAATTTGTACATAAGACAAAGGCGTAGAAATTCTTTTTGTGTAAAGGATTCCTTAAACCAAGACATTCATGTGTAAATAAATGCATGATTAAGGTTATGTTCTATTAAGATGATTTTGTTCTCTTTTTCTTAATGTAGGTGAACTTATATGTCTATGTCTTTGAAATTTAAATTGAGCGTAGTAAACATGTTTAGCAATCTTTGTTAATACTTCCGGTAATGGACAATGAAGTTTGCTGACTCTTTTCTTCGTCTTAAAATGTTTTAATTTGGAAGTAAATCCATTAATATGTTGACACTTAATAAATTTTGATTATATCTATCAAACGTTGTTTGTTTACAATTCAATAATTTGATTTTTTTAGATTCAGTTATGTTTTTTTGTGACATCCCTTTTACCCTAATTCATTTTAGACTGGGTTTAGGGTGTTACAAACTTTGAATTTTTTGAATGTGTGTAGAACAAACCATGATCCAACGTGCCTTTAACATATCTCAAAATTATCTTTGTTGCAATCCAGTGGTATTGCTTTGAATTCTCCATGAATCTGCTTACCAGTCCCACAACATATGTTATGTCTGGTCGTGTGATAGTTAGATACCTTAGACTTTCAACGATGTTTTTAGACAATGCTGGATTTATCGGCTCTCTTGTTGAATCAATATTTAGTTTCATACATGTTTCTGCTGGACTAGCTACCACTTACAATCTTTCATTATGAATTTGCTTAAAATTTGCTCTGCGTACTTCTTTTGAGATAAGAAAATTCCTTCTTCCATTTGTTTCACCTCAACTCCAAGAAAGTATGGAATCTCACCAATATTTGTCATTTCAAATTCTTTAGTCATAGCTCTCTTAAAATTATGGAACATACTTGGATTGTTTTCAGTGAAAATCATGCCATCCACATATAAGAACACGATCATGGTATCGCCGTCTTCATTTTCCTTTGTATATAAGGCAAGCTCGTACGGACTTTTTATGAATCCATTCTCCTAAAAATATTCATATATTCTTGTGTTCCATGCTCTTGGTGCTTGCTTCAATCCATATAAAGCTTTTTTCAAGCGGGAAACCTTATCTTCTTGTCATTGTTTAATGTACTCGGGCGGTTGCACAATATAAACTTCTTCTTCTAGGTAGCCATTTAGGAATGCTGACTTCACATCCATTTGATAGATCTTTCATTCGTTTTGTGCTGCAACTATTGTGAGAAGTTTGATAGTGTCGATCCTTGCTACTAGAGCGAATACTTCATCGTAGTCAATTCCTTGTCTTTGCTTGTAGCCTTTGGCAACTAGCCTTGCCTTGTATTTCTCTACTTTCCCTTCTTTATTGGTCTTCGTTTTGTACACCCACTTGACTCAAATTGGATTATGTCATTTTGGTAAGCTTGTTAACTTCCACATATCATTTCTTTCTATTGATGCAATTTCTACATTCATGATGTTCTCCCATTTGTCGTCTTCAATTGCTTCTTCATATGTTATTGGATCACTGTTTGTAGGTAAACAAAAAGTGAAATATTTTTAGTTTCATAATCCTTATACCTTTCAGGTATTATTCTCTCCCTTGTAGATCTTCAAACTTCAGTTGGTTGTACTTCAGGAATTTCTGTTCCAGTAATATTGCTTGATGAAGACGGTTTAGTTAAATTTTGTTAAGGACCTTGATCACCTTGTTCACCTTGGTTTATAAACTCATTATCATCATCATCTTTATCTTCATTAAAAAATAGTCATTCAACTTTCCTTTCTTCTGTGTTCCAACTCTAGTGTTCTACTTCATCAAACTCAACATCTCTTGAGATTATCATTTTTTTGGTGAAAGGATTATGGGGTATGTAGGCTTTACTCCTTTCATCATAGCCAGTAAAGATAAACTTTTCTCTTCTGTTATCGAGCTTCTTTCTTATCTGCTCAAGTATGTGGGCATATGCGATGCATCCAAAAATCTTGAGATGGCTAATTCCTGGTTTTTTCCCACTCCGTGCTTCGCTTGGCGTCATGTTTCTCACACTCTTTGTTGGAAAATGATTTAAAAGTAAATTGCATATCAAACTACTTCAGCCCAAAAATTTCTTGGTAGATGCTTACCTTTTACCATGCTTCTTGCCATGTCGAGAATGGTGCAATTCTTTCTTTCTGCAACTCTATTTTGTTGAGGCGTGTATCTAACTGTCAAATGATGAATGATACTATGCTCCTTGCAAAAATCTTCAAATAACTTTGAAGTATACTAGCCTCCTCTATCAAATTTAAGTATCTTTAAGTATTGGTTGTTTTGCTTTTCCGCCATTGCTTTTGATTCTTTGAATTTATCCAATGCTTCTATTTTTTCTTTAAGAACATATACCCAACATTTTCTGTTATAATCATCAATAAAGGTTCGGTAGTACTTGTTTCCTCCAAGTGATGACATGTCAAAAGGGTTGGCTATGCCAGTGTGAACTATCTCGAATGATCTTCTAGCTTTCCAAGATTTGCCAAATTCAAACCTTTGTTTATGTTGTTTACCTTTGATGCATGTAACGCCCCGATTTTGGGCCTAGAAGTTAGCCGAGTTAGGCTAGATGGCTCGTTGAGTTGGTTTCGACAGTTTAGGCTAGTTTTGGATTAATTTGGTATAAATAGTTTTTGAGTGAAATTAAATATGTGAAAATGCTTTAAAATCCTTATTTATTATATATATGGTTTTAGTGTAATCAATTTTGGAAAATATATTTTGGAAGGTTGACATTTTGGGACTAGTGACCAAAATGCAAAATATGAAAAACTATTTTTAGTGACAAAATTGTAAGAGATCAAGGCTTAGAATCTTTAGGGATCTTTGACCAAGAGTCTAATTAAGACTTTTCCTTTTTATTGGCTGGTTTTAAATGGTTTTAATAAATAAATAATTGGATGGATTAATTAACCAATTTGTTTTCTCAAAATACATTTCACGTAACTACTTTATTTTCTCATTTACTTTCTCTCAAATTCTCTCCAGCCAAACAATCATTTTCTCTTTAAAGATTTAAGGTAAATATCTGATTTGATTTGTCTTTTTGATCCTAAATGATTCTTTAATGTTTTCTTAACAAAATCTTGTTGATCCTAAATCATTCTCATGTAAATCTTTGCAATTGAAGGAAAAATCAACATTAGAGGTAAGGTTTCGTTCTTCTCCTCTAATGATAGGTTCTTTATTGAAATTCTCAAGTTCTTGATCTTTTATGATGGTTTTCTAATGAGTTTTGGTAATATGTTTATGGGAAATTGGTTTAATTGAGGTTTACTTGCCTAAATCGATGGATCTTTGCTTTTGATTGGCTTTTCTGGGTTTATAATGAGATAATATGATGATTATGATGATTTGAGATGTTGATTTAAGTGGTTTTGATAATAGAATCTCGGAACTAGGTAAATTGTTAGGTTTGGTTGTTGATATCTTTGGGTTGGTGGCTTGTTTATGGGGTTAATTGATTTGTTGATGGTTCTTTAATGTTAAGGAGATGTTTTTGGATGTAAATTGATGTTGTTTAAGTGTAAATCTCGCTGGGTAATAGCTGGAGATGTATTAGAAAGGTTTCGCCGATGTTTTTGGTTGTTTTTGTTAGGAGAAAGCTTGATTGTTGAGGGAGGAAAGTGTTGTCGTGTGTTGTTAGGGATTTTGATGCAAGAGAACGCATTAATCCTCTATTTTTCTTTGGTTAGAAGTAGGGAATGATGATCCGATAGCTTTGGAAGGTGTCGCAGAGGATCCGGAAGCTTGATTTTGCTTAGCAAGCCAAGCAAGGTGTAGTTGGTGAGTGACACTAGTTTACAGCTTTTCAAAGGTTTGAAAGGAATATTTTGGGTGTTTAGATTAAGCTTGAAACGCTAATCTAAGCTCGAAAGTAAGTATGAAATGTTTCGCTCTCGATTCTCGGCTTTTCCCATGGTTTTAATTGTTCATGCTCATGTTTTGAAGTTGGATTTGTTACCTACTGTTATGCATGTTTTTATGAATTGAGAAATGATTCATGATATCCCACGAGATTGATTTATGGTTTTCAAAAGGTTGCATCTTGATGAGAAAATGTTATGCATTGATTTATGATTTAAAATGAGATATGATATGGTTTATGTTGATGCATTGGAAAACAGTAGGTTAACATGGTTTTAAAGTATATATTGACAAGTGATGATGTTTATTATAATCAGATATAATTTGTCGACCAATAGGATGAGAGTGCACTATAAAAATTTAGCAAAATTCCCATGTGCGTGTGTCCTTCAGCTCCACATTAGCGTAGCAACTATTGTGTTGATGGTAACCGAAGTGTATTGTTGTGAGAGCAACAAGCACCATGAGATCCACCTTATGAAGAGAGCAGCAAACTCCATAAGTATTGGTAGAGAAAGCAGCAAGCTCCATCAGTAAGTATCCACATATCCGATATGTTTATTATGGAGAGTGCAATAAGCTCCATTTGAATAGGGATGACGAAGCAACCATCCGGGTCACTTGAATGCCAATATATGAGATTACATGTATCATGGTTTTGAAATGGAATTGTATATGAGACTATATCTTGAGATATATTTTGAATGCCTAAGCATGTGAAGCTTGCATTGAGATTTTCTTTGGGTTAAAGCATGAAATTTCATGATACATGCGTAAAGAGTTTAATGATTTTGCTTTAATGGGTTTTAAAGCATGAGATTAGTTAAGAGCATGATGGAAAAATGGTTTGATAAGAAAATGGTTTTCAATAGTGCATTGTTATGGTTTTGTTTTGAGCATCCCTCACTAAGCATATAGCTTACGCTCTCTTTTGTTAACAATGCAGAAAAATAGTTTGTTCGGGCCACAAGGAAGCAAGAGAGGTGGTTCATTCGATGCTCTAAGCTCAAGTATGGTTTTATCATTTCAATAGTAATGAGATTGGCAATGGGTGGATACCTTGATGTTTTGGGAGTGTATGTTTGATGAATTTCCTGGTTTGGCAAGTTTGTTTTGCCTTATTGAGGTTGTAAATGGCCTATTATGTTTGGTTTATGCTTTGCTATGGTTTGTGGTCTTTGGTTTGATGTGGTTTTAGGAAACATGCCTATAGATTTCTCTATGATGATTGATGCCATGATTTGTTGATGTTTCTGTTGTTAATGGCCGAGGGTCGATCCCTAAATATGTTGCATGTGTGTTAGAAGCATGCCCAAGGATTTATAATTGGTTTACGGGTTGTTCATTGAGCAAAAGGTGACATTTTGTGCCCAGGCGTATCGATACACGGGCTACCGTATCGATACGGTTAAGCTGAAAAAGACTTGTCGTATCGTTATAGTATGAACTATATCGATAAGGTGAAAAAAGAAATTGGCTAAGCGTATCGATACTCGGGACCATATCGATACAATTTTGAGCTAATTTTGAAATTACAAAGGACCGCATCGATACTGTGCTTGGGCATATCGATACCCTTTTAGTTAAAGTGGTTAATTGGCATCTTATGAAGTTTTGAATATTTGTGTTTTAGTCCCTGAATGTTTGTGAATGCAATTGAGTGAGTTTGGATGGCTGAAATGAGTTGGAAATTTATGTGGTAGAGACTAACAAAAAATGGAAACTTTAATTTTGAGTTAAGTCCCTGTTTAATGATAGTTTTACAAAATGGTCCCTAAACGCTATTTGGGGTAATCGAATGTCGATTTGATGCCCGATCGAGTTGAGATTTTGTCTGCTGCTTTCTCTCACGCTTAGGTTAACTATGTTACATCTAGAAAAGATAAAAAGTAAAAAAATGTTGTTTATTGAAGTGAAACTTTCAGGTTTTACTTCAAGATTCCCCGTGTGACTCACTCGATTCGGTCTTGCAATTAGACCGGTCAAGAGGGTTACAATATAGGCCTCACACAATTGATTTGAAGGGTTGATTTCTAGAAATCGTTTCACCATCTTTGCTTTCGACAACAGCTTCAAGCCAGAAAATCCAAGATGCCCATACCTCAAATGCCACAACCACGAATTATCTTTGATTGCAATCTTCATGCACTTTGTGTCTCCTGCTTCGATGTTAATGGTAAAGAGACAATTTTACGTCATATCAACGTGGGTAACTAATTCTTCATTTCTATTCTTGATAGAAAGTGAGTGATTCTTAATTTGCACTTCATATTTTTTTCCAGTAGCTGGCCAAGACTTATGATGTTGTTTTTCATAACTGGTACATAGTAAACATCTGATATATATATTTTTCTCCATTTTTTTGCGTAATCATGACTTTGTCTTTGCCTTTGATCTCCGTGTGCGAGTCGTCACCAAAAGTTACTCGTCCATGGATCATTTCATCTAATGTCACAAAAACTCCTTTCGACCACACACATATTACTGGCACAATTATTGAGATATCAAATATTTTCTTTTGATTCTTCATTTCCTTTATAAGTGAGGAATACATGAGATTCTTTGGTGTTTTCTTCTTCAGTTGTTGTTAAATTAATTATCTCTTCATGATTATGAGCTGATCTACACTCATAACTATAATGGTCATACTTATTGCAATTATAGCATTGTATTTAAGATTTATTTTCATGTTGATATCTGCCTCTGTCTCTATATTCTCATTCACGGTTTGGAGACTGATAATCTTCACTTGTTTGATTGTCGCCATATGAACAACCATCGCGTCCACCTGTTCCTCATCCACCTTTATATCTTCCACGATGTCCACTATGGTTTCCTCTACCTTGTGTGTAGTTGCTGCTAGCTTCACCTTCGTTGATATTTAATTTACTTTGAAGAACATGCTCTAGATTCTCTGTCTCTTCATTTAGTTTTATTTTCTATTCATGGGCTTGAAGTGATCCTACAAGCTCGTCGATAGTCATTTGAGTTAAATTTTTTGATTCTTCAATTGCAACAACCACATAATCAAATTTACGTGCAACGATCGTAAAATTTTCTCTATCATTTTGACCTCGCCAAGCTCTTCGCCATTTATTTTCATTTCATTTGCTACAGCTTTCACATGGTTAAATAGTTATCTATTCTTTTCGTGTTTCTAATTTTCAAAATTTCAAAATCGGCTGTGAGTGATTGAAGACATACCCCTTTACCTTTTAAACTCTTTGGAGTGATTTTTGCAGAGTTTTCCATGGTTGCTTCGCGGTTATTTCTTCTGCAATTTTTTCAAAGGTAGATTCATCTACTGTTTGAAAAATGTAATATAACATCCCCTGGTCTCTTTTATGAGCATCTTTTAGCGTTCTTTTTTCTTCATTTGTTAGAGTCACTTCTGCTGATGTATTTTTCGACTCAGCGTATCCTTTTACAACGATATTCCAGCAATCTTGCAAACCGAGTAGTGCCTTCATTTGAATACTTCATTTACCATAGTTTGCCTTTGTTAATCTTGGGATTTGGGGCTGGATAATATGTTTTATCTTCTCGTGTTGTGAACTTGAACTCGAACTTAGCTTAAATACCAGTTGTTAGAAGCGAAAGTGAGCACATAATATTTGTAACTCACTAGTATTTTACAAACAAACCAAAGTATTGCTGCTGCAATTCTTTTGACTTACACGATTTTCTCTCACAAACTATGTTTTTTTTCACTTGTATTTCATTATGCCACAAACTACAAACTTATTTATAGTGTTAATTAAACTGACATTGTAAACTTCTTACAAACTTTAATGCTTTAACTTGCCAGCTCATGGACACTTGTCCATGCTATAAACTTTTGCTTAATTATTAACCTTTTCTTAAGCTTCTAGTTTGTTGCCACATTTTGCTTTGCTGTCTTAACCATGCCACCAATCTCTTTATAAAACTTCCAAGTATTCAACTATTCTTGTTGTCATTATCCATTGCTTGATAATAAGGAAGTTAAATTGGGTTTGTCTTTTAACAAGGACAACAAAAAAAACTTATTGAGTTGAAATTTCGTTTAGATTACTCTATAAAAAATAATTTGGGTTAGATTAATTTAAGTTTAATTTTTTATTTTTGACAAATATAGTAGTTGATTTTATTGAATAAAGTGAAAATACCCAACATTGCAATTAAGGACGGAACCGTATACAAGGTGGGAGGGGTGATTGCCCCAAATTTGATGAGTTAAATATATTGTACGCCCTAATAGTTTTGAAACCATGCAATTAATCTCTAGCTTTAAGACCTTTCGATTTTAAATTTGTAAAATTAACTTAAATTTTCTTATTTTTTAGTTTAATAACTTTTTAAAACCCTATTATATCAAAATTAATTGGTATACTCCTCGTAATTCAATTCTGGTTTTTTCCTTGGTTGCAATAGAAATCTACAACATAAGAATAGATTATTCAACACATTCTTTTAAAAATATCATCGTGCATAAATTATTCACTTAAAAATAAGATAGATGAAACAAAAAATATTTAAAAACCAACCAAACAACTCTGACACTAATAAGTACAAACAAACACAATTGTATGCGATAAATGATAGACGTCATCAACACGGATATAAAAATACATAGAATAATGATAGTTCGTTAATAAACTTACATTACACAACTCAACCGCAATCTATCTTCGGCAATTGTAAAACAAAGATAGATTATTATAAAGTTCTTTGACGGTGAACTTTTTTTTCACAAGGATAAACTACATAAATGGTTACTCGATTATGACTCAATTCTTTGTTGAGTCCCCTGACTATGATAAGTTACAAATAGATCTCCTGACTAATCACGACTAACAAATCGGTTCAATTCCGTTAAAAATAAACGACTAATGATGGGGCAGTTAATAAAATCTGTATGATAATATATTTAACCCTCAACCTTTACGTTTAATTTTAATTTGGTCCTAAATTTAAAATTTTAGGTCTCAACATTTAAGTATTACAACATTTTAGTATTGCAACATTTTAGTCCCTTAAATCCTAAATTTCATCTTCTTTCCTTCTAAAAACAAACCTCCATCGTTGTTAACACTAGCCATCTGCAACCCCATTTGTATGAGCAGTGAAAACAGTTAGAGATTAAAAACCTCCATTGTTATTAACAGTGGCTAATCTCTTTAAAATGCTCAAACAATAACTAATCTCATACCGTTGTCAGTCAAATTTTTCTTTTTCTTTTATTTCACTCTCTTTTGCAAAGTTTAGTAAATTCATGACGTTTTTGCATAGTTGAACAAAAGAAAGTTTATTCTACATATTAGTAAATTCATGACCGTATCTAATTTAGGACTAAATTAAAATAAAATGTAATGGTTGAGGGTTAAATATGTTATTCTACAGATTTTATTAACCGCTACATCATCAGCCGTTTGTTTTTTTAACGATATTAGACTGATTTATTAGTCGTAATTTGTCAAGAGACCTATTTGTAACTTTTTATAGTCAAAGAACTCAACACAGAATTGGCTCATAGTCGAGGATAATTTATATAGTTTACCCTTTTCACAATTAGCTTTAAAATGGTGGCAGATATACTATTTATTTATTTTTAACATTTTAAATTTATCATAACACTTGTCATAAACCTACCTTTGTTTGCGGGAAAAAAACATTTTCTCTGCACTAAGTAATCGTCCTTGGTCCTTACTTATCATAAGGAACTTGTCATAAATCTACCTTGCTTGTGGAAAAAATATTTCCACTACACCAAACTCAGGTAAATTACCTTCTTAACCACCTAACTTTTAACATGTTTTTATTTTGATCACTCAATCATAAAGTTTCAATTTTTGTTTAAGTCATTCATATGTTAATAATTTTAATATTTTAGAAATGGTAAAACAAGTATAATTCAAGAACTAAATGAGATAAACTAGAAAGCCATTAATTTCTCAAGCATTTAGGCGCCATGTTGGTATAGCTAGAAGATTCTCGGTTCTAGGACAAACGATTCCGAAGTCCTCGGTCATATCCAACTCAGTTACCGGCATATCGTTTGGAAGCTTCCAATCAAAGCAATGAACCAATTGTGCCACCACCAGCCGAACGATGGTGAGACCCAATTGCATTCCAGGGAAGCCTCTACGACCGGAACCAAACGGGATCAGCTCAAAGTTTTGTCCTCGGACATCAATGTCGCTTCCAACGAATCTTTCCGGATTAAACTTATCCGCGTCGGTCCAAACCCGTTGATCCCGGCCTATGGCCCATGTGTTTATAAAGATGCGTGCATCTTTCGGTAATGTGAAAGCCGTTCACCGTGCAATCTTCCCTGGCTGCATGGACCACCAATGGCACTACTGGATGAAGCCTGAAGCTTTCTTTCATAACCATGTCTAAGTACTCCAATTTCTCCAGGTCCGATTCCTCGACCGTCCTCTTCATGCCTACCACATTCTCGAGTTCCCGTTGGAGTTTCTTTGTCACCCGTGGATGTCTGATGAATTCCGCCAGTGTCCAATCAATCGTAGCAGCCGTAGTGTCCATTGAAGCTGCGAGCATGTCCTGCAAGAATCGCGATAAACAGGAAGATTTTTCGATAGAAAGGAGCAAAAGACGAGTTCGAAAAGGGACATAGATTGAGATATAGAAGTGCACCAAGATGATTGCTTTGATAGTGTCTCGTTCCACACGGTACTCTGTTTCTTCAGATCCCATGAATCCCAGCATGACATCTATGAAGTCCTTGGTTCTATTTTCATCCTTAGATCGAACATGTTCTTCCAATATTTTCTCAAAGAAATCGTCAAAATCCTTGGCAATAGCTTTCATGTGCTTTGTTTTCCCCTGAAGATCAAGTCCTCTGATTTGAGGGATGTAATCAGCTAAATTAAACGCAGATGCTATCTGCATAGTCTCTCGGACTCTAGCTCCGAACCCTTTCTCACTGAAATCATCACAATTATAATTATTTCCGATTATCATTCTACAAGAGACATCAGTACTAAAAGATATGACCATGGAACTGAGATCAACGGCAACACCAGAATACGCAGCCTCTTGGATTTGTTGGACTAAAAGATCAAGTTCTTGCTTCCTCATGGTCCTGAATGTACTAATTTTGTGGTTACTAAGCAACTCTAAGGTGCACATCTTGCGCATGTTGCGCCAGAATGAGCCGTATGGGGCGATGACCAAGTTCTGTTGATTGTAACTGATATACTTGGAAGCTTCTTGAGGTGGCCTGCTAGCGAAAACAAGGTCATGTGTCTTGAGGAAAAGCTCGGCACCTTCCGGGGACGAGACGACAATTACGGGCATCAACCCCAAGCGTAAGTGCATGATGGGGCCATACTTGTGGGTTAATCGTTGAAGATCTTGGTGTGGTTTGCTCCCTATCATCAAAAGGTTCCCGAGAATCGGAAGCCCTCTCGGACCGGGCGGTAATCTCTTGGTCTTAGCCCTCGTTCTCCATTTCAACGCTTGAATGAAGAAGACAAGTGCAGCAACTGCAAGAATTGTACATGTCCACTCCATGGTGGGGATGAGGAGGTTGGATGGAAGCCCAACCTCTCAACTATGGTTACTTATATCATCAATGGTTTAAAGTTTGAACACAGAAACGTAAAACAAGCAACAACAATAAACTAATATCTGTGACCTGAAGTGATAAGGAGTTTAGGGGCCCATTTGGATTAAAAAAAGGATGTGTGGTGCCAAAATTTCAATGAATACGCTAAATAATCAATAAATATAAATTAAAGATGGAAATTGACATGAATATTAATAATTAAATTATGCCCTGATAAACGAGATAACATTAATTAATAGAGACAATAAATGAGATTAATTATATACTTCTCCATAATGTATTAACAACTCGGTAATGTAAAATAAATGATGTGTTGACGAGTAGCAACAATAGATGATCCTTGGGATCATCTTGCTTGTATGCCGGATAGGCATTTGATTGGTTGAGTCTTCTTGATTGATGAAATCTGGATACCTAATGAAAGAGTGTTGCAACACCATGGTAAGAGAATTACCGAGTGGAGGCTACTGATGTTATGTGACCCAGGCCTCATTCAAAGGTGCTCGAGGGGAGATTTCGAGTACGGGTGTATGTTCCAATGCTAGGTGACTCAGCCTCACCCAGAGTGTAGATGCTCGATAGGGGATTCCGAGCACGAGTGTATGCTCTGATGCTATGTGACCCGATCTCACCCGGAGTGTATGTTTTGATGCTACGTGACCTGGCCTCACTCCAGAGTTGTTGTTGTTGATATGTGCTTTTGCGTAGATGATCTTTTGAGATCTCAGGCTTGGTTGGGCCTTGTGTGCCACTTTTGATGAATGTTTTGATGAGAGCATGTGTTTAGGCAGCTAGTTGTAGCGCCATGTGTTTATTTATCTCTCATTATTGCTCGTAATAGCTTGCATGCTTATGTTTTTAATTAGCAGAAGTATAGTAGAGTTGATGTGTACCACTAAGCTTTGTAAGCTCAATGCTCGAAATTGTTGTTTACGTATGTAGGTTGATCGTGGGATCATAGAGTGCTATCAGTATAGGATTCTAGCATGTGGTGATCTTCGGAGTACGATACTTGGGGTTTAGTGGGCTATGTATTCATAGGACCTTACGTGGTGGAGTCTGTAATTCTTATTTTGCAAGTTGTATTTATCAAATCGAATGTTCAAACATTTTAATTTAAATAGAGCTCATTTGTAACATTTTAATCATTTATATATATATTTTAATTATGGGCTTTAAATGTTTTCAAAAATTATTTTATTTGGACTCAACCAAGTTAAGAATTTTTATGGTTTTGCGTTGGGCTTGAGGCCCAAGTGTGATATCTGAGTCAAGGGTGTTACATTTAGTGATATCAAAGCTTAGGTTTAACCAGTTCTAAGAAACCCTAGGGTGGTATAGGTGTTTTAGTAAGTTGTCTAGTGAATACAAGCCCTTAAATTAACTTCAGACTTTTTAAGACTAGAATCCTGATAGTGAGTTCAACATTGTGACGCTAAAATGATTGTAATTGTGGCCGAGAGGGCCAAGTTAAGCATTGAGCCACTCATGGGAGCGATTCTGAGGGTGAAGTGGACTCAGATTATTGAGATACGAGTTAGTTGAATGATGCTGGAGTCGAGGATGTGTCCTCTTCCCACCACCTAAATGGTGTCTTTGTTGCTTGTTGAAGATGTTCCAAAGCCTTCGGATACGTTATAAGAGTTCATAGAAAAGAATATTCATCATTATGTGTGAATAATAGTTATGAAGCGAGTATGGATATCTCGCTCTCGAAATCGATCAGTGAATGCACATTCGTTGTGGGATATTTTGTTCACTTAAAAGGAGTTTCGATGATACTTGGGAAGTATCATTGCCCCCCTCAAGGGTATTTCTTGGATATAGTGGATTTGGTGTCCCCAAATTTGTTAGAGTGTGATCAAAGTTAGACATTCTACCAGTTTGAAGGAGCTACCTTCTTGGAAGTTGTTGCACCTTTAAAATTGCTTTGGTTAATCAAGTGCGATGCTAGCCAGTAATGCCTAGAGTCGTGCTTGAGGCTTGGATACCTCGAGGGAACTCAACATTTAGTAACGAGAATGTTGGACCGCTGTCTCCTACCGTATTTTTTGTGGTGGTCATTTTAAGAATAGAACGACGGGGTTGTGAGACATGTTTGACCGTTCGATAGATGCCATTATGTGTATTTTGATGCTTGGGAGCTTTCAAACAGTCCGAGTGTTTGTTTATGTTTCTTGGATAAGTCACTAGGACTCCCTCCCTGTCAAGGAAGTGAGTAAATGTTGAGGTAAGACCGAGTGGGACATCGATACCCATCTCTTTTGTTAAAGGACATCGACCCAGTTGAGAAAGTTAGAGGTTCAGTTGCGAAGGTGCAACCCGAACGAGGTTTCTTTTGTCTAAGTGTTTCGCCCAAAGGAGAATTGGGCTTGTTTGCTAGTACGAAGTTGGTTCATTGAGGTAATGCTTAAATCGTTGATAGATTGTTAAGTGACAGTGGAAGACCATTACGTGTCTTCTAAGATGGATGACTTGTTTAACCGATTGTAAAGTACCCGCATGTTTCCCGGGTTTGGCTCGAGGATAAGATGGTTGCGGTTAAAGTGATAGAGGCTTGTAGTTTTGAAATGAATTTTGGAATGAGGGTTTCTCTCTTTAGGGTGTGTCGTGGTAACGTTTAATGTCTGCAGTGATGTTTGAGGTGTTCAGCTATGATAAGGTGGGGACCATCGCGTTGTCTCTCGAATGTAAGTTGATGCATTGTGTGACACGTGTGAATGTATAAGGATTTTGAAAATATGAACATGGACAAGATAATTACCCTGACGAACTTGTGGAAAGTTTGGTTACCGTGCAACCAGTTAAGGAAGCAAGGGTTTGAGACATAGTGAATGCTTTTGATTTGTATCACAGTTTCCTCAAGGCACAAAAGAACATTAGTGGAGACTTGAGCTACGTGAGACCGTTTGGTTGTGTCAATGTTGCTGACTAAATTCAAGTTGAATAAGGTTTTGAGAGGTTCGAGGATGTTTCATCTTTAAGGAATTGAAGTTTTGGACAATGACATGAGTCGAAGTAATTAAGGGCTGTTGATCGTGTGTGATCGGTCACCACCTAAGTAAAGTGAACTTGATAAGTGATGGATTGCATGAAGTTAGTTTAGATTAGAGTATTGTGTTTCCATGTGGGGCGATCAAGTATTAACAACGATGGTTGTGTGAGAGAATATTGATACTAGCTCTATGTAGTACCGATACTTGTTTTTTTAGTATTGGTACAAATCGGCCAGTGTCGATGCCTGTATGGTTTAATTGTTAAGCTTCGTGTTGAGGATTAATTAGTTTTGAAAGCCGGGAGAAGTACCGGTTGCTTATATTTAAGTGGGCTCGGTGTTATGGTTGAATTTTAGGCCAAATGGTTTTTGATGGAATATAAGATCTTTTTGTGAGTGTTTTAGAGAAAGACATGTCAAGGCAAGATATTCTTCTCATATAGTACAATAGTCCATATATGGTGAACTTTAGGAGCGACAGTTTGTACCAAGCTTTCGCAACTTGTGTTGGGAAACAATTTAAGGTCGAGTGTTTGAGATAGTGATAAGTGGTTGACTTGTCGTCAGTTGTGAGTCTAACATTGTGTTGTTAGAATTTTTGTGATGCTTCGATGTTTCTTAGTGGAAAATTAAATAGATGATCGTGGATCTTATAAAGGATTGAGAGTGCACAATTTTCGATAAGATCTTTGAGTAATGATATAGTCTTTTGTATGTATAGTTTTATATTCTCGGTAACGGTGCGATCCAAATAGAAAGTCAGCTTGATTTGTTTGCGGGTTCGGTTGTATGACACTGTGGTGTGTACATGTTACTTATTGATACGAGATTTGAGGTTTATGATGGAACCTCATCCCTCGGTGGTATTTCATGCGATGATGGACCCTAGTGAGGGTACGAATGACGTGTTTTCCATACACGTGATAGTTTGGAGTGTAAGACTCTTGCGTGAACCGAGTTGGTGGGAGCAACATTAGATGCTGATGTGAGTTATCATGCCAAGTCTAAGGTAAGCGCTTGTGGCTAGTTGAGATGTTGTTCGTGTTCTGAAGTCTTGCACATGGCAAGCAATGTTATACATATGGGATGCTATAAGAGTTAGAGTCCCCTTCAAGGAGTCAGCACGAGAGGAATCATTTTGTTTTGGACGTAATGACTGTTTAACCTTTTATTCTTTTTAGATCATATGGATTTGTGGTAGGATTTTGTGTGCATCAATCTTTTGGGTTTTACAACACAAGTTAAGTTCTTGATGACGTGTTTGTGTAACGTTTGGTTAAGGCACCGTCGAGTTTGTTCTATGGCTTTTATTATACACCAAATAGTGATAGATATCTTTAAGGAAATGGTTAGTTGAATTATATTTTTATTGAGCGATGATGGATTTCTTCTAAGAGAAAAGATTAGTTGAGATTATGTTTGTATCGTTAGAAGAAACACGTTATAAATTGACAAGTATTGTAAGAGATCAGAGTAACGCAATGAGAAATCTTTGAGAATATCAAAGAGTTATAAGAGTTTGAGCATCTTTTCTGAGTTATGGATATAAATTTGAGTCTATTGGTGTAATCTGTTTTGCCAAATTCGAATCCAGTGAGTTGTTTTTACGCATTTGACCTTTCAAATTCACTAAAGTATGTGATTAAATGGTGTTTATGGTATTAATTGTTATATGAGGATTATTCGAGATTAGATATCAGATCAAGGAGAATATTCGGGAAGCTCAGATAAGGATTTTAGCGATATCGACTTAAGGTTAGTACACCTCAAACTCCTATTGCTTCGTGAGCATCATAAATGTGACTGTCTTGCGTGTTAGTGCCTGTAAAATATGTAGATAATTAATAAGCATTATTAGAGACTAATAGTATAAGATTCGATATTTATGATATGCATGATGATGTTACAAATATGTGATGAGTCCTTAATATAGTCTCATTTTAGTATCTATAGTATAAATATTTGCAGTGTTTATTAAGTGTTTTATTTATATTTGTAGTTTTTTAGTTATTTCATATTTTGTGGTTTGTATTTTAAATATGTTGCAATTTTAGTACTTTTATTATGTTTTCGATTATTTTTAATAAAGCGTATTTTTGTGTTAATTGCATGTTTAGATATGTTGAATTTGGTGATTGCAATTATGACACAAATGAAGTTGAATCCAAAGATGATCTAAGGTGAAAGGAATTGGGCAAATGCTTAAATGGAGAAAATAGACTCAATAAACTCGTATTAAATTTCTGCACTCAATATGTTGCACGATTTTGATTATAACTTGAGTTCCAGAACTTGAAAATTGGCCTGTGAGATACCATTGGAAAGCTTATCGAGTCTACTAAATTTTCAAAATAATTGAGAAATCAAAACAAATTTGGAAATGCCCAGAAAATGCTGAAAACTGAAAGCTTACAAGTGGTGACACCATGATAACCACTTTGGAGTATTTAAAGATATCATCAAGTAATGGAAAGACTTTTTAAGTGAATGAATTGGAAATACACTTTCCATTGTCTTCTTGCATCACAAATTTCCTATAAATAGGCTTTAGTTTTGCCTAGGAAATCATCTTGGTAGCTTTGTTGTAGCTTTGTATTTAAAATCAATATTACTTTTCTTTCTTTCATCTTTTAATTCTCTTTTTCATCTTTATATTTTCTTTCTTATGTTTGGTTTTTTAAACCAAATTTTATTATCTTTATGGTTATGATGTCTTTCTAAGTCAACTTGGTGGGGTGAAAGGATGAAGCTCTTGGTATATACTAAAGGTTAGTTTGAAATTCTCAACGTATAACTAAATCATATTAAATTAGTATATGATGTTAAATTCACTTGGCTAATATTCATATTGGTAAATTAAGAACCTTAATTCATTATAGACAAGTAATTTGGCATAATAAATGCTTGGTTTAATTTCCTTGATTTATTGTAGACAAAACAAATTGGCATAGTGAATACTTGGACTTGTTTATTAATTTTGATTGTACCAATCCATATAACACCATATGCTATACCTTTGTATTTTGGACTTTGTTTATTGCACTTTGGACTTTGATTATGGACCTTGGATATTGGACAATGGACTTCGGACTTTGGAGTTTTATTGCAGAACCTTTCGATTGGATTTATCTTCATCATGTAGACTTCAATTGAGTAATAAAATGAATAAAAATTAATCTTAGTATAATACTAAGAGTGGACTCTCAAAACCTTAACATCTTTTATTTATATCGTTGTTTATTTATTTTTAATCAATTATCCTCTTTGAAATTTTTATTTAAAATTATAATCTTGTAATTTCTAAACAAACTTCCCTATGGATTCGACCTCGGACTCCCGAGAATTATTACTTGACAACAAGCACTTGGGTATACAACTAAAAAGAGCCGGTCAATATGTTAGGACTCGTGGAGGCTTTAGAGACCGTGTAGGGCCGTTTGAGATGTTCATATGATAATTGATGATTGTTTGATTGATTGGAATAATTGTGATGCCTCGTATGTTTGTTCGATTAGATTGATGAAATCTGATGAGAATTATGCTTAAGAATAAATACTCGATTAAATGATTATGGAATCGGTAATTAATATTAATTGGGTGAATGCGTTAGTAAACCAACTCTAACAATTTTCATAAGCTTTAGGGATCGAATAAAGCGTGGTAATATCGTACTCGTGGAAATGGTGTGAACCCGTAAATAGGGTATTGGTACGATATTCAGCTGTACCGGTAGGCGATTAGGGGTTGAATCGGTATGGGTCGACCCATTTCAGTACTTGTGAAAATTAAAGATTCTTATTAAGCAGTTTTAGTATCGGTACGCTTGTGAGTACCGATACCCGAGGGTACTATATTGATACTTGTGTTTGAGTACCGGTGCCCCATACGCTAAATAATCAATTAATATAAATTTAGGATGAAAATTGACGTGACTATTAATAATTGAATTATTCCTTGATAAACAAAATAACATGGATTAATAGAGACAATAAATGAGATTAATTATATACTTCTCCATAATGTATTAACAACTTGGTAATGTAAAATAAATGATGCGTTGACAATTAGCAACAATAGAAGATCCTTGGGATCGTATTGCTTGTATGCCGGATAGGCATTTGATTGGTTGTGTCTTCTTGATTGATGAGATCTGAATACCCAATGAAAGAGTGTTGCAACACCATGGTAAGAGAATTACCGAATTGAGGTTACTGATGCTATGTAACGCGAGCCTCATTCGAAGGTGCTCGAGGGAATATTCCTAGTACGGGTGTATGTTCCAATGCTAGGTGACTCGCCTTCACCCAGAGTGTAGATGCTCGATGGGGGATTCCGAGCATAGGTGTATGTTCTGATGCTATGTGACTCGGTCTCACACGAAGTGTATGTTCCGATGCTACGTGCCCCGATCTCACTCCAGAGTTGTTGTTGTTGATATGTGCTTTTGCCTAGATGATCTTTTGAGATCTCGGGCTTGGTTGGGCCTTGTGTGCCACTTTTGATGACTGCTTTGATGAAAGCATGTGTTTAGGCGACTAATAGTAGCGCAATGTGTTTATTTATCTCTCATTATTGCTCGTGCCAGCTTGCATGCTTATGTTTATGATTAACATGAAGTATAGTAGAGTAGATGTGTACCACTGAGCTTTATAAGCTCAGTGCTTTGAATCGTTATTTTCATGTGTAGGTTGATCGTGGGATCATAGAGCGCTCTCAGTACGGGATTCTAGCATGTGGTGATCTTCGGAGTACGATACTTGAGTTTAGTGGGCTATGTATTCATAGGACCTTATGTGGTGAAGTATGTAATTCTTATTTTGCAAATTGTATTTATCAAATCGAATATTCAAGTATTTTAATTTAAATGGAACTCCTTTGTAATATTTTAATATATATATATTAATCACGAGCTTTAAATGTTTTCGGAAAGTATTTTATTTGGGCTAAACTAAGTTGAGACTTTTTATGGTTTTGCTTTGGGCTTGAGGCCCAAATGTAACATCCTGATCGAGAGTGTTATAGCTTACTTGGTAATTAACAATTTTAGTAACATGAGATATAATTAGCATATTGATAATTTGGGGATGAAGTTAGAATGTTCAAAAGTTTGAGACTAACTTAGAATGAGAGTTAAAATTTGAGGATAAAATTAAAACGTTTAAAAAATTAGAATGAGAGTCATAATCAGAGAATGTGTTACATAAATAATACGGATAATTTTATATTTTTTATAATATATATTGGAGATAAGTTTGTATTCAGAATGGCCAAATTGATGACAATCGTTTAGAACTCGGAAAAAGGACGGGGAAATAAGTTCCAGCAATAGATTTTTGTAAATTGCCACTATCAAACAAATTTTTAAATTCCAAATTTGAGTCATCTGAAGTTGACATTGAAACAATCAAATAAAAATTATTTTTGTGAAAATATATTCATATAATAGTAGATTCAGAAAATTTAATTTACGAAGCTAGAGTTCAAAAAAAAAATCTTAAAATAGATATTTTTAAGTGGATAAAACTAAAAGATAATTATAAATATCGAAATATTAAAAGTATTAATTATTTTTAAAGTGATATTAATAAGAGTTGCTCTGCCGTTGTGTTTATGTGACATTTGATAATTATACAAATAATACTTCTTATTGATTGACGTGTCAACAAATAATAACAAAAGTAAGATCAACATAAAAAAATCACACGTAAGAGATAAAATTTAATATAGTATGATTTGATTTTAAAGATTATTAAAATTAAAATATTTAAATTAATTAACAGTAATTTTAACATTTTGAAACAAAATACTAAATTTTCAAATGTATAAGGACTAAAATATTTTTTATACTAGAAGAGTTAAAGTGGATTTTTAAGTATAGTGCAAGAACTAAGTATTTTATGATAGAGAGACTAATATATACTTTTAAATATAATACAAAAATTTGTGATAAACTTTAACCAATTTAATTCAATTAATGATTTAATAGTTTTAGTTGAAAGTATATTATTAATATCATAGAATCCAAATTAAAATAGTCCACAAATTGTTTAATTATTATCTAATAAATAACAAATAAACTTATTTAAAATTCAAATTTTATGATATTTTCTAATAGACCGAAGATCAATAATACTCATATAATTTCATTTTATATGAATTCAAATCTAATCATTTACCTTGAAAATGAATTACATCTCCCATTAATATTCAACTACCGTTGAATATATATTATTTACTGACAAAAAGGTCAATAACATATATTGTTCTTATTTACTACTCCCTTTCAATATGTACATTGACTAAATTACTCACTTTTTTAAGAGGGACAAATTCACTCAATTTCAAAATTGACAAGATTTAAAAAGAGTTTAAATAAAAAAAATAAAACCAAATAATTATAACTTTAATTCTTGAATTAAAATATTTATTTTTCAAACATACAAAAACTAAAATATTTTTTTATAATAGATGGATTAAAATAAACTCTCGAGTATAATAAAATGTTATTCTTACCGTAAGAAACTAAAATGAACATTTAGAAATAATACAAATACTTCCGATACACTTTAACCGATAAAATTAGAAATCTAGTTTCTCATGTATTTAGGCGCCATGCTGGTATAGCTAGAAGATGTTTAGCTCTGGGACAAACAAGCCCAAAGTCATCACTCATATCCAATTCAGTTGGCAACATATTTTCCGGCAGCTCCCAATCAAAGCAATGAACCAATTGTGCCACCACGAGCCGAACGACGGTGAGAGCCAATTGCATTCAGGGGCATCCTCTGCGGCCGGAACCGAATGGTATCAGTTCAAATTTTTGTCCTCGAATATCAATGTCACTTCCCATGAATCCCTTCGGATAAAACTTCTCTGCATCGGTCCAAACCTTTTCGTCCCTCCCTATTGCCCATACGTTTACAAATACACGTGCGTCCTTCGGTATCTGAAAGCCGTTCACCGTGCAATCTTCCCTAGCTGCGTGCGGGATCAACAACGGTCCGACCGGATGAAGTCTGAAGCTTTCTTTCATAACCATGTCCAAGTACTCCAATTTCTCGAGGTCCGATTCTTCGACCATCCTCTTCGTGCCTACCACATCTTCGAGTTCCTTTTGGAGTTTCTTTGTCACACGTGGATGTCTGATGAGTTCTGCCAACGTCCAATCGATCGTAGCCGCTGAAGTATCCATTGATGCCACGAGCATGTCCTGAAAGAATCATGATAAACAGGAAAATATTTAGATCGAAGGACGAGTTCGAAATGGGACATAGATTGAGATATAAAAGAGTACCAAGATGATTGCTTTGATAGTGTCTCGTTCCACTCGATACTCTGTTTCTTGAGATCCCATGAATCCCAACATGACAACAACGAAGTCCTTGACCCTGTTTTCTTCTTTAGATTCTACATGCTCTTCGATTATCTTCTCGAAGAAGTCATCGAAATCCTTGGCGATGATTTTCATGCGCTTTGTTACCCCTTGAAGATCAAGTCCTCTGATTTGAAGGATGTAACAGCTAGATTAAACGCAGCTGCTATCTGCATGCCCTCTCGGATCGAACCCTTTTTCACTGAAATCGTCACGATTAAATTTCTTTCCGATGACCATTCTACAAGCAACATCAGCACTAAAAGACGTGACTTCAGAACTGAGATCAACACCAACACCAGCATCAGCAACAGCAACCTCTTGGATACGTCGAACCAAGAGATTGAGTTCCTGTTTCCTCATGGACCTGAATGTACTAATTTTGTGGTTACTAAGTAACTCTAAGGTGCACATCTTGATCATGTTGCGCCAGTACGAGCCATATGGTGAGAAGACCAAGTTCTACTGATCATAACTGATGTACTTGGAAGCCTCATAAGGCGGCCTGCTAGCGAAAACAAGGTCATGCGTCTTGAGGAATAGCTCGGCTGCTTCGGGGGACGAGACGACAATCACATGCATCAAGCCGAAGCGCAAGTGCATGATGGGGCCATACTTCCGGGCTAATCGTTGAAGATCTTGGTGCGGTTTGCTCCCTATCATCAAAAGGTTCCCGATAATTGGAAGCCCTCTCGGACCAGGTGGTAATCTCTTAGTGTTATCCCTTCTTCTCCATGCCAACACTTGAAAGAAAAGGATAAGTGCAGCAACCGCAAGAGTTGTACTTGTCCAGTCCATGGTGGGATCAAATTGAAGGTTTTTTTTTTTCTAATTGCTAAAGCAGGGCCGAGTGAAGCCTTACCTCTCAACCATGGTACTTATATTCATGATTTAGAGCTTCAAGACAGAAATGTAAAACAAGCATCAACAACAAATCAATGCCGGCCAGGTGAAAGTGATAAAAAGGAATTTAATGTGTCTCGAGCAAGGTTTTAAGTTTGAATCTTATAGATATAGAAAGCAATATCGAAAGAGTTTACTTTGTCAGCCGCCGGTTACTGAAAAATAAAATAAAACATAGATGCAAACATCATATAACACAAGAAATTACTTAAATATGCAAATGTCTTGAAATTTTGATGGGGACACAAGCAATTCCTTTCTTTTAAATTAGATGTTAGAAAACTACTGTTATTCCCTTGGAAAAACATGAACTAACAACGATGGTTTTAAAAGAGCAGACATTGAGACCAGATTTCCTAGAATTTGAGTTATTGCAGCTTTGAATTCCATGACAGAAACCTTGAAGCTTTCAGTCTTTCTTCACAGAGTCACACTTGGGAAATTGCAGCGTCCACGACCTGCTAAAGTACAAAAAAATTCAGTTTGTTAATTATGGAGTTTATATAAAAAAGTCAATCCGACTCGTCCCGTTGTCATCTCTAATCGGAGTTCATCGGGAACTTACTCGGATCCACTGTTGTTTCTCTGGCTAATCCATTGAAGCTGCAAATTGCTCCTTGGTTTCGATACTTTGCCCAATACGAACTAAAAGCATAGCTTGCATGCCAAACCAGTGATACTGGCTCATAACACTCTCCACCAGGAGCCAATGCGGCGCAAGTTTGATTATCAATGGTGCATACACTTGACAATGCTGATGGCAAGCTCACTTCGTTGACCAAAGGAGCCACTTCGCACCAAACTTTCCCTTTATAAGGCTGATTGTTTTCGGCCGGCGGCAGTGGCTTGAAGTCGAACATGTTACGGCTCCCGGTGAGATCAATTTCGTAAACAGGCGTTTTGTTTGCATGTAGCAAGCCCCAATGCCTCTCTGTTTCTGGACCTATCTTAAGGCTTTCATCATATAGGGAGGAAATGAATGTTGGTACGATTACTCCGGGATTTTTAGGGGTCCCCGGTAGCGGTTTCATTGTCATTTTTCGGATGAGGTTTCTGTTATAAGTGGCTGCGTTGTAGATGTTTGCACCGATTTGATCGATATCTCCCGCGTAAGGCCAACCGGTTCCAGATATTGCTAGTCGGATATTGTGGAATCCGAGCTTTTCGATGGCGAAAGTGACTGAGTCGAGCATTTGGTCTAGGAGATTTGTGTAAACTAAGCCACTTCCGGGGTCGGTTTGCGTTATGTTTCCTCTTAAAAGAGCGAAATCTAGGCTAATGTTTGTCGGATTAGCGGACCATGCGAAATAAGGGTAAACATCGAGGAAAAGAACCGATCTGGTCCCGTTCAAGAATTTCAACACCCTCGGCATCACAGTACCCGAAATATCGGACCGAAACGTACCATTCGACGGCGGGAAACTCGTCTGCAGCGCATCCATTGCTAGCGTCGTAGTGACCTTGACGTTTTTAATACCGTGAGCATTCAAGGAATTCTTAATCCCACGCATTGCAGGCAGAAGGGAATCATACAACGCGGTTTGATTGCCATCTAAGTCGGAGTTGAGGACTCCATTACCGACCAACACGAACCGAATAAGGGTATTCGGATAGTGAGGTATGAAACTGTTCCGGACCCATTGCTCAGCATAAGTTTCATTCGAACCGATTAGGATTATATCTTTGTTAGGAACGGTAACGGCCACATGGATCTTGGTTCCCGACAAGAGTGTCAATATTTCAGGGTTGGAATCATTGAGCTTTATCTGGCCAACTTTCATGGATGTCATGATCTGAATCGATTCGCATGGCGACGGTAAATTGTCCCCTTCTCGACCATAGTTTATCCCAATCTTGCCGGACAATTCTGCCACTGCTGAAGCACAAAAGAAAGCAATTGAACCAACACTGTTGATACATACATACATTAATGTAAAATCATATACATGCATACATATAGATATTATTCATACATTTTATATGTATTTACGAACTTACAAGAAACAATAAGGAGAGAAGAGAAGAGGACAGCAAGAAGAGCCATGAGTGATCAAGGTTTTTCAACTGTATAATGTAATGATTTTGCCCCAAAAGTTCTCAGCTTTTAAAGAGACGAGGGGCAAGTCCCCAAGCCCCAAGATCATGGATGAATTAAGTAGAAAGTAGCAAAGATTGCTCAAAATTTTAATCCGGTCTCAATATTCCGTGTTCTATTCAGACAAATCGAATATATTAAACTTCGAGAAGTTTAAAAGTATAAAATACATAAGATAATATTCTTGATTAGCACATTATAATATTGAATTAGTCATTATAAAAAGTAAATCCTTCATATAGCATCTAGGGACAGTAAAGGTGGTTCATTTACTTTGTAAAATGTAAAAGAAAAGGTAAAGATTATGAAGTAAAAGTAAAAATGGGGTGTTCTTCTCTCATAGATATAATATATGGATTTACTATTTGCCATTCAAAGCAGGGCAGTTTTGCAAAGATTGGAAGTTAAAGATTTCTTCTTGAATGTCTTTGAGTGCCATTTATAGAAATTTTATCATAAAATAGATTAAACAAAATTTGTGACCCATTTTACACCATCACCAAAGGTTTATAAAGGACCGGTGGTCGAGGGTTCAATCTTTACCCTAGGCATAGAGCAACTTAAAAATTTGTGGCCGCGTCCGTCCCTTATATAGGCTAACAAAACACAAAAGGATTAGTCGTTGAGCTCAGCCTAGTGGACACCTTGCGAAACCAAAAAAAAAATATCTTTTGTGTGTTTGATTTTTAGATTAATCCAAATCGAATATTATAAAGAATAGTCCTTTAGAGATAGAGCAAAGAAAAGAAGGTTGGAACCGACCAAACATGGTTGAACAAACTGAAACCAACGATCAAACATTACTAGCAAAAGGTTAAGAAAATACAATTTTCTTCTGCTGCAAATTCTCCACCAAAGGAGACAAAGCAGAACAAAACAATGGTTTAACTAATTAGTCTAACTTTGAAGAATCTAGTAAGGAAAAAACAAAAGCTCTATTAGCTTAGGTTTAGCACAACAAACGCAAGAAATTGAATCAATAAGCGTTACATATATATGTGAATGATATTTGCTATCAACTCAAAGCTCACAAACATGGCTTTTTCCCAATTCCTCGGTGTTTTCCTTTTTCAACACTCCATACCTCTCTAAAACCATGCCAGGTTATTCGATTTTCCATCACCGGTTATCACTCGAGCTCCATGTATATCCCGGTTCTGAGGCTCTCGCAGAAGTGCTCGTTTGTGTCCCGTAGAGTGATGTATCGCCGAACATCAATGAATCCCCTTCAGACATTTGCCATCTTTGTAGAGCTTGAGAAAGGCTCAAGTCGAGGTCGATTCCTACAGTTTCGTCCTCCTTTTGGCTCGTCGGTTTCCATTGCTGAACCAGAGGGCTTAGCACGTTGACTGCATGGCCCATGTCGGGTCTCTGGGACGGCTCACGAACCGTGCAGTGACCGGCTAACTCGGCAACCTCCAAGATGCTCTCCATCGTCTCACTGTCTACGTCACGTTTTATTGTTTCGTCCAATGTTTTCGGGATTTCGTCCCTGTTGATTAGCACCCTGCGGAACCATGTCACCAAATGTGATTCTTCTTCGGGTAAGGTCTCATCTAAAGCTTTTCTGCCGGTGATTAGCTCCATTAAGACCACTCCAAATGCATACACATCCACCTTGGTTGTCACCCTTCCGGTTGCTGTTAAGATTTCAGTAAATTTAAAAGCAAAAAACAATATATATATATATATACACACACACATATATGTTCATAAATTACTTCAAAATTCTAATCTGCCTAATATTGAGAAGAGGATCAACATAGTAGCATATTCAGGTGCAAGATATCCGAATGTTCCGGCCAACCTTGTCTCCAAAGAATGTTTGCCATCGGGTGCATTTCTAACTAGACCAAAATCGGCAACCTTAGCCCTCATGTCATCTCCAAGGAGTATGTTGGAAGGCTTCAAATCCCTGAGAATGAAACTCTGTTGAGCCAACGAATGAAGGTACTCGACCCCTCTCGTGACATCGAGAGCAATGACGAGTCTTTGCTTCCAGGTGAGCGGCGAACCACGTTGTTGCCGTTGCCATCTGTAGAGATGCTGGCTGAGCGTACCCCAGGGCATGTGCTCGTAAACCAAGAGCCTCTCGTTGCCATTGATACAATAACCTAACAGAGCAACCAAATGCCTGTGCCTAACCTTTGAAAGCACTGCGATTTCAGCATGGAACTCATCCATTCCCTTTGTTCCTTTGTCCACACACTCCATTCTTTTGACTGCAATTTGTGTCCTATCATGCAATTCGCCTTTATAAACAACCCCAAAGCCTCTTTTGCCTAGTATGTTATCTTCACTGAAGTTATTAGTCACCTCTCTAAGAACTTCGATCGAGATCTCCACGTTTCCGCCCTCAAAGAGATGTTGGCTGCTGCTTTGGTCAGTACTGGAAAGGCTTTGGTGTTCGCTGTCGGTCTTTCCGACACTGGCTGCCATGGTCTTAACCACGCCTTTCTCGGCATCGTCCTTCTTCTCCATGTTTCCAAGCTTCCCATCTTTCTTTTTCATGATAAATTTGAAAGAAACAAAGCAAATAATACCAAGGAAAACCACTGCACCAGCAGCTATGCCTACAATCAAAGCCTTGGAAGTTTTACCTTTGACAGTGTGACTATATGCTGTGCTATTATTAGTACCAGCCGAACCTCCACCACTTGAAGAAGTTCCTCCTCCGGAATCTGAACTCCTTCCTCCACTAGAACTACTAGGACTAATCGAAACATTGCCGGAACCGCCAGTCGAATTAACGGCAGGTTTTTCAAGTAAACTATTCCCCGAGATAATGAGTTTCACCGAAGTCGAAAATTTCGGGATTTCTCCACTAAGGTCATTATTAGACACATCAAGAAGCTGCAAATAGGCTAATTTAGTGAGACTATCAGGTATAAGACCAGTTAACTTATTATCATTCAAATTCAGATTCTTCAGCCCCTTGAGGTCCCCAAATGCAGGGGAAATCTTCCCAGATAAACCTTTCTTCGCAAGATTCACTGTAATCACACTCTTGTTCGAATCACAAGTGACAGAGGACATTTTGCAAGCATCGTTCCCCTCCCAACTATCCAAAAGCAGAACTGGGTACCCGAAACCGCCTGCGATGTCAATCAATGTCGACACTTGAGGATCACAAGAATCCCCATTGGTGTTACAGAAATTGTTGCTTCCATTGATTTGAACTCTCTCAACTGTGCTAGGAAACATAGGGAAAGGACCCTGCAATTTATTGTTATCAATCGAAACATTCTTCAAACTCGAAAGGTTAAACAATGATGCCGGGACTGGCCCTGTTAACTGGTTATCTCTAATCTGCAAATCGAATAGGCTTTCGCATTTCGACAAATCCGGGATCGGACCAGTGAATAGTTGACATGAACCCAAGCTTGAGCCAACTGTGTCATGTTCGATAAAACATCTAACGTGCCGGTGAAACCGTAGCCGGTGTTCTGATTGTTTATCCATAACTTTTGAATCATTGAACCGCCGAAAGAAGACGGCAATGTGCCGTTCAAATTGTTGTAGGATGCGCTCAAACTCTGTAAACTGCTTAAAGATCCGAAGATATCAGGCAAGGTACCGTAGATGTTGGTGTTGCCGACTCTGAGCTCGACGAGTGTTGTCAATCCCGACACGTTCGGGAAAGTCCAGGGACCGAGCTTCGGGTTTTCACCCAGACTCAATGTTTGAATGCTTGATAATCCGGCGAATGCATCGGGGGTTATTGAAGTGAAGGCATTGAAATCGAGGAAAAGGTTCTGTAAGTTTGATAACGTGCCGAACGACGGGATGTTCCCGGACAATGAGTTGCGCTGGAGCGAGACGCCGCGGAGGGCCGACAAGTTGGCGATTTCCGGGGCGAGGATGCCCGACACTGCTTTGGAAGCCAAGCTGATGTAAGTGACACGGTTGGATTTGTCGCAGCTTAAGCCCTGCCAGTTACAATAGTTGTTTGTCGAGGTGGCCGACCACCCTTTTGGAGCGTTACGGAATCCCGAAGCTATCTTCTGAATCGCGCACTGTCGTCCGCGGCGGAGACGAGGACGGACGATACAATGAGGAGACGGAGGAGGATGTGGTTTTGACGGTGGCGGTCGGATCTTTTCATATTTTTCTGGCAAAACAAACGGTTTTGACATCCAACAACGTGGGTTTGTTGGATTTGATGTCGTTTCAACAACGTTATCCGTAATTATTTTCTCTCTTATTTTCCCAGCGATGAAAGAAGAACTGAAGAAATCGGCAATGGCAAAATGAACAGAGAACAGTGTTTCTTCTACGTCGAAGACAATAGCCTAAAACATTCATGGAAAAAAATAAATTTTATTAGTTTTAATTTTTAATTCATTATATTTTATCAAATTTAAGGGGGGGGGGGGAATATCAGACATTACTTAATAAGCAATATACAGAACAATTTCATATTTTATATTATTTTTTCCAAACAAAATAATTATGTTATTTCTTTAAATGGCATTCAACAGGTAAGTTGTTCAATATTTTTCTGTACATTTTTTTGCAATAATTTTTGACGGTTAGTTAAATAAAACAAATTTAAAAAAATAATTTTTTTAAACTCGTCCTGATTCAAAAAAAAAGAAGAATTTCAATATTGATATTGTTTTCCTTTTTTATAGAAGAAAAGACAGATATTTATTGAATTAGTTTCAGTAAATAAACATGTACATTTTGGATGTTTTCGTTTTTAAATTGAACTTTTTAATTTCATTATCTTTTATGTATTTTAAATCATTTCTATCTCGAACTTTCGAGAGATTAATTAGAATAAAAATGTAACAATTAGTTTAGATTAATTCAGCTCAACTCAAATTAATATACTAATGTTAAAACATTTTGTTTGTTCAATTCTAAGTTAAAATATGAAAATGAGATTTTTTTTAATAGACTCAAGAATCAAACAGGAAAATAGGGACGAGCCTTTGACCAACTTGAGGGGTATTGAATGAAAATTTTTAAATGAATTTTATTTTAACTCAAATTTTTTAAATAGATTAAACAAAATAAATTTATCCGAGTTAAATCTCTATAGAGCACCACAACTCATTTTTCATCTTTGTTTAGCCTGCAGTAACATGGTCGCCGATGGTCGATTTTCTTGTATTTTATTATGTTTCATCTTTATTTTTTAGCTTTTAATAAGAATAATTAAATTGTTATGGTACGTTTTCCTCTGTCTTTTAGCACGTTTTTTTTATCTATTTCTCGGTTATTTGGTCGTTTTTATTTTATGTTTTCTTAGGGTTAAATTTGACGATGTCGCAACTAATCAATATGACGTTTATTTGATATCACGTTGATCTTCCTTACTTTGAACAATCATGTTGAATTTGAATACACGTTCATAATTACCGTTTATTGTTTGTGATTAAGTTGTGGTAATAACCATTTTGTCAGCGTGCCATAAGCATTATATGAATTTTTTAATGTTAGTGTTGATAGTTTTATCTTTCATCGTCGATTACGGTGTTGTTCGTAGGGGTGTTCATGGTTAACCATTAAGAAAAAGGCAATAATTTTCTATGTATTTTTTTGATATATTTTCTATGCATTTCCCTCTAATTGCACTAAAAATATATAATTTTTTGTTAAGTATGGCTCATATACTGATAAATGACAGATGCTGGAGCGGAGTGGGAGTGAGAGCATTTGTCCATATAAAGGAGTCTCGAGTTAGTCTGTAGGCTTGGGGGTGCAGAGGCGAAGCCCCGGCGGTACGGTACGGGGTTTTTGGTAATTGTATCGGGTTTCTCTTACATATACATTATGTTGTAACCTAATTGTATTATCAAGTTAATAAGAAACGAACAGCCGCGCATTGCTCCCCGAGGACGTAAGCACATTGCTGAACCTCGTTAAAATCCAATGTTCTTGTTTGTTTAATTTCCTGTTCGTTTGTCTTGTTTCTCAACACTTTTGCATTAACAACATAACTTATAGGTTAATCATTATAGTATTTTGGTTAACCATGAACACCTTGTTCGTCTTTTTTTCTTTTGATTGAGTTTTTAACATTTTCATTATATGGTCATTGTATGATCACAAGTAATTAGTTTTCGTTTCAATAATTATTGAAAAATATCTAGATTATTTGTTTGAATTGCAAGCCTTATTATAATTTTAAACATTTCTTTTTTTTAAAATAAAATTAACTACTTTTATAAGGGAACAAACAATGCTAAAAAAATAATAGTATCTTGATTGTTGCAAATAAATTTAATAATACCCTTATGTTATGTTACTCATGTAACATATAAAGTGGTAACTATAATTGAAAATTTTATAATGATATCATTTTATTTGAACTAATTTAGACCAACTCGTGTCGCACATTTAGCTTTTGTATGTGAGTCTCTCAACGGAGATTTTTACATACACAAGGACTTAAACTTGAGACTTACTTAAGTGATACTAAGCTATTTACCACTTAGACCATCCTCGTTGGTTGACTATGTGCTTCTTTATATAATAGTTTTATGGTGATTATAATGTAATATTTGTGTTAGAAAAAACATTAATCCAGTAAACAAAATAGTAAAATAAATTATTGATGATATTATTGAATCGTACAGAACAAATTATATACAATATTTCTTAAATAGAAATCGAAAATAAGAACAAAATCCAAATAGAAATAAGAACGAAACTGAAATAGTTTACTTGGATACAGACAACAATTCATATGAGTATATTTGTTGAGACATGTTTTCAAAGTTTTCTTAAGACATATTAGATCACTCCTATGATGCTGGAGAAACGTTGGTCGACTACTCCAAGAATACATCAACGAGATGAATACAAAAGTAATACAATTGCAGCAGTCAACTAACTGTAACCTTGTCTTCTTCTATTACCAAAAACCAATTTCAAAATTACATAGAGAAAAAACTGCAAAAATAAGAAAAAATTCTCGGCGTTATTTTCGTGTATATTTACACAGTTTAAATATAATTTCACACAAATAAATATTGAAAAATTTTGACCCAATGTAGCAGTTAATATCCGAGAACAAAGGAGCCTTTAATGCCTAATATTCTCGTTTATGAATTAAAGAACACTTTTTTGAAATTTTCGCCTGAATTGAAGTAACCATTTAATATTTGAGTTATATTTTGATACATAAGATGTGTAAAAAAATTACACAATCCTTTATATTTAAGTTATAAAACTTAAAACTCTAGCCCTAACACCTCAAACCCTAAACCCTAAACTCTAAATTCTAACCATAAGCCTTAAATTCTACACCCTACAACCTAAATTCTTAAACCCTAAACCCTAAAATTGAGAGGCTTGTATTACGCAAGCTTGTATCAAAGCATTTTCTTTAATATTTATCTTTTTAAATTCAAAACAGAATTAAAAAAAAAAGATGTGCTCTATTTAAAGAAAAAATAATTCCTATTAGATTTGAATTATCCATATGTCACCGGAGAATTCGACCGGTTCGTGTCAACGGAGCGGTGAAAATGATGGTGAAGTCTTTGAATATTCCTGGCCAGTACATCACGGATTTACTTTCCAAATTTCCACTTAATTAATCAATCTAATGAGGGGTTTACTTCCGTATATAGTTTATTAGCTACTAAAATATTTAAGTTGAATTAAAATATTGCAAAGAAAACCTTGAAGAAAAGGCTAAGATACTTTACACTAACATTGTTCCTTTTTAAACAAACACAAAGCTTAAATTGCAAGTAATGCATCTAAGGATCCCTTTTATGAACTTCCCTTCATGCATAGGCTTAGCATCTAACAAGGCTTCTTGTTTTATGTATCCTAACATTCTCAGCAGTTTTTCATTTTCAGAATACTTCATTACTCTTTGCCTATAATCTTAACAAAATCACCAACACATTATCAAATTTGTCAAGGTATGTTCCTTTGTACTTATTTCATCTTTCGCTGCAAAATTCTCAATTTTCAATAAAAAATACATAGGAAAATTTTTAATTTTTTTTAAAATCATATGCGAATTTTAAATTTTCAGTAGGCGATCACCCCCTCCAGCCCTGCTTGGTTCATCCTACTTATGGTATTAATTGGTTCGTTAAGTCTTGTTTTATATATATATATATATATTATGGTTTGTATATGTTTTTTTCTTAAATAAATATTTTGTCTTAGCAAATATTTTTTAAATTAATAAATTTATTATTTAAGATTTTAAACAACCAAATACTTTGTGTCATAATTAAATTACCATAGATAATTATTTTAATTTAATATTTTGAATTTTGACTTCTAATATTTTACTTAATAGGGAACATAAAGCACTTTCCGGGACAGTTTCCCTGTGACTAATCTTGCTGACTGCATTGTTACTGTTCGACTCAATAATCAAAGGTTAGTTTATGCATAAATTAATAAAGTGCATATTAATGTCGATTTCATTATTATGTAATTTCTTCCGTATAAAAAGATAGAGTGACCTTTTTGGCCCCTTAACTTTATCAAATTTGATCATTTTAGCCCTTAAACTTTTATTATGATCTTTCTTGTCCACAAACTTGTATTTTTTGTCAAATTGACCAAAATGTAACCAAACAATAACAATATTTTGCCCTTATTAAAGTGTTAATGTCCGTTATTCTATTTTTTTGTCACGTCATCACTAAATTGAAATTTTGAAAAAGAAAAGTTGATATCACCATATCAGTAATGACAAATTAGTTAAATTTTCTATTTTTTGAAAAATTTTATGATGTTGCAGAAAAGGGGAAATAACCATTTAGGTCAATTTGACAAAAAAATGCAAGTTCAAGGGTCAAAAGGAACACAATAAAAGTTTATGCTTTAAAATGACTAAACTAATATTGTTGGGGCCAAAAAGGTTATTATGCCAAAAAAAGCTCTACTTAGTAACTTTTTCAATTTGAGATGTCACTTTAATTTACTGTTACAATTATTTGTTCGTCGAACATTCAAATTATCGAATTTGATTGATCAAACATCTAAAAGATATTCAAATATATAATTTTGGCTGAGAATAATGTTTACCGTTCGTGGTTATAGAGAGACACTAACTATAATGTGATTTCCTATGTTTCGTAAAGTCATGTTAATTTTTTTAAATATAACATATATGTATGATACATATTATGACTCAATTCTTTAAAAGTAAATTTAAAATTAAAATATTAAATTATTTGACAAAATTTTACCATGTAAATTGAAGTATGATAAAAATTTCAAATAATTAAAATGTCAATGTCACGAAGTAATATAAATTTCTAATACTTTATACATGAAAAAGGAATATGTATATAATACGTTATAAAAATCGTTAATTGTCATGAAACACTTATGTGTATTATATAATAATGATGTGATATAAATGATGATTTGAGGATGAAATTAGAATATTCAAGAAGTTTGGGTACCAATTTAAAATAAGGGTTATAGTTTGGGGATGAAAATGGAACATTCAAAAGTTTGGGGACTAGTTTAGAATAGAAGTCATAGTTTGAAGATGAAATTAGAACATTTAAAAGTTTAGGGACTAATTTAGAATGAAGATCATAGTTTGGGGACGTGTGGTGCTATTAACTCAAGAAAAAAATATAAATATCCGTTGTCTCATACACTAAAAAACATCCAACTAGTTTTTTTATTTTCCATGTCATTTTTTTCTAAAGATAATCTTCACCTTTTTTGCCATGTAGATAGAGAATGAGTAGTTGCATAAAAATATAATTAGAAAATAAAAAATGACATGAGAAATAAAAATTAGTTGAGTGATTTTTATTGGATGAGGACCACGGATGATGTGGTGAGCCGAGACCACGTAATAATTTCTCGAAAAATGGAAATGGGTCGAGAAGAGAAAGCAAGTACAAGTGTTAAAACAGCGATCCCTTGGGGAATGTTTTTATCTTATAGTATAGATATAGATTACAGAAAAATTTTCCCAATAATCGAGAAGAATTTGTGAATTTTAATGAATGGATAGGTTACATATTGTTCACTTTGATATACTTTCGGTGTTTTTCTTCCCCCGCCCCCTCAGTCCCCCCAATGTAATGGTATTGTTCATTTTAGATGCTATAGGGAAAATCTAATCATTCCCCAAAATATGACGATATAAACATGCAGCCGCAGGCACATATCAATGGAGTGCGCAGAGCTTGCTGTTGGGATTGCGAGTTGTCTCGGACCTTCAGTTTGTAAATGCTTGCAGTATCACAACAAGCTAAATGATTACTTGGAAAACTTGAAAAAAACCAGAGATGAATTGAAGAGCAAAATGGAAGATATAGAGTTGCAGTTGCAAGCACAGCTTCGTCATCCTGGGGAAAAGAAACCAAAAAAGGAGGTTGAAAATTGGTTGAGAAAAGTGAAAGCAGTGATTAGGAAAGCACAAGATGTTGAAAACAAAATCAGCAAGGGCAGATATCCCTATCGTGCTTGGAATGGAAAGCTGGCTGACGAAAAGATTCAAGAGATGCAGAAGCTTCTTGATAAAGCTCATAATGCCTCTGAAGCTCTTGTCGTTGATGGTCCAAGTGTCGGGTTGCGTCTGCTAACATCGGAGCTAATTGGTGAGAAAGTTGTGCTGGATGAAATTTGGCAATGTTTGATGCAGGAGAAGGTGACAAAGATTGGGGTTTGGGGGATGGGCGGCGTGGGTAAAACCACCATCATGATGCACATTCACAATGATCTTTTGAAACAAGGTGGGTTCGAAAAGGTAATTTGGGTTACCATATCAAGGGAGTTCAACGTTGTGAAGTTACAAGATGATATTGCAGGAGCGTTGAATTTGAAGGAAGATTTGGCCAAAGAAGGAGACCAGCTCAGACGAGCTGCAATCTTGTCAGAAATGCTCAAGAAAGAAGGAAAGCATGTCCTGATCCTAGATGATGTATGGGATGAAGTCTGTCTGGAGGATGTTGGGATCCCCGAGCCGAGTATCGGTAGTGGATGCAAGCTGGTGTTGACAACTCGTTTAAAAAGAGTCTGCAAGTATCTAGAATGTAAGGTGATAAAAGTGAAGCCCCTATCAGAGAAAGAGGCATGGCAACTATTCTTGAATAAACTTAGAACTGTGCCGAATCCATCTTTAGAGCCAACTTTGAGGCTTTGTGTCAAGGAATGTGCCGGTCTGCCTCATACAATTGTTGTAGTGGCTGGAATACTGAAAGGAGAAACCGAGCCTCGTGTTTGGAAAAATACACTCGAGGAACTGAAAGAGAGAATCGGCAATGTGGAGGAAGTGGAAGATAAAGTGATCGAACGTTTGAAATTCAGTTTCGATCATTTAAAAGACGATAAAGTGAAGCACTGCTTTTTGTATTGTGCATTATATCCCGAAGATTTTGCAATCGAAAAGGATGAACTAATCGAGTGTTGGATCGATGAAGGATTCTTAAATGAAATGGATACAAGAGAAAAAATGAAAGACAAAGGCCATGATATTTTGAAAAGGTTGGAGGAGAATTGCTTGTTGGAAAATGTTACATATGATCAGCCTAGCGTGAAGATGCATGGTGCAGTGAGAGACATGGCATTGTCCATCACAAGTATGAATCCCCGATGTATGATACAAGCAGGCTTGCAATTAAAAAAGTTACCGAGCAAGGAGAAATGGACAACGGATATTAAGAAGGTGTCACTTATGAATAACTACATATCAGAGATTCCTATAGATGTGCCACTTTCAGAATGTCAACTGCTCTCAACTGTTTTACTGCAAAATAATCCTATAGAAAGAATCCCACATTCTTTCTTTGCAGACATGCCTCGCCTAAATGTTCTCAATTTGTCCTCCACGAAGATCGAGTGTTTACCGAATTCCATCTCTGAACTAAAGAGTCTCACAGCATTATTGCTTTGTAGGTGTGAATATTTAAGATGTCTGCCTTGTCTTTCAAAGCTTCAAGGATTGAAGAAGTTGGAGCTTTGTCGGACCGGAATTAGTGAAGTCCCTGAAGGCATGGATATGTTAATGAATCTAAGGTATCTTGATCTTCATTTTTGCAAATTCGAAGTAACTGTTGGAGTTTTACCAAAATTCTCTCGCCTTCAACACTTGAGATGTAATTTGTTAACAAGCCTAAAGGCAGGTGATGTAGTGCCATTGGATGAGTTGGAATTCTTCTACGGACGTTTCGAGGACATGCATGAATGGAATAAGTTTGTCTTGTCGATGCAACAAAGTAAGAAAAATCTCAAGTATCAATTACATGTGGGATCATGCCGTGCATTGGAATTGAATTCTGGGATACATTTTCAAAGAGAGAAAGCCGTATGGATCTATCAACTCAAACTCGATAAAGGCATGTTAATTATGGTCCCAACTGATATTCAAGAGTTGAGAATTGAATTCACTCTGATAGAGTCTCTTCTTTCCTTCTCCTCTTTTAATAGTCTTAAAAGATTGAGTATACTGAGATGCTCGAGTATGAAGACATTGCTTCCACATCAGCTGCTTCCCGACTTCCAAAACCTGGAAGAAATCGAAGTGTATGAGTGTGATGAGCTAGCAGAAATATTGGAAACGCCGACGATTGAAGAAAAAGGGAGTGATGCATTAATCAAATTCAGCCTTCCCAAATTGATAGAGCTGAGATTGCAGTCACTACCTAAATTGGAGAGCATCTGCAGTCAAAATGGAGCAATGGTTTGTGACTCTCTCCGACGTATCGAGGTTTATAACTGTTGTAAGTTGAAGAGAATCCCTCCATTTGTTCCTCTTATTGGGAATGTGCAGCCATATGCATATGCTCCACGTGATCTTCTGATCACATCAAGCAGAGGATGGTGGGAATCGTTGGAGTGGGATGATCCAAACTTTGAAAATGTTCTTCAAGTTCATTGCAAGGTGAATCCGTTATGGCAAGATTTTGTGGGAATAGAGAAACATGTATGGATCATCGATCAATGCAAACTCGATGAAGGCAAGTTAATTATGCTCCCAGCTGATATTCAAGAGTTGAGAATTCAATTCACTCTGATAGAGTCTCTTCTTTCTTTCTCCTCTTTTAAATGTCTTAAAAGATTGAGTATATTGAGATGCCTGAGTATGAAGACGTTGCTTCCACATCAGTTGCTTCCCGACCTCCAAAACCTGGAAGAAATCAAAGTGTCTAAGTGTGATGAGCTAGTAGAAATATTGGGAATGCCGACATTAGAAGAAAAAGGGAGTGATGCATTAATCAAATTCTACCTTCCCAAATTGATAGAGCTGAAATTGTACTGGTTACCTAAATTGGAGAGCATCTGTCAAAATGGAGCAATGGTTTGTGATTTTCTCCGGCGTATCGAGGTTTATAACTGTAGTAAGTTGAAGAGAATCCCTCCATTTGTTCCTCTTATTTGTAATGTGCAGCCATATGCATATGCTCCACATGATCTTCAGATCACGTCAAGCAGAGGATGGTGGGAATCATTGGAATGGGATGATCCAAACTTTGAAAATGTTCTTCAACGTTGTCGCAAGTTGAAACCATTTTGGAAAGATTTTGTGCAAAGAGAGAAACATGTATGGATCATCGATCAACTCAAACTTGATGAAGGCAAGTTAATTATGCTCCCAGCTGAAATTCAAGAGTTGAGAATTCAATTCACTCTGATAGAGTCTCTTCCTTGGTTCTCCTCTTTTCAACGTCTTAAAAGATTGAGTATACTAAGATGCTCGAGTATGAAGACGTTGCTTCCACATCGGTTGCTTCTTGACCTCCAAAACCTGGAAGAAATCAAAGTGTCTAAGTGTGATGAGCTAGTAGAAATATTGGGAATGCCAACACTGAAAGGAAAAAGGAGTGATGCATTTATCAAATTCAACCTTCCCAAATTGAAAGAGTTAAGATTGCAGTCATTACCTAAACTGAAGAGCATATGCAGTCAAAATGGAGCAATGGTTTGTGATTCTCTCCGGCGTATCGAGGTCTATAACTGTAGTAAGTTGAAGAGAATCCCTCCATTTGTTCCTCTTATTGGTAATGCGAAAGCGCAGCCATATGCATATGCTCCACGTGATCTTCAGATCACGTCAAGCAGTGGATGGTGGGAATCGTTGGAATGGGATGATCCAAACTTTGAAAATGTTCTTCGACGTTGTCGCAAGTTGAAACCATTTTGGCAAGATTTTGTGCAATCGACTCCACCGGATGCTGAGATCTTTGGTGCTGAACAAATGGTTGAAAGAAATGGAGGCAAATTTTCAGATCAGTTGTAGAGAAGAAGCCATGCGAAACGAGCTTGATATGAGTATAGGTTAGTACTTGTAATGTGTGTTAACTAACAAGTCAGAAGAGTCTAGATATCATGTTTAGGATTCATTGATTGTTTGCACTGTTAGTTAAGTTGTTACAGGTTAGCAAAAACGGTTAGGAGAGGTTGTTAGACTATGTTCTCAAGCTAATTCATACAACTGATGTATAAATATCACTCGATCTCACTTTGAGATATTAGAGTTTATTAATAAAATGTGTGAGAGTACTCTCTTTTGCATCTCAGTTTCTGTACTTTACTGTGATTCTGTTACATTACTCTCATTTCACTTGATTGTCAGTTTCACGATCTGTCTCGGATCGTTACATGGTATCATAGTCGCTGTCGGTTGTCGAGGTGCACTCCGGTGTGGTGGTTAGCGAGCAAATCAAGGAATGAAGTTGCTGTGTTTATCGTTATTTCTTAGTGTTTGGTGTTTTCTGCGTATTGGAGAAGACTGTAATTGTGGATTAAGCAGGTGACTCAATAATCAAAACCTGAACTGATTTGACTCTCAATTGTAAGAATTGATCAGATTACCAAGAAGGGATTAGTGACGAGATCGGTCAGATTTGTGTACTCATTTAGCTTAAATCTAAACATCAATTTTTGGATCTATGAGTAAAGATTGCAGTAGAACCGCTAGGAAATCTGTCTCGTGTTGACTCATTGAATGAAGAGCAGATTAGTGGTTTGTGTAACACTCCAAACTCGGCTTAGTAGAAAACATGCCGGGATGTCACATTGATTGTTCGAAACTTAAATTGAATCAAAATCAAACTAAATAAACAAATCAGACAATAATCAAACATAACGTATACATAATTTCATAGAAAACAGAATTTCACTTTCAATAATATTAATCATCATTTATTCAAAAAAATAGTAATCATCAATTAGGAATTAGAGACTAAATTGTACTTTTTCAAAGGTTTATGGACTAATTGATAATTCCAAAACCTAGTTAAAAACGTACTAAATCAAATAATTATTCATTGAATCAAAACAAGCTTAATTACAATATTCAAATCTTTTTGCTAAAACTCTATTATTGACCAAGGACTATCTTTACAATTATACAAAAGTTCAAGAGTCCTTGCAAATTATAAAAGTTTAGGGGCTTCTAAAAAATTGATTATTAATGAAAGTATACGTCATTTAAGGACCAAACATGCAAATTTCTAACAATTCAAAACAAAGGTATAGATATCAGGCTTAGGGTGCTTATCAAGCGAGTTGATTGTGAGTTAAGTAATGCTTGACTCGTACTCGTTAAAAGATCTTGTTGCTCAACTCGACTCGTTGCTCATTAAGCTCAAAAAAATTTGCTCAACTTGTGCTCATTAAAAAATATTATTGCTCATTAAGCTCACCAAAATATTTTCTTTGTTTTTTTAAATATAGGCAAAATCTAGTGATACTACTAGAGCTTAATATAAACATAGAAATTCAGGGGGAATGTGAGGTTTGAGGAGAAAAATAAACGAACCTGCTATATAACCGAGTTAGAGATGAAATCGATATTCTAGTATGAGACTCTTTTTAATTTCTCAATAATCTTCGATGAACAATAAATGAGATAATGACTTAAGAATTTATGAGTTTTAACTTTCAATTATATTTTTTTATATGGAAAGTGGAAACTGTAGACATTTCCCATTTTCTATTTTTATACATAAAGTAATAATAAAAGAAAAATAAAAGACTTTAATAAAATAATTAAATATTCATTATTATAAATTTAATTTCTTATTAATACAAATTAACATTTGGTTCTAGGGAAATAAAAAATATTTGAAAAATTTGAAACCAAAATTTTATGGGTAAATTATCTAGCAATTCACCAAACTTTTCTATAGTTGAAGTTTTCAACTAGTATTTAAACTTCTTTGAGCATAATTTTTAAGGTATCCCAAAAATCATAAAAATAATTTATAAAAAAATAACGAGCTGCTCACGAACTTATCGAGTCGAGTTGGACCTTGCTTGACTCGTTAAGATCTCAAGTCGAGCTCCATTTTGAGTCGAGCGTTAACCGAGTTTTAACCGAGTCGAACTCGAGTTGTTTGCGAGCTGCTCAGCTCAATAAACACCCCTAACCAGGCTTGAGGTATAGAAACTAGGGGTGAGCAAAACTCGACTCGAAAAAATTAATTTTTTTCCACTTTCGAGTTATTTGAGTCAACTCGAGTAACTCAAAAAAAAATTAATTTCGAGTCAAGTTAAAATTTGCCCAACACAAAAAAACCAAATTTTACAATTTAGTCCCTAATTTTATTTTTCTTCAATTCCTCATTCATTTTAAGTCCATTTTTGACCAAATTTGAAACAAAAATTTCTAAACCAATGTGTAATACTTATTTAGTTTCAGTTCATATTTTTGAAAATAAACCGTAGACATTCAAGCTTCTCCAACATGCAAGGCACACTCAAAACAAACTTTGTCATATAGGAGTTAACATGACAAGTTTCAAGTTAAGCATATTTATCAAACAAGACATTCAAACTTACCATTAAGCCTTATTCTAAACCATGGTTACTAATCTCACAACATTACTACCACATCAATCTAATAATTCAAGCATACCAACAAATCAAAATCATATCAATTGACACTTATATACAAACCATCAAAAATACTAATTAGCTATACATGCCACTACTACTAGGAGTTTCGAAATAAGAGAAATTTATGTAATAAAATTTCAGATCTTAACTTGTGACTCTCGAATAACCAAACTATCAAACACATGCACAAGGCACTTAGACAGAATTGGGTCATTTGGTTCGGTTCGGATTGATTTTTAGTTCGGGCCGTATTCGGTTCAGGTTTGATTCGAATTTAGATCGGGTCTATACTATTTCGGTTCAGGTATCAAGTCAGATCAATGTCGGGTCGATTGTTTTTTGGGTTGGGTCAATGTCGGTTCTGTTGATTTTTCAAGTCGGGTCAATGTCGGATCATATCAGTTTTCGGTTCGGGTCAATATCAGATATGCCAGTTTTCTATTTTAGTCAATCTTCGAATCTTTAGGTCAATTCGAGTTGAGTTGGGTATGTATTCAATTGAGTAGATATAGAATTATTGATATATTTGCGTAAAATATATATTTTTTGTCAATCTTATCATTTAGGCTCAATTTCAACTCTTGATTGTTTAATGTTTCGAATTAAAACATCTTTAAGAGATGATAATCTAACACAAACTCAATTTCAAGTTTGTGTTCGTTATCGAGTTTCAACTGATTGTTTTATATTTTATAAAATAAAGTTTTGCATAATTGCTAAGACGAAAAATATTTTACTAAATTAAAATTAGACTATTTAGAAATTATTTAAAAATATATAATTTATCATATTTATTTATTTATGGATTAAAATCAATTTGGGTATGTTTTAATTGTTTGAGATTTAATTGGATATTTAAATAATATCATAAATTAAATAAAAGATTAAACTAAATAAACAATTAAAAGTAAGAAATAAAATTATATATATATATATATATATGAAAGTTAGCGTGAAATAGAGTAATTTTATTTTATAATCCTTTAAATCAAATATTTTTTTAAATATTTTATAATCAGATATAAAAATTTAGAAAAGATATATTAAACCAATACACTTTTACTAAAGATAGTTGATATTCAGTAATGAATAAAAAAAGGATAAAATATACATATTTACTATTTATCATACTATTAAAAATAAATAAAAATAACTTATCCGTTCACCTTGGCTCAATTATTTGGTTAAAATCGGGCTGATGTTCGGTTTGGATCGGATTTGGGCAAATTAAATTTGGGTTGTTTCGGTTCGAGTTGATTTCGGTTACTTCCAGTTCAATAAATTTCGAGTCACTTTTGGTACAGTTCGATTTTAATTCAGTTTGGGTCAAATTTATATTATAATATTTGGATTTATATCGAATATCGGGTCAAATAAATTAATTCAAGTCTCGGATAAAGTTTACCATGTTACTAACGTATAACCAAACTTTCGCAACTAGACTTTTTTCTTGGACCATTGTGTCTTTTTTGTTGCTGCTGAGTCTCTAATTTCTAAAATTTTCTATAAATTCTTTTCATCCTTGTGTGCGGTGTTTTGATGAATAAATTTCTCTTTTTTTGGTAAAAGAAACTGAATATAAGAAAAGGCAAATTTAAGAGAATAATTCAAATAAAAAAAAATATTTAGAATATAAGAGATATTGAGGAATATTTAAGAATATAGATCATTTTTTACAGCGTACATGGTATGATAGGAGTTTTTATAATTTTTTAATTTAAAATATTTAAATGCATAATAGATTTAAAAAAATAAAAAAGAAAAAGAAAAACGATGCCCATAGATAACGTCTTTGTAAAAAAATATTAAAAAATAAAAAAGGTCAGATGACATATTTCTTTATGCACTATAAAAATAATTTATATCTTTAAATATCCAACATCTTTTATATTTTAAATATTACTTTCCATTTGAATTAATCTCCCAAATTTATCATAAGAAAACGTCTTAGATAATCGAGAAGAATTTAAATGTCTTGAAGATGTAACTTTAACCCTGTTAGGAAGGTGGAAGTAGCCCATAAATAGTAGGGCCCAAACCCATATTATTTCCCGCCAATTCTCGGGCATGTCTTTCTCGCCATTCATATGCTTATCATCTCGGCTCTCCCGCCACTCTTTCATATCTCTCTCTTCCAATAACAGTTTGTAGCTGAGGGTTTCAACAATGGCGGATCTGAAGGAAATCTCTATGAAGCGAAAGCGACTATCCCTTCCGGTAACCCGTTCATCAATGGGAAGCTTCAGTCGTAGCAAATCCCAGATTAAAAGCGCCGCAAACCACCATGATCTGCAACCCTTTGTCAAGAAACTTAAAAACAGCTCACCACCTGAAGGTTCATCGATGGGATACAATTTATCTGCCGTTTCCATCGGAGATCTACGCTTAAGACGTGCCTTCTCTCCCTCTTACACTTCCGATGAGACTGAGAGTCCGGGGAAGTCCCAGATTGCTGGGATTCGTTTGGGCGAGACTCAAGAGCCTTTTGAAAATTGGGGTTTCAAAATGTTGGATGTGTCGACTCCACCAGATGCTGTGATCTTTGGAGTTGAACCAGCGGTTGAAAGGAAGGGAAGCGAATTTTCAGAGCAATTCCTAGAGAAGAAGCTGTGTGAAAGGGGCTTTCATGAACAGAGAAATGACACGAATTATTCAATGAAATCAGTAAGATCTTAATTTGAATTCTTCTTTTTCGATTAATTTGAAGTTTGGTTGATACTTTTGCTATTGGTTTTATTTATATTTTTGGAATTTCTTTTTCAAATTGAATGCTTTTTATACTTACGTTATCGAGCTAACCGAGTTTGCGTATCTTAATAATATAGTTTAGTAGTATATGAACAAGCTTAATCTAGCGAACTCATTTAGGTTCAGTTTTATCACTTTATATATCGACATTGAATGAAGTTTGGAGTTGCAATTTTCGTAGTCTAGTGGTTTGCAAGTTTAATTGCAACTAGGTAAATGAGCTCAACAATGCTGGAATTTCGAGTTGAGTTTGAGCTTCATCCGGCTTGTATTCGATTCAACTTGATTACTGATGCCTAAACGTTTCGTGGTGAATTTGTTTAGTAATGCTGTTTGCTTATTGTTGTGGATTAGGTTCTTAAACCATGCTCTCGCGTGAGGCTTTTCAAAAGGTCGGGCTCATTCAGCTACAGAAGATTGCTTCCTTATTTGATGGATATTGAAAAAGACAGTTCTGGTAAATTGTCTGCTCGTTTTCTCTTTGATTTTTTTCTCTTTCCCATCAATGGAATGTGTAGTTAAAATTATGACAAACATTCCTGTATGTGATCTTTACAGGTTCCCAAATAATGGGTCAACGTCAAAATTTCGAGAAGGGTTTTGAAGATGAGCATTTGTCGGCTTCAAATGGTCCAGAAAGATTGCCAGATAAGACAACTAGCTGCTCCTTGGAGATTCATAACACTGATTCTGGTACTTCATCAATTGCAGCATCAGTCGAGCCCTTCACCTCAAAGGAAAATGAGTCTTACTCGATGCCACTTGTTAATGGAGAAATTCAGAAACTTGAGTCGCAAGCTTCTTGTGGAGAGACGGATTTGAATTGCTCGAAAAATGGTTCATCAACTACTGAGGGTTCTCATTTCAATCAGGAAAATTTAGTTGGTGTGGTTTCTAGTAATAAAACAATGACGGATGCTGGTGAGGTTGCAAAAATTAATGTTGAATATCCTTGCAATCCCCGAAGTCTTGAAGTTTTGGATCAGACTTTGTCTACACTTAATGATAAGTGTGAATCTTGTGGATCCTACATCCTCTGAAATGAGAGGAAACAGAAAATGCAGTTTACAGCAGAGGGGTGACAATGATGGTGAAATCTTGGAACGAGTTGAAGACTTGAATGGAGAATGTATGTCGTCGGCACCACCTGATTCTGACATGTCCTCTAAGTATGAGATCGATGATAGTAGATGCAACACAGTGGTTCATGTTTCGCAAGGCATAGATCAAGTAACTCAGAAGTCGACAAATGAAACATTTTGCAGAAACAACGGCCTGGAGTGGGATAAAAGCCCAGACTCAAGTCCTAAAAACAAGATGGTAACTTTCGATTAACCTTCCTGTGTTTCCGGTTATGGTAGTTTACATGCAGTGTCTGATTAAGGATGAACATTTGAAGACATGTGCTAATTTCGATGTGTTTGTGATGTTGAATAGGTTCCAAACCCACACTTGCATCTGAAGTTATCTAAAATTCCGGGTTCATTCAGTTATAGAAGACTGCTTCCGTATTTGATAAACATAACTGGCCTTAATGCCTGTGAGTGCTCCCTAACTCTCCTATTCACATAATTCTAACGTTTAAGATTAGATCAGAGCCTCAGTATTTCTAACCCTTTTCTTTGATGCTTTACTAGGTGCTTCGGGAAATACTCAGTCGCTGAAAGTTGAGAAGAGTTCCAAAGAAAAGCCGCTTTCACCATTCTTTACATCTGGCAAAGACACATGCACAGAAACTTTCAACGACAACGACAGAAGTCGTACAATAGAGCACCATACTGGTGATGATATTAAGCTGCCTGTTGTTGCAACAACGGCTATGATTTCAGCTAACCATAAACTCCCACGGTCTCCTCCTAAACAAGTAGCTGAATCCCCAATGATAATGGATTCACAGAAGGAACCCACACTGCTCGTTAAACCTTCTGCATCGGATACAAGTCAGAAGGTAGAATCTAGGCCTAAAGATGTGGTCGAGTCCCCAGCCATGTCCTCAAGCTCTCTTACCGATTCTAGTTTGTTGCCTGAAGAAGGAGATGCTAAATTGGCAGCTTGCCAATTACCTCTTGAAACTGAAGAGGACTGCATAAAGTCTGCCGAGAAATGTGCAAAGCATGAAAGGAAAATTGAAGCTGACAGCTCAGTTGAAGCCTCTACACCTCCTGCAATGCCTTCTGCCAGTCTCCGAAAGGGAATCCTCAAACGAAACCCGCGTGGATGCAGAGGTATTTGTACTTGTTTGAACTGTTCTTCGTTCCAGCTTCATGCTGAGAGGTCATTTGAATTCTCAAGAAATCAGATGCTAGATGCTGAAGAAGTGGCTTTGGATTTGATTAAAGAAATATCCTGCCTACGGAATATGTTGGAAAAATCTGCATTCGTTGCTGACGATCAGACTAATATTTGCATCAATCAGGTGAATATGACATGAACTCTTCAGACATGATGTTAAAGTTCTTACAAGTTTGTTTTCATTTCATTATTATCCATACACTTGCTACAGACTGTTACCACTACAGAAATTTGTGTTAAATCCGTAATGTGCTCAATTCAGGTCAAGGAAGCTTGCAAGAAAGCCTCGGATGCCGAAGAACTTGTGCCAAAGCCCGTCTCGGCAAAATGAACAATCATCTAAACATTCACTGTAGAATCCCAGTAAGTGATTTAAACTTTGCATTCCATAAAAGAGCATCTCTGAACCATCTGCTTCCATTTCTAATAAAAAAAATTCCCTACTGCTATATTACTACATATTTAGCATCATCTTATAGTGTCTTGCTTGTCAAGTAATCTTAATTCCATATTGTTCATGCAGTGTGGACTGCGACCGAGTGTAGGATTCGACGGTTATGTCGAAGGACACATCATTCGTTCGGTATCAGACTCGTCAAACAAATAGTTTAAAAGTAAGAGTTGTTTGTGATTGTTATCTTCTAGTTTTCATACCAGAATAAACCTCTGCTTGTATTAATTTAGGCAACTTGTTCATTTCTCCATGTAAGATAAAAGGGTGTACCAATTAGATCACCTAATGTAATAAAATTATAAATTAAATGTTAAATATGTGATTTTGATATTTATATAAGTATTGGGATGATCGGTCAAACAAATAATTATAAAGATCTTTTTACACTCAACAATTATAAAAGGAAATTGTTAATTTGAATGTTTAGTGAATAACAAATTGAGATGAAATTTTTAATTTTAAAAAGGCTGCAAATAAGAGTTTTTTGAGATTAGAGGTTTTGATATAAGAGTTATAAAGATTTTTTTACTCTCAACAATTATCAAAAATTTTCAAATAATTGAATTTAATCTTTTTTATTTTAATTCTTCACTACCTATTTACACTATGATTTAATTAATTTAATTTTTTATATTAAAAATCTTTTTTATTTTAATTCTTCACTACTTATTTACAAATGTATAACATGATCTAATATAACAACTGTTTTTTTTAGTTTCTAAAATTTATACATCTATCAATTTTGTCTTAACTTGAAATGATTTAATTAATTTAATTTTTTATATTAAAAATTTATTAATGAGGCGATTGTATCTACGACGTTATGGTCATAATAAATTTGTTCCATTAGCTTTTTAGTGGTCCAGTAGTTAAGTGGCTGGATTTATTGAGCTATCTTATTTATCGATTATCGAGCTGATGGATAATATAAAGGAGGTTGGAGGTTGTGTTAGGGGAGTGTAGTGTAGAACTTTTAAATATAAATGATTAAATTTATTGAATTATTTGAAATTATAACCCAATTTTTATAATTTATAAGTTTTGATACTAAAATTATTATTATAACAAAGCATGTTAAACTATTGTTTTAATTTTAATGACACAACAATTTGTTTGTAATATTTTCTTAATTATTGACTAAACTATAATTTTTTAAAAGTAACTCATTTATAATCAAACTCATGACCTGAAATATATGGTACCCAAATTTTTAAAGAAAAAATTTTAATACACAAATTTTGTAAAGTTTAGTTTACACAAACTTGTTAATTTTAGGGTTTAGGGTGTTAGTTTAGGGGTTTAGGTTGTAGGATTTAGAATGTATGATTTATGACTATAAAATTCAAATCATAAATTCTTAACCTTAAACCCTAAAATTTAAAGGCTACTTTTCAAATCATAAATTCTTAGTCTTAAATTCTAAATGATAATCTTAAATTCTAAACTCTAAATCCAAACTCCAATATAAACTAAACCCTTAAGTCTAAAATTAAAAGGTTTAGGTAAACTTAAGGGCTTATATATCATATTAGTACCTAAAGTATTTTTGGTCAAAATAAGTACCTAAAGTATACTTTTTGGTTAAACTAGGTGCCTAAAGTATAATTTTTGATCAAAATAGGCATCTAAAGTATTTTTTCGTCAAAGTACGTATCTAAAGTATATTTTTTGGTCAAAATAGGTATCTAAAGTATTTTTTGGGTCAAAATAGGTACTTAAAGTATACATATTTTTATATAGGTTCCTAAAAATTGTCATGTGACATTAATTAAAAGAATTATTATCCTATAGACTGACGGTGAAAACTTTTTGTTTTCACAAGCGCCTCAATTATAAGGTTTAGGGTTTTAGTTTAGGGTTTAGGATTTTTAGCGTAGGGGTTTAGAATTTAAGGTTTTTAGTTAGAATTTAGGATTTAGGGTTACTGTTTAGGTTTTACGGTAATATGAGTAGAGATTTAGGTTTTAACCTATAAACCCTAAACTTAAAATCCTATCAACAACCCATAAATACAAAACTACTACACTTAAACCCCTAAAGTTTAAACACTAAACAAAGTCCCTAACCCCTAAAACTACGATGCTTGTGTAAAAAATTTTCACAAGCACTTGTGTATAGAATAATTACCCTAATTAAAAAATACATTATGTGTCTATTTTAATGAAAAAATACTTTAGGTACCTATTTTGACTAAAAATATACTTTAAGTATCAAATTTAATCAAAAAGTATACTTTAAGTACTTATTTTGACTAAAAAACACTTTAGATACAAAAATAAAAAAGTTAATATACTTTAGATATTAATATGATATATAAGCCAAACTAAAACTATGTATTATAATTTATTTTTTTTATAAAAAAGAGAGCCTTTTTTTTTGTTTTCATTTCTTCGCTTAAACACGTACACCCTCTGCCCTTTTTCACACTATTATTATAATATTATCCAACTCCAGACACACTTCATTTAATCAGCCTTCCCTGTTTGGTCTCAGTTTTCTTTGTAGGAAAAAAAACCCCTTTGTTTAAGTTTCTTCATCTTGTACCTCTTGTCTTTTGTTCTTAGTCCTTTTAGTTATGGACATTCAAGACCCGCAGAAAATTCATTCCTCAGGTTTTTTTCCCCTTATTTTTTATGTTCATTTGTTTGTCATTATTTTCTGGGGTTGTTGAAGTTGTTTAGTTTTTTTTTTCCTGTACTTTTCCCCCTTGGTTGCACATTTTCCTGGAAAAATAGAACAATTTCTGGGTTGTCTTGTTCCTTGAAAAACTGCAACTTTTTCTTTCATTTTCCCTTCATTTTCAGTTCTCATTTCTATTTTTTTTTATTTTCAAGGCTGGTTGATATAGAATAACCTTGATCTTTTTCAGGGCATGAGAGCAATGGAGTTCATTTATGTCACAAATGTGGGTGGCCATGTCCAGACCCTCATCCAAGTGCAAAACACAGGCGTTCTCACAAGAAGATCTGTGGAGTCATTGAAGGTTACAAGCTTTTTAATTCAGCTGCTTCAGATGAGGAACCGCTTTCAGAAGAGTCTCACAAAACCCCCTGTAAGTAAACCAAATTTATTTTTTGACAAATGTAAATGGCTATTTAGGTTTGTTGAAGAATGAGGCTGTTAATATCAGTTGTGCCAACCGTATTTAGTTACTCCACCTGGCATCGAGCTAACAGCTTTCTGTTAAGGAAGTTTAGCTATTGATTGTGAAGCTAAGTTGCTATATAAGCAGCCTTTGGTTGATGAATAATATTAAGTTGCTTCCTTTAATTTTTTCCATTGTTAATCAAACCCTTCTTTCAGCTTCCTATGTTAAATAGTTTTTCAACATGGTATCTTTCGCCGGCTTTTCTGGAGCCATTCTTTGATTTCGCTGTGCAAGATCGCAACGATGCCCAGTAGCAGCCCTATCTCGAATTCTGATCTGAGTGAATCGTCAATAACCGGCAAGATGTTCACCAACAAACATGTCAACATCGTGCTCGATGAAATGAACTTCCTTCTGTAGAAGCTGCAAATTCTCTTGACTGTCCGTAGTCATCGCCTGGAAAAGTTGCTCACTGGAGCCGCGAAGCCGCGGCCTAAGATGATCACTGGAGATGATGGCCAACAAACGTCGAACGAAGACTATGAGATCTTTATTGCCCAAGATAGTGCACTAGCGTCGTGGCTCTTGTCCACGATTGGGTATCAACTGTTGCCTCAGTTCGTAGGTGCTGAAACCGCCGCAGATGTGTGGAAGACAGTGCAAAAGTTCTTTGCCAATAAATCCACGACCAGTGCGATGAGCCTCCATTGCAAGCTTTGCTCGATTAAGAAGGGAGAAGACAACATGCGCAGCTATCTTACGCAGATTAAGGAGGTTTGTGATGCCCTAGCTACATGTGGCAGTTCGGTTTCTGATATTGAACAAGTTGGCACAATTTTGAATGGTTTGCCCATGGAGTATCAGCCGTTCATGGCCGTGATAACAGCGAGTCGTGAGCTGTTTACGTTGGATGCAGTTAAGTCAATCTTGATTGATGCTGAGACTCAACTTAAAGGTTTTAATGCTCAGTCACTGTTGCCTATGAGTGCGAATGTTGCGCAAATGAATAATCATAACTCTGGAAGGAATCATGGTGATAGGGTTAACAGCCAACAGAGTTTCCATGGTGGAAGGGCCAGTGCTAGGAATGGTGGTCCTTACTGGAATGGTGGTAGATCCGGTGCTCGTGGAAGAGGTCGTGTGCGTCTTCAGTGTCAAATTTGTGGCAAAATTGGACACTCTGCCGATCGTTGTTGGCATCGGTTCAACCATTCCTTTACTGGTGGGTTGCCTGCCAACGATGAGGACCGTGAAGAATCTGCTGCTGCTCATGTGAGCACTCTTGAATCACCCAATGCTTGTTATACGAGCTGTGGAAATCCCACTTCGGTGTCTTCTTCAGATAATTGGGTTGTAGACTCTGGAGTCACGCATCATGTGACTCATGATGCTCACAAGGTGCTGCATGGTTCGGATTTCACGGGAACAGGTAAGCTTGTTATGGGAAATGGTCATAGTCTAGAGATATGTAAATCTGGAAGTTCTGTGTTACCTGCCTCGTCTTGTATTCTTATGATCAATGACTTACTACATGTGCCGACTGTCACTAAAAATCTTCTTTCTGTTTCAAAGCTTGCTAAAGATACTAGGGTTTATTTTGAGTTCCATGCGCATACTTGCCTTGTACGTGATGAGGTTACTGGTTTAGTGCTGCTACAAGGAAGTGAGTTAGGAGGGCTGTATCGATTTGATGCTGGGGTTTTAGACACATCTACTAGTTGCAGCAATGGTGGTTGTGTAGCAAACATAGGTTATAAAGAAAGTGATGCTTATGATTTGTGGCATCGACGACTTGGGCATCTTGCTCACTCGTCTTTAGTTCAAGTTTGTAAAAATGCTAATCTTGTAATTCCTTTACAGAGTAATAAAGAGAGTGATGTTTGTGTGGCATGTAGGATGGGTAAAAGTCATAAAATTCCATTCCCTGATTCCACAAGAGTGTATGAGGAACTATTTTCTCGTGTTTACTGATCTATGGGGACCTGCGCATATCACATCTAATGGTTTCAATTATTATGTATTGTTTGTAGATGCTAACACGAGGCATTGTTGGGTGTATTTGTTAAGAACAAAGGATCAGGCAGTCAAAGCATTTCAGATGTTTCACAGTATGGTTCGAACTCAATTCAATTCTAATGTTAAAGAAATACAAAATGATAGGGGTGGTGAGTATAGGAGCCTATCTACAATACTGGCGACTTTGGGAGTCAAGCATCGCCTTTCATGTCCACACACCTCCGAGCAGAATAGAGTCGTTGAAAGGAAGCACCGCTATGTTGTTGAGTTAGCCCTTATTTTACTAGCTCAAGCATCATTACCTCTCCGAGTAGATGTTTTCCTCACCTAAGACCCTATCAGAAGCATAAATTGAGTTTTCGATCTCAGACCTGCACCTTTCTTGGATACAGCACACAGCATAGAAGATACTATAGTTTGGCTCCTGATGGAAGGGTATACATGTCACGTCATGTGGTGCTTGATGAAAAATTCTTTCCTTTTGCAGGCAATGAGGCTGATACAGATGCATCTCGTAGACTCAGTTCTTTGTTTCCAGTGTCGTTTCCCTCCATTCCTAGAGCAACTGAGATTTGCCAAGGGTCAACTAATGTGCCACTTGAGCATATGCCTGATTCATCTCAAAGGGCTGTTATGGAAACTGGAGGTGCAGATGAGATGACAAGTCCTGCTCTGAGTCCCACGAGCGGCATTCGTAGTCCCTTCAATGATGAATTGATTGGAAGAGATGCTGCTGCTACGGAGTGTGTAGACACATCCATCAGCGCACCACATGAAGGTGATGAGGTTGGTGCAAGTGCTGCTGGTGAGCAAAGTCATTGTAATGAAGTCGAGGCAGATGTTAGAATAGAGTCTAACAGTGGCGATGTACCAATAGTCCAGCCTGGTGGTCATCATATGATCACAATGAGAAAACGTGGAATACATAAGCCTAAGGTTTACTTGGTTACTCATGATACTGAGGAAGAAGAACCAAGCTCGATTCAGGCAGCACTTCAATCACCAAATTGGGAGCCTGCTGTCCATGCAGAATTTGATGCACTAAAAAAGAATGGAACCTGTGAGTTGGTACCACTTCCTTAAGGGCGTTCCACTGTGGGATGCAAATGGGTGTATAGAGTAAAGAGAAATGCCGATGGCTTGATCCAATGGTACAAGGCAAGGCTGGTTGCTAAGGGGTTTTCCCAAGTACATGGGCAAGATTTCCAGGACACATTTAGTCTTGTTGTCAAGTCTGCAACTATCAATGTCGTTCTTGCCCTAACAGCTTATAACAATTGGAATTTGAGGCAAATCGATGTCAACAACGCATTCTTGAATGGTGATTTAAGCGAGGATGTTTTCATGCAACAACCACCAAGGTTCGAAGAGGTTGCTGGTGATGGATCAAGGCTGGTGTGCAAGCTTAGAAAAGCTCTTTATGGCCTGAGACAGGCCCCAAGAAATTGGTATGCTAAATTGAGAGATTATCTTCTTCACATAGATTTCAAAGGTTCCCAGGCTGACAGCTCATTGTTCATCAAAGATGGGGGTAGCTCAGTGACATATGTCCTTGTTTATATGGACGATATTGTTGTGACAGGTGGCTCAAATGTAGACATTGAACACGTAGTTGAGCAGATTGGTGCGAAATTCTCCATAAAAGATCTCGGACAGCTGAGCTTCTTCCTTGGCATGGAGGTCAAACTAGTTGAAGGGGCTATTGTATTGAATCAAAAAAAAAAAATTTACTGGAGTTGCTGGCTAAAGCTCACATGACAGATGCTAAACCTACTCCTACACCCATGATAACATCACTCAAGCTCACTCAAGATGCTGGCAGTCCTGTGTTAGATCCTAAGGAGTATCAAAGCCTAGTTGGGGCATTACTTTATGCTTGTCACACACGTCCAGATATCATTTTTGCAGTGAATAAGTTGGCACAGTTCATGCACGCCCCGTGTGAACAACACATGACTGCATTGAAACGAGTTCTTAGATATCTAAATGGCATGCTGGATTATGGCTTAGTTTTTGCCCCCTCAACTGCACCATGCCATCTAGTTGCCTTCGCTGATGCTAATTGGGGAGGCAACGTGGATGATAGAGGGTCTGTTTCAGGAAGTTGTATATTTCTGGGAGGAAATCTGGTGACATGGTCGTCTAAGAAGCAGAAGACAGTGTCAAGGTCAACCACGGAAGCAGAGTATCGTAGCCTGGCCGATGCTGTGTCGGAAGTCACTTGGTTGACCACATTGCTCAAAGAAATGAAAGTTCAGACAGCTTCAACCCCTGTGATTTGGAGTGACAATTCAAGTGTGATTGCCATGAGTGCTAACCCTGTTTATCACTAGAAGACAAAACACGTAGAACTAGATGTGCATTTTGTATGCGAGAAAGTCAGTGCCAAGATGCTGCAAGTCAATTATGTGCCCGCTGAGCATCAAATAGCAGACGGATTGACTTTCTAAGGATTACTTCAATAACTTTCGACTCAAGTTAGGGGTGTTGTCAACTGGTGAAATGAATAGCTGGAAAAGTAGGGAGGATGTTGAAGAATGAGGCTGTTAATATCAGTTGTGCAACTGTAATTAGTTACTCCACCTGGCATCGAGCTAACAGCTTCTGTTAAGGAAGTTTAGCTATTGATTGTAAAGCTAAGCTGCTATATAAGCAGCCTTTGGTTGATGAATAAGATTAAGTTGCTTCCTTTAACTTTTCCATTGTTAATCAAACCCTTCTTTCAGCTTTTTATGTTAAATAGTTTTTCAACAAGGCTGAACTAATGAACCAAATGTGTTGATATTGGCGAATCTGGTTGCTCAAGTTTTGATTTCGATACATATGAATGGACTAATTGGGGGGAATTTTGTTGGATTGTAAGTGTGGAGAAGAATAAGAGTGTTTTTGTTGAACTAATGAACCAAATGTGTTGGTTTTGGTGAATCTAGTTGCTCAAGTTCCTAAAGTTATGGAAGGCTGTGATTTGGTGAAGAATATTGGTGGAGTTGGAGCAATTTCCAACAGATCTGAAGACGAAGACTTTTCCAATGCGGCAATGGAATTTCAAGATGGTGGTTTTGGTCTGGGAAGGCAAGACAGTTTTGCTGACAAGGATCTTACTCCCACCGTTTCTTTCAAAGATTGTGAAGATACTTGTAAGTTTTTGTCATGAGACTTGATAAATTGTTGTTGGTTGTTTCGAGTTATATGACCTTATCTAATTTGCTAATGTTATTGTCCTGCATGAATCTAGGGTTTAGTCTGGTTAGCTAATTTAGTCACTGTTAAGACATAGCATTCAACACATTTGGGGTTCGAATCCAATATCTGAAACATGTTCATTTGCTACTAGGCTACAACTTTTATATCCGAAAAGAATAAACTAACCTCTTGCAATCTCGTAGTTATGAGTGTATGGGAATCAAATTTTTTGATGCTTCATGTCTTTGGAAAGTATTGCTTTGTTTCAAAAGTTCGTGTCAGACGTGTGCACCATATATTAATTGTTGGGTCATTTAACAGGTGATGTAATTCCAATCGAAACAGAACCATTAATGGACGTTCCAGAAGAGAGTAGAAAACTCAGTGGTGACGATAAGGTGGCAGAATGCTCTGTTAGGCAGGATGTCTCCTAAGAGAGTAGGAAAGTCGTTGGCAGTAATAAGGTGGTTGAATGCTCTGTTAGGCAGGAGACTGATACTGAAGAAAATGATGTAGACAATTTAAAGAAAAACCCATCGGGTACCTTGATTCTGCCCGGCGAACATGCTGGTGAAATATCTGAAACCGTGTCTATGTCTGAAAAGAGACTGGAGGGAACTTCAGGCATGGTTTTGAACGAAATAATGGTACAATTGGAGGAGGAGGTTAGTGACAGGTTGGCTTCTAAAACATCCATTAATGCAAATGTCGAGCAAGAGGTTGATGGAAACGGGAACCCGGGGATTGATAAAGAAGAAAACCTAATGAATGTTGTAGAATCGAAGTCTGAGCTAGCAAGTTTAACATCCAAAAGGACAGATGATATAACTTCAAATACTTGGTTGGCCGATGAAATTGTTGAAGATGTGAATGGTGATAAATTGGCTCTCGACACGCTTGTTGATGATCTTTCCCCTAAAGCTGAATCTGCAAAAGACATTGGTGCTTCTTTGTATAGGTCTCAAATACTGCCTGATGCAGCACAAGTTACGGTGTCAGATACTTCTTTCAATTCAAATGAGGTCTACGACAAACCAGAAAAGGAAGATGAAGTTAGGGACCGTGTTTCCCATGAGAAATCTGTTACTTTCACATCGAATCAACTGAATGATGACAACAAGGCAGATACTTCATGTACTCATGTTACTGAAGATAGCTATAGACTCGACAGAAATAATCTGGCTGTTGTTAAAGAAGGGCTTGTTGAACTTGAGGGGAAAGCTGATGTGTTTCAGCTCGATAAAGGGTCGGATGCATTGATGTCTTTTGTTGATTCTGATACAACTGAGAATGAAAAGGGCCCAGAATTCTGCTCTGTTGAAGAAAAGCAACCTGTTTATGTTTCTGATGTTATATATAAGACGAGTTTCTCTGGACGCATGATAAACGTTTTACCTAGTGCGAATCCCACGGTTTCTCATGCCGGTGTTGATGCCAGAAAGTTAATTAAGGTAGTTGGCAGTGATGATATGGATATTCCTGAATTTGCTAGAACTGGGGTATTCGGTTTAGCTGAAGATGACAAAACGAGAAGAATCGATGATGAAAGTTATGTGAGAAGTACGTTAACATACGATTCTTCTCTGTACCAGGCCAACCCGGCATCGAACTTACTTGAAGTTGAAAATTCCACATCTGAATCAGTTATTCCTCATCATCAATCCCCAGTTGTCGCAAAGGAAGGTAATGTTGGACAAAAAGGGTTAAATTCGAAATAGTTTAATATTAAATGAAAAAAAGAAAATAAAAAATTGTATGAATTCAAATAATATTCGAAATAACATAAAAGAAGTTCGAAATAACCAAAAATATGGTTGCTGAGGCCTGCATGAACATAATTTCTTTAAGACAGATTCAACCGTTCTTCGGTGCTAGAGTTCGTCGGTCTCTTAGGATATAAGAGCGGATGATTATCTTCAGCAGCATTACTGAGAAATCACGAATGTACTGGAGCTTTCGACTATCACTAGAAAAAAGAACTATGCAAGTTTGGGAGAGAACGTTTTGAATTGTGCAAAACCTAGAAGATTTACAAGCTATTTATAGGGGTAGGAGTTTCATCGGAAATAAAACTTGTGAATTATTTGAATTTTATTTAAAATAAAATTTATTTATAAAATAACATTATCACAATAATATTTGAATTAAAAGATAATATCTTATCAAATATTTATCCTTTTAATTTCAAAATATTCAAAAAATAATATTTAAATTTAAGGATAATCTCAGTTATTTATCCTTTTATTTGAGATATTAAAATGCTATATTTAATAAAAATTATCTCGTAATGGGTTAAAATATCGCAAGCTCACGTAGAGCCTAACCAGTCCGGACATTCACGTTACTCATATCATTTAAGGTTAAGTTATTCAATAACCACCAAGTAGAGTCTTGTATATAAACATTTCCCACGCTTGGTAACCCATCAATATGGGATATAAGTTTTTCCCTTTTCCTCAACTCAATTCACAAGCCCATTTTGAGCATCAATTTCTCATTCATTACTCAACCATTTTGAGCATATGAGATACCGTTGTAAAGGTCTCATTGAGTAGAATAAGACCCAACCGAATCCTTATTCAAAAGTATACCTTTACCTATTCGAATTATGTCTCAAAGTAACCAATTTCCTCACATTTTCCAACAATCCCCCACATGAATGAAATTGATGCATTTTATCAAAAACATTTTGACTTGATGTGGTGATAGTTTCTACGATTGATAGTTGCATATGATAGGTAGGTGTCCACCCTTAAACCTTCTCTTGTGAAAGTATATTTACTTTACTGGTTGCCCAATAGACGTGATGTCCTTGAACTGTTCTACAGTTTGTGTAAATGATGATATACTTCACACAACTACCTTTCTGGCACGAGTTTAGCTCTCATGGTTATGTCATATGGCCGTGGACATCGCCTGGTTCTGCGAGAGTTTGAGAGAACTATGCCCCAATAGTCTATTTGAAGCGGCCCCACTTCACTCCTACATAGGTGACTTATGTTGCTCGGCTTCACCGACGCACACAATGGTCATTAAAAGCATTGCTTAGCCTGTTCTGTTTTTAGTCACTGTTTACATCATAGGAATAGACTTGGGAGAGTAACCCTCCACAGTGACCGCACAAGGTCTATGTGATTAGGTTGTCCCTTTGAACCTAGATCTTGGGATCTCCGGTCAACTAGGTAGGGTTTTCCTTCTCATAGCGCCTTAAATTTCCATGGGCTTTAGTTTCATTCCTTTCGATGTTTTCGCAACTTGATCTCGATTTAACCCTTTGGTTAGCGGATCTGGCAATGTTATCCTTTGATTTGACATAATCAACATAGATAACCCCATTTAAGATCAGTCGTCTAATTGAGTTTTGGTTATACCAGAATCATCCTTGTCAAATTCTTCAAAAATTTGTCCACATAGTGTGAATGAGTCAATATGAGACCTTCAGATAACTGTTTGATTTAGATGCCCAAAATCAATTGTTTCATTCTTATATTTTTCATGTCAAACCTTGAATTTAACATGTCATTGGTACGTTTACCATTTTATTGTCACATATAACAATGAGCGTGCCATAGGATCATATATCCTAATGCACACATTTGTCATACTATGTCATCATGATAATGTTTTTGTTTCAACCTTTGGTTGAATTTATGGACTAATTTCTATTGATAGTCTTCAGGGTTCGTTTCATTGAACTTGGACCAACTTCCTTAGATATATAGGAAATATATTTCAAAGAATGAGACATTCTTTGTTTCAAAGAATGAGACATTCTTTGTTTTCATTATCACATTCTTGTGAATCTATTTTTACACAAGAATTTGATATCCGTTACATAATCAATGAAAATATAGTCCATTTATTTTCATTTACTTCGGTAATGAGAATATTACCTTTGCAATACACCCTCACATTTTTATGTAGTTGTAGAAAGGTCTTATTTCCTTTCATAACTCATATGGTGTCTAATTAGTTGATAGAACAATTTCCTCCACATGTTAGGCACATTTTGAAGTTTCAATTCTTATCTTCAAATTCATTGTACCCTTTGATGTTGCAACACTACTCACATAAAGTTTTTTTCCCAAATTAATCAAATTATTAAAATTGGATTGAACATCCTACTTATAGAGAATAATTTCTCTACAACATTTTTGCTTTTAAGCAAATCACAAGTTTGTTCTATCATGAAGGTAATTTCATCCGAACAACAATTTGCCATGTCAATTGTTACATCACTAACATTGACCTCGTTTGGAAGTCTATAGTCTAAGGACTTGTTCCCCATCTTATGGTAATTGAAGCATTTCTCATTAAAATTTGCTTCTTGAACATACCGCCTAATTTGCAATTTGAAGTCCTTTTTGACTTTCACTACGTTTGTCATAGTAATATTTGTCTTAACAATATTTACCTTAGTAACATTTGAAGGTGGTAATAATATTTACCTTATCCTCTCTAATCATAGGAGGATCATCCTTCAGATATTTGACCAGATTTATCATGGTCAAATATGCAACATCTTTTGTTACCACGTTTTGAAATTCTTTCCAATGAATTTCACTTTTTTCCATTGTGTCACATAGTCACAAACCAAAATAAAATATTATGAATTTAGTCAAAGACTAAAACCCCACACAGTCTTAATAGAAAGAATAATAATGAACAATGCACCATGTAGGTAACTTATGAAAGGGAGGTTGTGCACTAGGCACGCTTAAATATCAAGTCTTTCAAAGAACCAATCCTATACATGCACTTTCATATTGTTTTTCAATAACCGTTTATGGGTTCTATTCTATTATGCTTAAGGAAGTTCTTGAAGTCGTTCCAAATAGGGGTTAGCTTTTCAAATGACTAACGCCTGAACAGATTCACTTCCGACCATTCTTTTTGCGAGAATACCGTAAGTGATCAGTTAAAATCACTACCTTTGATTCACAATAATTAGGGATCAATCATCACAAATTAAGAATTTGATAACTAAGAATTTTCTTATCACCGACATCTTCTATTTGTATTTATGGTCCAACGACCCTCAATTCTTTAGCCATTTTTAAAACACTGTGCACTTTATAGCATGCATCAAAATAGGCTTTAAGAATTTAATTTTGACCAAATAAATCTACCGATTTATCTCCAAAATTGAATCATTCTAGATTTCCACGAATATAACCTCAATGGTTTTTTTCCTTTGTTATATCATTTGTTCAACGTTGGGATTAGTGGCACTAAAATCCAAACAGAGATATCGAGGCAACTCGATCAAGAAAACATAATCCTTTGATTTAATTTCGTTGATTCTTGTTTGGAATATCAAGTAAATCCGTTAAAACGACAAGAAATAATTCCCGGAACGAATTATTTACAAGATCTTTGTTTCCAAAACGAATTCAAGAAATTTTTATGGTTATCCTACACTTTCTCATGGAAAATTATTGGAAATAATAATCCTAAGTCTTTCCAAACACAGATAATCTTGCCTTAAACCTTTTACACACATGATAAAGGTTTGACAATACATGCAAACATGTATTTTACATATGATTTTAATCCTTGCTATAAGCGAAGATATTAAATCAAACATGTATCCTTATGATATATACCAATAAATCGAAATTCAATTTCGTTTATTTCTGATTTTGATTTTTCACAAAATCTGTAACCTCAGTTACTCTCAACGATAATTTTTGTAACACAGATTTGTCTCGTTTATCTCTGAGATCTAAGCAAACCCGTTAAAACGGCAGGATAATTCATGAAACCAATTTATTTGCTTGACTCACACACTTATCTCGAATCACCTTTTGAAAATATAGAGTTTGTCTTAAGACGGTTGGACAAAAAGGGTTAAATTCGAAATAATTTAATATTAAACAGAAAAAAATAAAATCAAAAATTGTACGAATTCAAATATTATTCGAAATAACATAAAAGAAGTTCGAAATAACCGAAAATATGGTTGTTGAGGCCTGTAGGAACACAGTTTTCTTAAGACAAATTCGACCGCTCTTCGGTGCTAGAGTTCGTCGGTCTCTCAAGATACAACAACGGATGATTATCTTCAACAGCACCACTGAGAAATCACGAACGTACTGGAGCCTTCAACTATCACCAGAAAAAGAACTATGCAAGTTTGGGAGAGAAAACATTTTGAATTGTGTAAAACCTAGAAGGTTTACAAGTTATTTATAGGGGTAGGGGTTTCATCGAAAATAAAACTTGTGAATTATTTGAATTTTAAAATAAAATTCATTTATCAAATAGCATTATCACAATAATATTTGAATTAAAAGATAATATCTTATCAAATATTTATTCTTTTAATTTCAAAATATTCAAAAAATAATATTCAAATTTAAGGATAACATCAGTCATTTATCCTTTTATTTAAGATATTAAAAATACTATATTTAAGAAAAAATATCTCGTAATGAGTTAAAATATTCACAAGCCCATATAAAGCCCAACCAATCTAAACATTTATATTACCCATATTATTTAAGATTAAATTATTCAATAATTAATAAGTAGAGTCTTGTATATAAACATCTCTCATGCTTGGTAACTCATCAATATGAAATATAAGTTTTTTCCTTTTCCTTAACTCAATTCACAAGTCCACTTTGAGCATCAATTTCTCATTCATTACTCAACCATTTTGAGTATATGAGATACCGTTGTAAAGGTCTCATGGAGTAGAATAAGACCCAACTGAATCCTTATTCAAAATGCCACCTTTACCCATTCGAAATATGGCTCAAAGTAAGCAATTTCTTCACATTTTCCAACAAGTAATAATGAATATATGAGAGCCTTACCCGTGACCGAAGGTCCACACTCGAATAGCGTTTTGAACAGTCCATGTGACATAAAGGACTCCAAAATAAGCAGGGATAACAAGGAACAAGGAGAGTGTGGGCGAGGTGATGGCTTCTGCAGTAGAGAGCAGTGGAGGAAATGAGTTTGATGGAACTTCACGGGACCAGTTGAACAATGAATCAATACATGCACCTTCTGATCCCGAGCCTACCACTCAAAACTCTGGTGCTATTGATGATATCCGTACTAGAGAGTCCAGAGCGGACATTTCGGGGACTAGCACTGTAAGTTTGCAGGGGGAGGCCGATAGTTTCTCTATTATACCTCAACTAGGTGCAACCATCGGTGATGTTTCGAAATCAAGTAGTCAAACTGATAGTTTGGATGGTCAGTGGGGATCCGTTTCAGGTATGCTAGCATCTTCTTCCGCATTAAATATGTTGCAGAAACTTTTCTTATGTAAACTTATCCTAAAATGATGATGAATTTGTAATCCGACTTAACTAACCATTTATGAACTTGTACGAAGTTTAGAACTGGTTCGATCTGATTATACAAATGCCAGACACACACCCGAGTCCAGTAACTTAGGCCGATACTCGCATTTTTCCCACTTTTGTGGACTTTCTATGAAACTAAGTCCGCTCATTAATTCCTTATTTTGTTGCATAGAATAAATGTGGGTAATTGTGTTCCGAGAGCCAAGTTCATTTCTTTTGTTTTTGTGCATGGAACAGTTCTTTCAACCCGGTCAGACAACCCGCCTGCAACGGACACTGAAAATTTACCATCGACTGGCTTACACCAGTTGCCGGAACCAGAGAAAGCCAACATAAAGAAACCAACAGTTGCATCAGGAAAACAACAATTAGATAAATCCTATGAATTCGATCCGTCATCTTTCATGACACTGTTTGAACCCGGAAGTAGCGAACAAACCACCACAGTGCCTCCGCAAGCAGGTCGGTTTCCTTCTCTTACTCACACGGCAAATGAATCGCAAGGAAGAAACAAGAACGAAGAGATCATAGCAAAGGTAACTAACTGGAACACAAAGCAGCACACTCCGCTGAAGAGCCTACTGGGTGAAGCCGATAACGAGACCAAGCCGAAGTCCCTGAACTCAAAAGAATCCCCAAGAGAGTGTTGGAAAAGTGTGATAAAATGGTAATTGTGAGTCATATTTCAAATGAGTAAAGGTGAAGATTCGAATAAAGGTTTGATTGGCTCTTATTCTACTCTATGAGACATTTACAACGGTATCCGTATGCTTAAAACGGATGAGTAATGGATGAGAAATTAATGCTCAAAGTAAGGAGGTGTAAATTGAGAAAAGGAAATGGAAAACCCTAATCCAACATTGATAGGATAAATAGAATGAGAAGTTTTTATATATACTTACTCACTTTGTGGTCATTAAATGACTAGAGTTGAACTTGTGCTTCGCGTGCAGGGGGTGCGAATCCAATCTCATTCGGGTTAGGGTATACCCGCACGTCGTGGGCAACATGAATGTCCGGATCGGTCGGGCCTCTGCATAGGCTTGCAGATATTTTACCACTTTGGATTTGATGCTTGCAATTCACACAAATATCCGATAGAGGAAAAATCGAAATTTTGGTTTACTCATTTTTAACCTAATTTTTCTCTATAAATACATGACCTCTTTTCAGTTTTAAACATACAAAAAATACACAGTTTTCAAACTGCTTTTCTCTCCCAGAAAGCCTGCATTATTTTGGTGATAGTCGAATGCTCGAGTTTGTTCGTCATTACTCAGTTGTGCTGCTGAAGATAATCATCTCCTGTTGTATCTTGGGAGACCGACGACTGTAGATCTCTAACACTGAAGAGCGGTCGAATCTGTCTTAAAGAAATTATGTCCGTGCAGGCATCAGCAACCATGTTTTCGATTATTTCAAACTTATTTTCTGCTATTCTGAATCTTGTTTTTATTCTTGGAATTTCTGTTTTTCTTTTCTCCCGTTTAATATTAAATTATTTCGAATTTAACCCTATTTGTCCAACACAAAGGACAAAGTAGCCAATGATAATGGAACCATAGTTACTAAAGTTAGCTCAATTCTGGGACCTGAGTCGCCTGATGCCAAGCCAACCGATGTAGAAACAGTGAAAGTATGGAACTCTCCGGCAAGGTATCAAGCTGATATTAAAAGAGAGAAGAAGAAAGTGAAGAGTAGGCCACTCTGGGCACAGTTTGTATGCTGCTCTTACGTAAATTAGGATCATAAGTGCTTAGCTTAATAGTTGTTTTGGTCCTTGTACTAGCTAAATTATCAATTTAGTACCTATACAGTTTTTTATCTGTTTGGTCCTTGCATTATTATTTTATTTATCACTTTATCCCGTTGTCATTTTTTCATTAAGAAAATGATCAGAAGGTGATACGTGTAAAAAAGTATCAAAATGCAGAAAATTCAAGAAATCACAAAAAATCCAAAAAAATAAATCATACTTTTTGATATCATATTTTTAAATATAATTTTTGGATAAATTTGTTTTCTTTCATTTATCCAGAACAGTAAATTGCTATATGAAAAACGTATACATCCTTATAAAGAAGCAGAAAGTTTCTATAAATTTACATTTCAAACTAAAACCCTTATAATTTTATTTTTTGTTTAATGATATTTTACAATTATTATTATTATTAATTAAATACTAAAAAAATAATACTTTGGGTTAGAGATGGTTCCCTTTACCATATTAAAATAATATTTCTTGTGGGCAAGCAAAATCCTACGTTTTATTTTTATTTTATGATATTTTTCAAATTCTTTCTAAATTAATATTAAAATAATATTTATTTTTATTAATATTTTTAATATTACAAATGCTTTATTGAATCTAAATTTGTGTTACTATCCCTGTTAAATAACCTAGTTTTATTTAATTTTGAGTTAGACTTTTTCTAAAATTTCATTAATATAAAATTAAGACTTACCACTTTTTATTAATAATTTTTTAATGTTAAAAATGCGTTTGACATTTAGTTTTTGTAAATAAGTAAATGGTTTAAATTTAATATAATAATAAAAATATTATTAAATTTCTATAATATATGCAAGGAACAAAATACTTATTTAGAGTTTAGAGTCAATTAGAGTTCATTATTGACATTTTGGTCAACGTGATCTCTTTGTTTTATAAGCTTACGCAATCGTCAAACTTCCCGACTATCTAGAATTGTCCGAGCAGTTAAAATATTTTGAAATATCCAACCGAATTTTGAATGTTTTTATGTACAATATTTCGATTTAACCGGTTCAATCATATAGTTTCGTCACTTTTAAAAAGTAAAAGTATAATGCTATTATAATTATAATGAATGCAAAAAAATCATTAATTATTTAAGTGGACAAGGATGATTTCAATGTTTCATCGATTTCGAATTTTGACATTTTTCATTTGAAATGTAAAACTTTCTACTCGATAGAAAAATATAAAAACTAATTTTTTTTATTATCAAATCTCTCACCAATTCGTAATCCAAACAAGCCTCAATCAATCAAACACTCGAATGAACACGGGTGGATCTACATTATAATTTGAGGGGTCAATTGACCTTACTTGATTTGTTAGAATATAGGGCTTTCAAGGGATTAATATAAGATTTTTAGATTTTTATATGGGAAATGTTAGGATTTTGTTGAGGTATAGCCTCAACAATAGTTATTGTAGTAGTACGAGAGTCATCCATACCTCATACTCCTCATTGACCCCACTATATGAAAATGTTGGCTTCGTCACTGCGAATGAACTATACCCAAAACGATTGATGGTTCTAAACTAGACTTGGTAAACTTAACCCAAGACCCGAGAACCGAACCGATTAATCTAAACCAAGGCTCGAAATCGACCTGAGAATGATAACCCGAATTTGATCTGAAACCTGAAATAAATCAAACTGAAATTCAATTGAACCGAAAGTGGACTCAAACCGACTTTAACTGAACCGAATGAACCCGAACCAAAAGCAACTCGAAATAAAAAAATATATTAAAATAAATAAATAAAGATAAGATGTGAAATGTTGCACAACTCACCAAAAAGCCAAATATACAAGCTATATAAAGTCATATAAGGTGAAAAAACTTAACTCGGCCTGAAAACCTGACTAAAACCGATCGATCTCATATTAACCCGATATTGACTCGACCCGAAATCAACTGAACTGAAAGTCAATTGAGTCGAAAATCAACCGAACCGAATTCTCAACCCGATATCTGAACTGAAATCACCATATACCCGAACTAAATCGAGCCATACCCGAAACGAACTTAAATCAAATATAGTTAGACCTGAAATAACCTGAATCAAAATGACTCAGGCCGAAATCAAACTGAATGACTTGTTTACCACCTTTATTCTAAACTAACTACTTCACGGTTAAACGCAAAGCTCTACGCCTCTGCCTTTAGAATTAGGCTTAATTCAGAAAATAGACAATTTTATTGAGATATGTGCCTATTATTTTTCTTTTTGTTAAAATAGGTGCTAAAATTTTATTCTGTTGGTGTTTTAAGGTAACACCTTAAAAAATTTATCACCTAATAATAAATTGACACGTGTTTTATTTATTTATTTTTTTAAAAAATGAACTAAATTAAGCAATATTCCAAAATTTTTAAAAACCAAAAAATAGTCTCAAAACCTCTAAAACCCAAAACCTTAACCTCAAAATTAACGTCATTGTCTCCGCTGATAACTTTGTCGGAGTCACCACCGTCGTCGTTGAAGACCACCGCATATTTTTTCAACCACCCATCATCGTTTACCGGCGGGAGGAGTGTCAAATAGACGTCGAACGACTAATGTGAAAGGCTCTAGTCGTGTGACGTTCGATTGGCACACCTCTCGTTGGTTACCAGCGATAGGTGGTTGAGGAAAATAGGCGGTGGCCTCAGGCGGCAATGGTTGTGGGGTATGGTAAGGCTATCGAAGGCGGTAGCGGCGTCACTTTTGAAATTTTGAGGTTTGAGATTTTAGGGATGTGTACCTTTTTTGAGATTTTATAGATATTTTTAAAATAGTTATTTTTTTTAAAAACAAAATAAAATATATCAATTTCTGATTGGGTAAGAAATTTAACGATAATACCATAAAACATTAATAAAATAAAATTTTAAATACTTATTTAAAAAATATATGATACACCTATTTTAATAAAAAATATAGTTTAGACACCTATGTTAAGCTTTTAAATTACTACAAACCCACTGTAATTCACGGGCCTAACACAAGACAGATTTATTTTCGCTTTAATTATTACATAAACTTTAAAATATATTTTCTCCCTTGATTTCAAGGAAGACAGCTCTTCATTGACTGCGATACAATGATTATAATTATAAAAATTATCCAATTGACAAATTCACGATCTGTTAACTAGGAAAAAATGGTTTGATATAACAATTTAATAAAATAATAATAAATCGGTCAAAACCGAAAAACATTGATTGATATCCGAAAAAAAAACATGTTTTCAATTATTATTTTTGGATTTAAAAATAAAGATGTTGGTTATATTTTCTTTTTTTTTTCTTCTTAACATCCAAGTAAGTACCCAAACAATATTTGGATCAAATAAGTGTTTATAATTTTCTTTTGTGATTTATTTAAGATTTTTTCGTTAATTGCTGTTAATAAATTTTTATCATCCAATCAGAATATAACACAATGTCCATTTTTTATTTTTTTATTTTTTTAAATTTCAAAGTTTTAATTTCTTTTAATCAAAACCTCAAATCACAATTTCATCATCGCCAGGCATCCTAACAAGCTGTTGGTTCAACGTTCACTGCCCAAAGCGCCATGTACTTCAATATTCGGCATTTGACATCTTTTACCCGTCAGTGGGAATCCAATCAGCTTCTTTTTTTCTTCAGTGTCAGGTGTTCGTTGACGGTGCAATCGACGGTTCATTCGTCGATTTTTTACAACAAGATAATGTAGTATACAATAGTGGAAGTCCGATGAAAACAAGGGTGGTCGGTAGTGGTTTTATCCAAATTACAAAATTATCGGAGAAATGTTATTTGAGATTGAACTTGAAATTTAATTCTAAGTATAAATAAAATAACTATACTTGTCACATAAAACTACACATGAACTTTGATCAAATGTGCAACGTCATATATGAATTTTGATTTTATATAATTATACACATAAAAGTTTGGTTGTTTAATTGTTCACATAGAACTTTAATTTTGGTACAATTATTCACATTAAAAAGTAAATATATATGTTTACTTCTTATTTAATAAATATATTTATTTGTGTATAGTGTATGTAAATGTAATGTGATGTGATGCTATCTAAATAATATTTTAGTAATTTATGAAAATTAAATCAAATTAAAATTCATGTTTACAATTGTACAAAATCGAAGTTCATGTATATAATTGCACAAAATTAAAGTTTATGTATAACATCATTTACTAATAGTTCGTGTGTAGTTTCAATGCTTATCACTTTTTATATTATATACTTCTGTTTTTTATCATATCCAAAATTGCTAAATTTAAATCACATGTACTTAATTAATATTAAAAATTTAAACTAAATAAATGAGATGCATGTTTTTTTTTAAATTTGTTTATAAAATTAAAAGATTTTTTTGGTATAACTATTGGTATCCTATTCACTAGCTGATTAATTTGAATCGAGTGTTGCAGAGGCCGAATATATAGGCGACCCTCCGATCAAATTTACTCCATTTATAACGTCAAGATTCGAATTCGAACCTTGATTAAATGATCTAGTGCCTCATCCCACTACATCAATTGAGTGTCGGTAAAAGAATATTTTTTTTATGTTCACATGAATTTAAACTTAGATCAAATCATTTAAATTAAAAAAAAAAACATCTTGAACTCATGGAGTGATTCTAAAATACTACTACATTCTAATTGAATTAGAATAATAATAAAAATTATAAAAAATACTCCTATATTTAGTTTTTTTCAACTTTATAAAAATTATAAAATATTTTTTATAAAAAATACTACACCAAATACATTTTCTTCCGAGTTTCCTCATATTGTAAAGTAAATGGCGTAGACTACGGCCATAGTTCGTAAATTGACACAACTGAATATTTCAAATCAAACATGGAGTGCGCCTCTGCAACTTCAACCTCATTCCCATGCCGGTCTCAAAACTGCATTTCCATGCAAATTTAACCCTATAAATATCCCAACTTTTTTATAAAATCTCCACACAAAATCATCTTCTCAATAATGGGTTTTCTTCACAGTTCATCAATGGTTCCAGTTTTTCTGATTTTCATCCTTTCATTTTCATGGCCGATCACTTCTTCAGCCAACTCCCACCAAGATTTCCTCCGTTGCCTTTCTTCACCACTCAGCTCCAACGATTCATCTTCCATTTCCAGACTTGTTTTCACGCAAAAGAGCTCAAATTATTCATCTGTTTTGGAGTCAACGATTCACAATTCTCGGTTCATTACTCCGACAAGCCCTAGACCTCTGGTGATTGTGACGCCGTTGCATGTTTCCCATGTTCAGGCAACGATTCGTTGCTCCAAGAGACACGGTCTCCAGCTTAGAACTCGAAGTGGCGGCCATGATTTCGAGGGTGTTTCTTATGTATCTGAATCGGAAGCTCCCTTCGTTATTGTCGATTTGGCTAACTTACGAGCGATCGACGTTGACGTCGAAAACGAAGTTGCATGGGTTCAATCCGGTGCTATAATGGGAGAATTGTACTACGCAGTCGCTCAAAAAAGTAGAACTCTGGCGTTTCCCGGTGTTCTTTGCCATGGGGTGGCGTTTGGCGGGATGATCAGCGGCGGTGGATACGGTTTACTGTTCCGAAAATACGGTCTCGCGGCGGATAATGTCGTCGATGCTGAGTTCATCGATGTGAACGGGAGGATTCTCAACAGAGAATCCATGGGGGAAGAACTGTTTTGGGCCATTCGCGGCGGTGGTGGCGGAAGCTTTGGGATTGTACTTTCATGGAAGGTTAAACTTGTTCGTGTTCCGGAAATCGTAACAGTTTTTTCGATAAGTAGAACCCTCGAACAAAACGTCACCCAACTTCTTCACCGTTGGCAATACATCGCCGGTCGATTCCCCGACGAAATGTACCCTTCGATCACGATAGCGACGACGAATACCACCGTGGACGCTCAAAATCTAACGGTGGCCGCCACCTTTACTACCTTTTTCCTCGGCCGAGCAAATGAACTCGTCTCATTGATGCAAAGCATCTTCCCTGAACTCGGACTCACCATCCAAGATTGCAACGAAATGAGCTTCGTCGAATCGATTCTCGCTCTGGGAATGCTTCGGGATCCGAACGAAAATCTCGAAATCTTACTCGACAGAAGCTACAGAATTTCATTTCTCGTCGCCACTCCGTCGTTCAAATCGAAATCCGATTACGTCAAGAAACCAATCCCGGAAATAGGTTTCCAGGGAATCTGGTCTCAGCTTCTGGAACCGGAAGCAAGAGGCGCGTCGTTAAACTTCGTCGCGTACGGCGGCGTAATGGACGAAATCTCAGAATCCGCAGTCCCTTTCCCGCACCGGAAAGGAAACATATACGAAATAAGTTACAACATCCGATGGCGGGAAGAGGACAATGTGAATTCTCAGAGGTACATTTCCTGGATGCGGAAGCTTTACAGCTACATGACGCCGTTCGTGTCGAAATCGCCGCGGGAAGCTTACGTTAACTACAGAGATCTCGACATCGGAAAAAACAACGACGACGGGCACACAAGTTATGCTCAGGCGAGCGTTTGGGGTCGGAAATATTTCAAGAACAACTTCGACAGGTTGATGAAGATTAAGACGAGGATCGATCCTGAGAATTTCTTCAGACATGAACAGAGCATTCCTCCTTATTCTGGTTGATTAACACAATGACAGAGATCACATTGATGTTTTAGCTTTTTAATAAGTTCGAATTACTGATTTTGAAGTTCGGTTAGTTAATGTTGTTGTAATATGTTATTTCTATTGAATTTGATTGCCAATAAAATGATAAATAAATATTGTATTCAAATTTGGTGTTTAATTCAATTAATAAGTATAATTACTCGTCAAAGTGAAGTGTACAAAAAATCTTCGTGGGAGATTCAGCAATTAAAGTTAGCGAATCAATCTGAATTAGTAAATTTAGTAATTTTTTAAATTTTGTGATCGACTGTTATTTTATCATCTTTGAATTATTGATTTATTTTAGGTTTAAGGGTGTCAAGAGCCCTCAAATATCTGAAAAATAATTAAGTCTATGAACTTTTTTATATTCAATTAAGTTATTTTAGGTTTAAGGGTGTCAAGAGCCCTCAATTATAATTTGACTAATGTTGACCATTAAATCAATAATTTTTAAATCAGTTGGTGTCATGTGTCACGTCGTACTATTGTCACGTCGTATTTTTCATAAATTTAGTGTTATAAATAGATTTTTTTTAAAAAATCTACAATGCCTCGTGACAGTGATATATTAGAAAAACTTGTTTAAAATTAACAATTAAACTTGATCAAAATGTTTAATTGGTCCAATTTCTCAATTTTAAGGCTTGATTGATTTCATTTCTTGATTAAGATGTTTGAAGAAAATGTTCAATTGACAAATTATACCAACACAGAAATTAGAATGCATGATACCCATAACCTTGGATTTGGGGTGAGATTATACATTCTGAATCTTGAGCAAGGAATGCCAAAATACAAGGTGAGTTGTAGTAGGGATTTCATTAGCAATGGTGAAATTTGTTGAGTTTAATATCTTGAAATAATGATAACTATAACCTGTTGATTTCTTTGAGGCTCAAGTTAATGGGGAACTTTAATGTCAAAAGAAAAAAGTTAATGGGGAGCTTCAATTTCGAAAGGAAACAAGGTTGGAGGTTGAATACTTGATGAGTGTAATCGAATTTAAGTTTAAATCGAGTATATAACATGTATTGTATTATGACTGTGTAGGATTCTACGAAAATGTTTATTAAGATCATTTATACCGATAATCAAACATGAAAATCGATCCAAACAGTTTAACGCTCGTACGAGGTACATGTTTTGGTACCAAAAACGATATGTGATAGTCTATTGAGTTGTACGCATTGATAAGTAACACAAACTTATAGTAATAAAACTCGATCCAATATTAATTTATTGATAAAAAAATTTAATTAAATCTCAATTTATATAAAAAAGAAAAGTAAATTGTAACAACGGGAAAAATAATTAGATGAATCCTGCTCACCACGTCATCCATGATAAATCCATAAAATCGATTCATTTTAGTGTAACTTCTAAGTAACCACCCACTCCTTAATTACATGTAGAGAAGATGTAAAGATTTACCTTGAAAAATGAGATGAAAATTTTCATTGGATGAGACTATGGATGAATTAGTGAACCAAATCCATCTAATTATTTTTCGTAAAAACGATAGTAAATCCATATTATTATTGCGGTAGAAGTTTACTTTATTAAACACTAATTATAAGGCATACTATTCTTATAAAAAAATTTAATACATAAGTTAAAAAATTACACAAATATTTTAATTTAGAATACAAAATTTAAAATTTAAATCTTCGGTTTTAAATCTTAAAACTTAAAACAGTAAACCATACATTTTAAACATAATTCTTTAATTTTAAATTTTAAGATTCAAACTCTAAACTTTAAACTAAGCTCTAAAATATATAAACTTGGGTAAAAAATTGCATATCAAACAATCTTTTATTTCTATAATCATAGAATAATTCGTGTAACATAATCACGCACCGAGAATTTGAGTGAAAGATTAGAATCTAGAAGGCACAGTATGTATAATCGTTACAAAATTAATATTAATATTATTATTATTAATACAATCATATAAGAATATATATATATTCTGCCATATAGAACGTTTTATGACTACTTTTGCAGGCGTTTAATGTTCGTTTAGTGATATTTACGGTTTTATTTATGATTGAAATTTGTTAGTGGTCTTAAATAGTTTGATCTTTATTTTGGTTATTGGCCGATCTAATCAAAACTATGTAGCGGACCGTCGTCTTTGAAATATGTGTGTGTCCCAACCCTTTCGAGACCGACATAAAAAACGCAGAGTCGCCACCAATTTTTTAAAAAGGGTGTGATTGGATCACCTAAAAACGAGTCATCTTAATAAAACGTTTTATTTTATTAAAATGATGGAATTGGTATGCGAAAACACGAAAAACGGGTTCGAGAGTCGGTTACGTGTGGAGAAGGATTAGCACATCACATGGCCCAAAAATTAGTACCTAGCCTATTATAAAATGTTTTAATGTCAGGATATGCAAGTTCATATAAGATTCAATTTATTTGTCCATTTATGAATATGAATATGAATATATTTTAACGGTCTTATTATTCGGAAAATAAACTCAAATCACCGCCAATACTCCTAGCGCTAACCCGTCATTTCCGTTTGATAAGACACCACATTTATTATATTATTAAACAAGCAAGCAAAGAAATAAATAAAGATAAAATAAGTAAACATGAAATTAGATTGTGCTTAAATAAATATATACATGAAAGTAATTAAATAAAAGATAAATTACAGACCTTTTAAAAATATGAGCCGACTTTAAAAATATATAAGTTATAAATCATTTTTTAAAAAAGGTAAAAAAGAATTTATTAATAAAAAAGAATTAAAAGCAAATTAAACAAATAGTGACCGAATTAAGAACAAAGCAAAACTGAAGGCCAAATTTAAAAGGAACCAGTGACCAAATTGAGAAGTTTGAAAATCCAAATACCCGATGAGAGAAAAAGAGTTGGACAAAGGGATTTAATGAAGGGAATAAGCCCACTTTATTTTGGGTATAAAACACACTTTTTATAAACACATTTCATTTTCCCCTTTAAAAAATTTAGATCAAAACACCCATTCTTTATTTTTTTCAAATGTTCTTGGTGTTCTTCAAGAACGAAGAACACCGGTGAACAACCACCGTGTCGGCCGCCCACCACCGGTGCCGACCTCCGCTTGTCGGCGGTGGTATCTCTTTTTTTCGAAAAATAAGCCCAAAAAATTTCCAAAAATTCAATTTTAATTCGAACGAAAATTCGGTTTCAAGAACAACCATCCAAGGTAAGAATTACATCAAATTAAACATTAAATTCGAAATGAAAATAAATAAAAAAATAAAAGATGAACACCATACTGAAATGAGATAGAAAAAGCTTGATTTGATTCCAACAAATCCGATTACAACGCTACGGGAAATTCGAGCTTCTCCCTTTGCACTTCTACTGAAAATTCTTAAGCTTTTCTAGTGATTTCTTAGATGAAAAATACAAAGGGGTGGGGGTTTATATATTTTTTCTAACAAAAAATACAGAGAAATTAAAAATAAAAATCCCCAAATTTCAGTCGATTTTGCTTGATTCTTGCTCTCTTAGTTTCTGATTCGGATTTGACTTTCCTCTTGTGTTTGATTTGGCTCTGACATGCACAGATTTGGAATTGGTTTTCTCTTTTTTTTTCATATCTGAATTTGACCAAATCTTTTCGTTTACTGCAGGGAGTTCGATCGGCCAATAAAGGAACGGCAGTGCTGCACAGGCTTTGACGAGGATTAGTTCGCCGGACGGCCGCTGGTGTTGCTGGTCAGAGGTGTTGGAACAACCACAGAGGCCATTCGAAAACTCCAACAACGTCTAGACCCCAAGGCGTGGGTTGTAGACATGAGGGAGATGACGTGGGGCAAAGCTAGAAGGTGCGAGACGGTTGCCGGTGTCGCTGGCTGGTAGCGGCAGCTGTCATTGTGAGCCTGTTCGCCTGGGCAGTAGAGGAGTCGATCGGTCATGGCTGCTGGGTGCGGGCGCGTGTACCACGCACGCGGGAGAGGTGTGAGTGACGGCGCACGTGGGGGATAGAGCAAAGACCGAAAGACACTAATTTTCACCGATTGCTAATTCGCTTGTCGGTTCCATTCTCCCTTTGCCCGAATGGATAGGCGGGTTCCATTCTCTTGATGCTCGAACAGATAGACGGGTTATATTCTCCTTATGCTCGAATAGATAAGCAGATGCTAAAAAATAAAAGGTTCTACTCTCCTTATGCTCGAATGGATAAGCAAGTTCTAAAAAAAGGTTCTATCCTCCTCATGCTCGGATGGATAAGCAGGTTTTATCCTCTTCATGCTCAGATAGATATGCAGTCTAAAAAAGGGTTCCGTTCTCCTCATGCTCGGATGGATAAGCAAGTTCTATTCTTCTCAAGCCTGAATAGATATGCAGGTTCTATCCCCCTCATGCTCGGATGAATAAGCAGGTTTTATTCTCCTCAAGCCTGAATAGATAGGCGGGTTCTATCTTCCTCATGCTCGGATAGATAAGCAGACTAAAAAAAGTTTCTATCCTTCTCATGCTCGGATAGATAAGAAAATTGAAAAAGGGTTCCATCCTTCTCATGCTCGGATGGATAAACAAGTTCTATTCTCTTCAAGCCTGAATAGATAGGCATGTTCTATCCTCCTCATGCTCGGATAGATAAGCAAACTAAAAAAGGTTTCGTCCTCCTCATGCTCGGATGGATATGGATGTTCTATTTTCCTCATGCCCGAATAGATAGGCGGGTTCTATCCTCCTCATGCTCGGATAGATAAGCATACTGAAAAAGGCTCAATCCTCCTTATAGTCGGATAGATAAGCAGACTAAAAAAGGGTTTCATCCTCCTCATGCTTGGATGGATAAACAAGTTCTATTCTCCTCGTACTCGAATAGATAGGCAGGTTCTATACCTGTCAAAACTTTAATAAATGCTATGACTATGATGGACATGTCCCTAAGGATGCCTAGTCATGAATGCATGTTCTTGAATTTCCTTATATTAAAAGCTATTTTCTTTGGTTTCTTTTCTCCGCACGTTTGCCCTTTCAGTCCAGATAGCCAGTTGGATCTCGCCACTGTATTGCTTTGATCTACGAAGACCTTTGATCTTTGCATATTTTCTCAATCAATCCAATTATCATGTACTTTTGATTTGAAGAATAGACTTCTTCAACTATCTCTGCTTCGGCATTATCATTCTTTGTACCTCTTTACTTCATCAAAAACATTTGATCTTCATAGGAAAATGTCTCAAGATCTACTATCATAGTATTCGATACATTAATATCAAGTGAAAGGCCTTCTTGAATGGTCTTGAAAGCTTCAAGTCTTCATACGCCCCTTAAAATAACATTAAGCACATTCAGCGCTTATTCTGAATTCTCAAATTTTTGCCCCTACGGGACATCTTGAAGCGTTTGCATGCAAAACCTTCTAGCAAAGTTTATTTCTATCTTAAATGTCTTTGCATGATGTTGGCGCTTTAATCTCTTCCTTTCGCGCCTATAAAACTTAGGGATCTTGAATCTTTGATCAACATAAATTGCCCCTATTAGTGACGCAGCTTGCCCTTTATGCGTAATTCCATCCCCTTTTCATGCTTTAGGGATCTTACATCTTATGTGCGGAACACGGTCCACCTAAAACTCTTCAACAAATGTTTTTTTCTTCTTATGCAAGGTGATGCCCCTGTTCAAACTGAGGTTCAATTGTCGACTTCCTTATTTTTCCTGAAGCGCTTGAAAACATTCGTTCTTGGTTCTCTACAGTTGGGATCAATACCAAGAAATCCTTAGTTTTTCATGAATCTATGTCAGCCTACTTGTAAGATGCAAGAAAAGGCTAGAAATGATAATTTAAAGGAAGAAGTCATGGCAGATGCAAGAAAAGGCTAGAAATGGGTATTTAAAGAAAATGACAAACATGGAAAAAAGGAAAGTCAGATGCCCCAAAATTCATAGTATGAATGATTCACGAATCCATCAACCAGATAATGTCCCACTTTTAGGTGACCCTCTTTAACTCACACACTCCCCAAGATTTAAATTTTCCATTTTTCTAATCTCAATCAGACATTAGAAGTTTTGAGATCCCTGAAGAAAGGTTAACTCAATAAGGCGGAATGTGTTCTGAAGACATACTCATTTTCTCAGATATTCACGTATGATCCAAATGGTCTTTAAAGGCTTATAATGTAAGCTAGGCTCGGGTTGCCAAAAAAATATATATAGGCTCAAATGCATGTTGTAAGAGCAATTAAACCAAGGATCAATCTTTCTTGATGAAACTCTGTTCTTCTTTTTTGGATCACTCTAGACTGCCCATTTTGGGTTTTCACCCTAGAGTTCATTTCCTCTTCTGGAACATGTCTCATTTGAAGGATTTCGTACATGTTTTCCTCTTGTTTCAAACTTCTTCATATTTCATCTTTCATTTCATCTTTTTCTCTTTTCTCTTTTTTCTCTTTCTCTTTTCTTTGTTTTTCTTTTTTTTTTTTTCGTTTTTCTGTGTCATTTTTATTTTCGGTTTAGGACATTTAACTTGATCTGACATGTTTTTCCTTTGCTTGCAAATTTTCATCTTCTTTGCCCCTAGTGTGGGGAGTGATCCTTGGTTAGGGTTAAATCACAAGAAAAATATCAAGCTTAAAGGGGACAACAATGGATTTTTTCATTTTCTTATTCGTGAAGGGAAATGATGGAATGGCAATTGTCATTTCACACACAAACATCATTAAAGAGAAGCAGTCTTCAGTTGGTAGATGTTTTAGAGTTATCATTTCATTCAAAGACCCTAACAACAATGTCTGAAAGGAAAATTCACTCATAATCTGTATATGGGATTTCCCTATTAAACCTGAACACACTTTTTGCCCCTCTATCTCGGGATTAGATTCAAGAATCATTCATACAATTAATAATAGGGGCTCTACCAGAAAGATGTATTTTTGAAGAGAAATGGATGTAAACTGAAAAGAAATAAAAAGAAATGTTTGCCACTTGAGAAAATAAAGAAAATGCATCTTTAAACAAGTAGATTAACATAGAATCTCTTACAAAAGATCCATAATGCTCACGGGCAAAAGTAAAAGGGTTGGTTCTAAGTATGACCCCAATATCGTCTAGGAAAATCCTTTACTATCTGAGCATTATTCCAAGAAGGCATGGGTGAATTCTAGCCAAGCTTGATCTGTTTACTTCGTGACAAGATTCTATTGCTGGAATAGTTCATGTTATAGACGCTCGCTATATTCTTCTTCCCCGAGTCTTCCACTTTTGATGGCTGCTAATATCAACTCTCCGTTTATGACCATGTCTGCAAATCCTTCGGTGACATGGTTTAACATATGGTCATAGAATGGGCCATTTAAAGCCTCCACAAACATTGGAGTAACCTCATTTTCCAACAGTTGAGGCTGTACTTGGGCTGCCACATCTCGCTACCTCTGGGCATACTGACGAAAGCTTTTGTCGGGCCTCTATTCCATATCCTGCAGAACGAGCCGATTGGGATCATGTCTATCACATGCTTGTAGTGTTCAAAGAAAGCTCTTGACAAATCTCTCCAAGTTCGTATGTTAACCCGACTCAGTTAAGTATACCATCAAGTAGGAGACCCTGATAGACTATATTGGAAATAGTGGATCAGTAACTTTTCATTTTCCAAGTATTGTGACATTTTTCGGCAGTACATGGTCAAGTGTGACAAAGGGCAAGTGGTCCCGTCATACTTTTTGAAGTCGGGAGTTTTGAATTTTAGAGGAACCACCAAGTCAGACACTAGACTTAGATCTCTAGCGTCTTCGCCACTATATACATTTCTTCCTTGCAAGGCTTTGATGATCTCTTCGAGCCTATCACACTGGTCTTCTAGCTTTTTATTTATATCCCGCACCCCAATGCCTTGGTTTTCCCTATGATTTATCCTAGACCTTGCTGGAGTGTGAGTTGAGGTTTTTGCCATGCGTATATGGACCTTCCCCTTCGGTGGAAATATCTTATAAGTTATCCCAGATTGGGCGACAAAACATCAACGGCTTCAACCGTCTTTCCTCTTTCTGGGTCTCTAAAACCTAACATAGCTGCTATTTGGCTGACAGTTTTTCTTTGGGCTCGTGCAATTTCGCCGTTCAATTCTTTCTCCATTCTATCGAGTCTATCTTGGGTACCCTTGTGGCTATTCTCTAAAGTTGTAAATATGTCTTCCATGGCCATTGCTCTGGACTAAGAATGAGTACCGCATTTGTGGGAAGTTTTTGCTTTTTTTTGGAAATCCTGTCATGTGATTTATTAGTTTCTTATCACGTGTGAATGTATGCAGTGATCACAACATAAATGCAAGCAACAATAAAAAAATGCAAATGAATGATTGCAAGAGAATGACCATCGATTCCATTAAGGTATTGCTCTAGAAGTAGATTTCATTGGATGACAAAGGTCCTACGAACACGTCTCAGTCTGAGCACCCAATTCCTCTATTTCTTCGATCTGTCTTTAGAGCCTTGGTTCTACCTCCCTTATCGGTCTAGTGTGGGGGCGAAGAAATGTAGCTTCTCTGACTAGCATTATCATATTCTTAGCTACGTCTTCGATCTAGGATGTGATACTTCTATTGAACCCGTCTGGCTCCTGGGTTCTTTTGACATTGCCCCTAAGCCAAGTGAACCAATGATCATCTTCGAATTCTTCATTTTGTAAGAACTGCTTGGTTGCACGGTCGAAGTAGTCTCATAGCACTTTGTATGATACTCTGCTTGGCACTGATGTGAGTATACTTTGGTATTCCATCCATGTAATCACCGTACATCCGTACTATCTTTCTTTTTCATTAGGTACCTTCCATCCAAAAGCTTATTCTAATTTAGCAATATGCTTCAGAATTGACCCTTCTAAATATGAGATGTAAATGCAAAGAAAAAAAAAACAAAATTAAGACAAGAAAAGGAAAATATCAGTATTCTTTTAAAAAACAGAAATAAAACATAAAAGGTCCAAAATATTTCATTGTACGAATAATTTTGGGCAACACATTCCAACACTCTAGGACATGTCTCCACGAATTATCCTTACGAAATAATTTTGACCAGGCTAAAAGCCTAAGGTTTTCTACATGGCTCTATTGGGGTGGGATTCTAGATTCTCACACATGGTTTGGTTCTAGAAAATGTCCCAAAGTTTTCCTTGTTGTCCCCTACTAAGGGTAGTGAGGCCCTTGATTCTCACCCATTATAGGTTTCGAATAAATCAAGTTCAACTCAAGAGGGCCCATTTCCTATGTCTTCATGAAGGATCAATATCCTTACGAAGACATAAGGAATATGTGTCCCGAAGGTACTTGCTAGGCTCATATAGAGAATCAATATTCTAACATAAGCAAAGCACATTCCCTTCACTTACACGACCGGGACGATGCTCAAGCATAGAGCTTAACAATTTTTTAAAATACGTAAAATAGAATCATATTCATAGATGAACAATTAAATTGAATTTTACATGAACTTAGCAAATTCCGACATTAAAACAAAAATGTAATCGACTTGTGGCCTGATTCTCTTTTTTATAAAAACAAAAATTCTCCCCAACGGAGTCGCCAAGCTGTCGTAACCCTTTCGAGCCTGACATAAAAACGTGTAGTCACCACCAATCTTTTAAAAAAGTGTGATTAGATCACCTAAAAATGAGTCATTTCAATAAAACGTTTTATTTTATTAAAAGGACGGATTTGGTCTGCGAAAACAGGAAAAATGGGTTCGGGAGTCAGTTACGTGTGTGGAAGGATTAGCACTCCACAGTGTCCAAAAATTGGTACCTGGCCGATTATAAAATGTTTTAATGTCGGAATTTGCAAGTTCATATAAGATTCAATTTATTTGTCCATTTATAAATATAAATATATTTTAACGGTCTTATTATTCGGAAAATAAACTCAAATCGCTGCCAACGCTCCTGGCGCTAACCTGTCATTTCTGTTTGATAAGACACCACATTTATTATATTATTAAACAAGCAAGCAAAGAAATAAATAAAGATAAAAATAAGTAAACGAGAAATTAAATTGTGCTCAAATAAATATATACATGAAAGTAATTAAATAAAAGATAAATCACAAACCTTTTAAAAATATGAGCCGACTTTAAAAGTATATAAGTTATAAATCAGTTTTAAGAAAAAGATAAAAAGGAATTTAATAATAAAAAAGAATTAAAAGCAAATTAAACAAATAGTGACCGAATTAAGAACAAAACAAAACTGAAGGCCAAATTTAAAAGGAAACATTGACCGAATTGAGAAGTTTGAAAACTCGGATACTCGCGAAGAGAAAAAGAGTTGGGCGGAGGGATTTAATGAAGGAAATAAGCCCACTTTGTTTTGGGTATAAAACACACTTTTTATAAACACATTTCATTTTTTCCCTTTAAAAAACTTTGGATCAAAACACTCATTCTTTATTTTCTTTCAAATGTTCTTTGTGTTCTTCAAGAACGAAGAACACTGGTGAATAACTACTGTTTCGGCCGCCCACCACCAGCGCTGACCGCCGCTTATCGGCGGTGGTATCTCATTTTTTTCTGAAAAATAAGCCCAAAAAATTCCCAAAATTTTGGTTTTAATTCGAACAAAAATTGGTTTCAAGAACAACCATCCAAGGTAAGAATTACATCAAATTAAACATCAAATTCGAAATGAAAAGAAATAAAAAAATAAAAGATGAACACCATACCAAAATGAGATAGAAAAAGCTTGTTTTAATTCCAACAAATTCAATTATAACGCTACTGGAAATTCGAGCTTCTCCTTTCGCACTTCTACTGAAAATTCTTAAGCTTCTCTAGTGATTTCTTAGATGAAAATCGGATAAAAATTACTAAGGGGTAGGGGTTTATATTGTTTTTTTCTAACAAAAATACAGAGAAATTAAAAATAAAAATCCCCAAATTTCAGTCAATTTTGCTTGATTCTTGCTCTCTTAATTTTTGATTTGGATTTGACTTTCTCCTTGTGTTTGATTTGGCTCTGATTTGCACATATTTGAAATTGGTTTTCTCTTTTTTCCATATCCGAATCTAACCAAATCTGTTCATTTACTGCAGGGAGTTCGATCGGCCGGTAAAGGAACGACAGAGCTGCGTAGGATTTGGCGAGGATTAGTACGCCAGACGGTCCCTAGTGTTGCTGGTCGGAGGTGTTGGAACAACCATAGAGGACGTTCGAAAACCCAGTAGCGTCCAGACCCCAAGGTGTGGGTTATAGACGCGGGGCAATGCTGGACGGTGTGAGACAGCCATCGGTGTCGCTGGCTGGTAGCGGCGGCTGCCGTTGTAAGCCCTTTCGCCTGGGCAGTAGAGTAGCCGAGTGGTCATGGCTGCTGGGTGCGGGCGCGTGTGCCACGCGCGCAGGAAAGGGGTGCATGACGACGCACGTGTGGTATCCCCTCTTTTTCTGGCCCAATTTGGACTGTTAGATCTCAGCCCTAAATTCTAACAGTTGATTTTAATGCCTGCATATGGGGAAAATGGGTTAGTTGGGCTTTGTTTTGTTTTGGGCCAACAATGTACATGGACTCTTATTTTATATTAGATGGACTCTTTATTGTTTTTGGGTTTTGTTTTAAACTACCATTATGCTAAATAATAATACTAACAATAATAATTAAATAACAATAACAATAAAATAAAATAAATAAATAAATAAAATAAAATAAAAAAGAAGTGGTGAAAATTTAGTGATAACAATGTAAAAGGTGGCTGTTGATTCTGAAAATGTCAATCTAATGAGAGTTTTAACAACTCCCTGGTAACCCTTCCTACAATAAACCACAAGAATTTTCTTTGATGCAAAAAGAGTGTCTGATCTGAAGGTATAATACTTATTTTTTCATTTTAAATTTATTGTTTTTTTTATTATTTTTAAAATGTTTTAAAACTTTTCACCGATTAAATTCTTAATTTACTTTTGTTTATTAATAAAATCATCCGATTAACGTGTAATATTAAAAAAATATTTTCAAAGTTGTTGAAATTTTCACACCAAATTAACAGATCGCAAATAATAATAGAAAAAGCACTGACACACATGGACACTATTATAATAGAAAAATACATCCTTCGCTCTATAATGTAAATTACAATTTCAACATGTTGAGAAATTTAATTTTAAAAAATTTAATAGTACAAACATGTTGAAAAGTATATAAAATAATTTAGTAACGGAATCATTTAAATAGCTTCAATGAACAATCAAATCTTCCAATTTTCGAAATACTATAATAATTTACTATGAAAGACTGGATAAACTGTGATTTAAAAATTACTTTTTTCTCTTTTTTTATTCTGTAACAATTGTTGGTAGTTTTCAAAAAAAGTTTAATTTTTTTTCTTTTTTTGTTGACAGCGACGACTTTAGCCGTTTTATGTACTTTTGCTTGTAAATAATTAAATATTTATTTTTATTGATGAATACTCTTTCTATTTTTTAAGTTTATTTTGTTATTTTTTATTTGTTTCGACAGATTTACATCATATATGTTTTTTTGCAGTTTTTTTGTCTGCTTTTATAGCAGTTTATTCGTATGCTTTTATAGCAGTTTTAGTCTGTCTTTGTGACAGTGTTGCTTGCTTTTTAGCAGTTTAACGTTCGTATGACGAATATCAATCGAACATTCGTAGCAGCAAAGATCGGTGGTTTGTGATGCTTTTCATTCCTTTTTGTGCTTTTGCCGATATGTCAAGAAAAAATTAAGAAAGAATTTGCTTTCTTCTAGTAGCACTCTAATCAAAGTAATTATTTGATGGATTTCATTCATAAGATTTCTTCTTAAAGCACCCTTAGAATTTAATTGTATTATTTTTAAGCATTAAATTTTTAATACCGATGGTGTGATTCATTTCTAATCTTTTCACTTTTAAATATAATTTAACATATTCCAAAAAAAAAATCTCCCAATTTTCTATGTCAACATTCATAGATATCATCCCCTAATCAAGATCGTATAATATTTAGAATTATTTTAAAAAAACAATATTATCCAAAGACTTGTATATAGGGTACACCCCATGGTCACTAAAGTCCAAATAAATTTTTGTTTTTAGTTACTGAAGTTTAAAAGGTTACATTATGGTCATTACGTTATCGATAAATACGTCCAGTAATACCTTGATAACCCTTCTACTGAAAAGAACAAACAATAACCATTGTGTTGAATATTGAATTAGCAAATATTTATCCGCATTTCACTTTGATTCTTCAGTATCTAACATGGAAAGAAAGAAAGAGTTATTTTTTAGGAGAAAAATTGATATTAACCTTTTTTAATGTGCTTGTAATTTTAGAAACTTTAGTAATCAAAACAAAAATTATACAATATAAACTCATATAATTGTTATATTTATTCTTTACTTCTAGTCTTTTGAAAACGTATACACCATGCAGACTACACCGTTTAAATCCGGTTTGATATATTATTATAAGGGTAAACTACACTACATACCACTTAACTATAGTCACTGACTCGAAAATATTGCCGAACTTTAAAAAAATTCAAAACTAAACTTTAATATGACTTAAAAATACCACTCCACCGTTAAACCCTAAACACCGCAATGACATGTAATTCAAGTCCGATTACCCTGATGTGGATTAATTTTAATAATTTTTTTAATATTAATGTTTCATTTCGTCGCTCTCCTCTTTCTTTTCTTTTACATTGGAATGTTCAAATGTTTGCACGATAACTACCGTTGTCTGATTTTCTGACCATATTTCAGATGATTTTTAGCAAATTTTCGACCGATCCATGAGAAGAAGAATTCTATAATTTGTTAACTGAGAATGATTCTATGCAATGATTTCATGCAAGCAGATTCATTGAAACTTAAAAAAAACATCCCTTTCGAAATCCTAATCTCTATTTCGATTAATCAATCAAATCCTTAAATTCATTTTTCATCCAAAATTTTCAAATTTAAGAAAGGACAGCCGAAGCGTTCCAATTCTGATTTAACAGATGTACCTGCAAACAGATCCGGTACACCCAGGCCGGGTCAAATACCAAGTCCCGGTGACACTGTGTAATTACCCGTTTTGCCCGGGTTATCCAAACCATGACCCGACCCAAGTTCAAACCCAAATTACAACCCGTTTACTCAAACCCGGATCCAGGCCCAATACCGACCCGGATATAAGGCTAACCCGACCCGACCCTAAAACAAAAAACCCTAACCCTAAAGATGAACCCAACTGCCGCCGCCGCCCGTTGCTGCCGCCGCCACATCGCCGGCAACCACTAAAATCCCAAATCCAATCAAAACCCCTAAATTAAAATCCAACCCTAAATTAATTTCAACCCATAAATCTGAAAAAAATCAAAAAAATCAAACAAAAATCAAATCAAATCAAACCTAAAACCTAACCATACCAATAACCCTGTCATCACCCATACCCCTAAAATCCGGCCATCCATCATCAGATCTGCAAGATTAAAATAGTGGAGTGGTTATTGTTTTTTAGATCGGTTATAAAAGAAACCGAAATGAAAATGTAAAGGGGGACTTTTAGATCTAAAAAAATTGTAATCTGAGTTTTTTTAGTTCGAAAAGAGGGGATTTCGGAGTCAAAAAAATTGTAAGTTTAGAATCAATAAAAAAATTAGCTTTCCCTTTTGCATGTTCATCTTTGCTCGAATAAAAAAGAAATCATAATCTCATCAGATTCTTAGTTTTGAAAATTAATTTTTTTAAAAACCCAAATCAAAGGTTTGTTGTCTTTTAAACCAAATCAAGAAAAAGTAGGGGAGTCGAAAGCTTACCTCGCCTGAAGCACCGCATGCCGTGAGGCCGCGAGGCCAGTGAACGGCCGAGAGGTTGGGAGGTGCGGCGCCGTCGAGGTTATGAGCAAAGGAGAGTTTTATTAGGTTTTAGGTTTTTTTAAAGCGTTTCGAAATGAAAAATAAAACCCTGCTATTGTTTTAAACTCAGAAACCAAAACGGCATCGTTTGGTGCGGACCCGGTTCACGCGGTGACCCCACTCGGGGAGGATCCGCGTTGTTGTTCAATGGTATAATTACGCCCTAGGTCCCCCATGTTCTTGCTTGCTTTAATTCTGGTCAGGGGATATTCACACTTATGGTCCTTCTATCTTTTAGGCGCATTTAATATGGTTTTTTTCTTTATGTTTTTGTGGCCTTTAGTTTCCATTTTGTTTCAGTTTAGTCACTAAATATAGGCTTTAGTTTCAAGCATGATATTTTTGTTAGTTTATATTTATGCCCTTATATTTCGCATTTGTTTTATTTTAGTCCCTAATATTTGTTATTTATGCCATATAAATTATCACATCATGCATTTTAATCATTAGTTCATGTTTTTTAGTTGGTTTATATATTTTAGCATGGTTATTATTGTTATTATTATTATCATCATGTGTGTAATATGCTACTATTATGTAAAGTTTTTTATTAACATTAATATCATGATATATGTACATATTCTTCATATCTATTATGTATTTTATACTTTAATATATATATATATATATATAAGATTTTACGTATATTTATATTGTTGTTTGTACATATTATTATATTATTATATTAATTAATATTTATGCATGTTTTAGAATAGTATTTTATTTTAGATTCTTTTATGCATTAGATTAATATTTATGTATTTATGTGTTAGATTAGTATTTTATTATGTTAGAATTTATTTATATTTTTACTGCATTGTATTTATTTATGTTTGCCGTGTTTTAAAGTTATATTTCGGATATATATTTTGTCAATGCGGTGCCCTTTTATTCAAGCGTAAACGGGGCCAGTATCAGGCGTAATGATAGTGGTTGGGCGTTTACTCTCGAATAACGGGGCCTTTTAAAATCTACTTGCATTTATAACCAAATTTTAATTTAGTCGCCACTTTAATCTGAAAAGTTTAATATTAATAAAACGGTAATTATTAAAGTACCAATTTTGGGCGGTGTGGGGGTGTTAGTCCTTCCCCATCCGTAACCGACTCCCGAACCTATCAATTTTAAATCTCTGGTTTTTTTACGGTGTCTGGTCTACCTTGAGTGGCCGATGGCTACTCTATTTTTAAATAAAATACGAGTTTTTCTAAAATCCCACGGAAGACATCGTTTTCAAAATAGAAAAAAAATACAAAACCACTTTTTTTAGTGACGGAGACATCGCTACAGATGTCGACTCTGCTGGGGATATTTTTGTTTTTTCAAAAAAATAAGAGAGTTGAGCTTTTTTCAAATAATTACCACTTTATTAATATCAGAAATTCCGGATTAAAGTGACTATTAAATTAACATTCGGTTATAATTGCGCGTTTATTTTAACACATTTAAAATTTGGCATATAAACATGTATATTTTAAGTGGGGGGAAAACGCTAATGCTTTCGTGAGGATATCGTTCCTCCTTGTAGGCCTAGAAAGTACCTTCGGGGCTCGAGTACCTTATGTTTTCGTAAGGATATCGTTCTTTCGTGCAGGCATAAGCGAATGGGTCCCCTGAATTGAACCCGGTTGAAAAGAGCCTATAATGGGTGATGACCGGGGGGCCTTGCTACTCTTAGTAGAGGACAACAAGGACAATTCGGGTACCTCTTAGCACCAAAACTGCATATAGTAAGCCGTAGGAGCCAACCTTTTAGAGCCATGTCGGTACTCTGCTCGTTAGTGGTCACCCTATTTAGGCTCTGATGCCTTATTTATTGTTCATGAACAGTTTTAATTGCTTTATTTTGTTTACCATTTGTTTTATTTAATAATTTTATTTGGTACTAACTCGTTTCATTTTATTCTCATCGCATTGATTTCATCTGCATCGTTACACAACATCATCACAATCTTGATTTTGCATTGCATCGATTTAGGACACATTTTGCATGCATATACATTTATTTTCAAAATAAGAAAACTGACTCTAGGGGTGCCCTATGACAGTGATACTGGATAAAGTAGAAGATCAGTCAGCTCAGCATCCATATGGAACCCGATACAAAACAAAGATGGCGAACGATAAAAGATTGAAAAAAATTGAGCAATATCAGAAATAATTACAAGCGAACATAGCCAAGCAGGTTGAGGAACAGTTGGCGAGAGTCCAACATGATATGAGGGAACAACTTGCAAAGTCACAACAAGACATGCTGGACCAAATGGCACAAATGCTGGGATTAAAGCTTCCCGAGCTTAGAGAGGCCTCTATTGTAAATCCCACTGCAAATCCTAAACCCATTGTTGGGGACGAGGATCTTATGTATCATCCGGGGTTCACGCCCACTCAAACCAGGATATAACCGGAAACTCAACCTCAGGTGATCATTTCTCGGGGAAAGTCTCATCTACATCAGACCGGTACTTCGATCCCTATAATTCAGCCATTTGCATCAGAAGTTAAGCCCGGGGGCAATCAAGCTAAAAATTTTATCTCAAAAATGGATCATCTGTTTGAGATCGAGAGGCCGAAGGTAGAAGCTTCAAAGGAAGTCGAAGATCGATGTAAGAGACTCGAGGAGAAGCTAAAGGCTATGGGAGTAGAGGATACCTTCAGTGGATTCGATGCCAGTGAACTCAGTCTTGTCCCAGATTTGGTTTTACCTCTTAAATTCAAGGTACCAGAGTTCGAGAAGTATTACGGGACAAGCTGTCCCCGCGCTCATCTTACTATTTTCTGTCAGAAGATGACAGGATATGGCCGAGACGACAAGCTGTTAATTTACTGCTTTCAGGATAGTCTATCGGGATCTGCCGCCCGATGGTATAATCAATTGAGCCGACATCATATCAAATACTGGAGAGACTTGGCCAAAGCTTTTTTGGAGCAGTACCGACACGTCAATGACATGATTCTAGACCGATGGACGTTGCAACAGATGAAACAAAAGCATAATGAAAGCTTCAGGCAGTACGCTCAGCGCTGGAGGGATACATCAGTTCAGGTCTGACCCCCGCTCAGTGAGAGGGAGACGGTGGTCACATTTGTACAAACTTTGGAGGGTCCGATCTTGGGTCGCTTGATAGGCAACGCGACTACCAATTTTGCTGACCTCATGTTATCTGGTGAGCTCATCGAGAATGCTTTCAAGACTGGCAAAATTGACGATGGGGGTAGTTCATCCCATAAGAAGCCTTACCATGGAAGGAAAGACCAGGAAATGAACTCTTCGGGAGTTTACAATGCCAATTATTCTAAGCCCATCACAGTTGTGCAACCTAAGGCCGTGCCAAGTGCTCACGTTGCCTCAAGCCAAGGTTCTGGTCAGAGGAAGAACACGGAAAAGATAGAGTTCACTCCCATGCCGATGTCGTATGGAGATCTGTACAAGGATCTGCTAAAAGCCCATATAGTGGTACCTTTCCACCAGGCTCCGATGCAACCCCCATTCCCTAAGTGGTATGATCCTAACGCGAGTTGCAAATATCACGCTGGACATGTGGGCCACACGATTGAAAATTGTTGGGGCTTCAAGAGGCTGATAGAAAGGTATCTCAAGCTCGGTGTTATAAGTATTGAAAGCCCTGGAAGTTCAGCCACAAGTGGGAATCCCTTACCACAGCATGAAGACCCCAAGTGAGAATTTTTGAAACCCAATATTAGGGCATGCCCCGTTATTAAGGATTTTATTCTGAAATGCTGTATATTAAGCTATTTCGACCCTTGTAGGTCCACGTGTAGTTTTTCTCTCTTTCAAGATAACACTTTTTGGATTAATTTCACTGTCTCAAGCCTGATGACAGTGGAAATCTTTTGTAAGGTCAAAAAACTACAAGTTTTAATGAAATGAACCTTTTTGTTCAACTACGTTGACTCTGATTTGAAGACTATTATGATCGCACTTGTGTATAAAGGAAATCAGAAATTGTGAAAACAACAAATGTTGGATGGTATTATGATCTAATTTGGGGGCATTACATTTTCCACAAAGGGATAAAAGAAAAAGCCACTATGTACTCTGAGGGATCAAGTTTGATGTGTAAACTTTTTTGAGGCATCCATTCGAAATAAATGAGAATATCTGGAGTCGGTTGAGGTTGGGGGCATCATGTTAGAGACCATAAATCTGACAAGACCAATGAGAAGTCAGGGGCATCCCTCTAAGGACCAAAAATCGCATTCACACCATTTTGCATGTAGGATAAAATGCATACATCTTACATACATTTAAGTTGTCATGTATCTAGACTAGACACATGTATTAGGCATAAATTTAGGTGCACTCATGGTGCATTTATTTGTGCGTGCGAACAAGTCCAGGGAAGAGACCAAATAACCTCAGCCATGGGGGCAACAACACAACTACCAACCTCTAGCCATAAAGAATGCCAAACATGCAGAAGAGCTGAAACATCAATAAAAGGTAACAGTGACAAATTTTGTGAACATTTACTGATTAATGTTTTTTTCCCATTTTCAGGTCATACCTCTCCGCCAGTAGAGCCGCAGAAGTAACCTTTTTCAGATCATGCCTTCGTCATTGTTGATAGGCCAACATTTCCAGATTTTGCTTTACCGCTGATGGTGCAGCAATATAGACATCCTGAAGATCTCGTTTATCTGTTGATGGTGCAACAGATCCGAACCTTTCCCTAAGCAGATCGAATTTCTATTCAGGTCTTGTTTCTCCGCTGACGGTGCAGCAGACCTAATTTTTTCTCGAGTTTTACTTCTTTGTACAGTTCAAGAAAAAAGAAAAAACCATCAAAAAAAGAATTGAAAATTTTTGAAAAAAAAGAGAGGAATTAAAAAAATCGAAAAAAATAAAATAAAAATCAAAAATTGAAAAAATGAAATGAAAAATCAAAATGAAATTTATCAACTTGTATCGCCCGATCTAGTCTCTCCGCTGATGGAGTGGCCAGGTACAAGCTATCGCCGTCCTCAGATCTCGCTCTCCGCTGATGGTGTAGCCGGTTCTAGGTCGTTATTATCCGATCCAGTCCTCCGCTAATGGAGTGGCCGGGTCCAAGTTGTCGTCATCCTCAGATCCTACTCTCCGTTGATGGTATAGCCGATTTCAGGTCGTTAGTATCCAATCCAGTCCTCCGCTGATGGAGTGGCAGGCTCCAAGCTCCCATCATCCTCAGATCCTGCTCTCCGCTGATGGTGTAGCCAGTTCTAGGTCGTCATTATCCAATACAGTCCTCCGCTGATGGAGTGGCCAGGTCCAAGCTCTCGTCGTCATCAGATCATGCTCTCCGCTAATGGTGTAGCCGGTTCCAGGTCGTCATTATCCAATCTAGTTCTCCGCTGATGGAGTGGTCGGGTCCAAGCTGTTGCCATCCTCAGATCCTGTTCTCCGTTGATGGTATAGTCGATTCTAGGTCGTCATTATCCAATCCAGTCATCCGCTGATGGAGTGGCCGGGTCCAAGCTCCCGTCGTCCTCAGATCCTGCTCTCAGCTAATGGTGTAGTCGGTTCTAGGTCATCATTATCCAATCCAGACCTCTGCTGATGAGGTGGTCGGGTCCAAGCTCCCGTCGTCCTCAGATCCTGCTCTCCGCTGATGGTGTAGCCGGTTCCAGGTCGTCATTATCCAATCCAATCCTCCGCTGATGGAGTGGCCGAGTCCAAGCTCCTGTCGTCCTCAGATCCTGCTCTTCGCTGATGGTGTAACCGGTTCTAGGTCGTCATTATTCGATCCAGTCCCTCCGCTGATAGAGTGGCTAGGTCCAGTTGCTGCTATCCTACTTCTCCGCTGATGGTGTAGTAGGGTTCCAGTTAGTGTTATGTTTCTTCGTTGATGGCGAGGTAGAATCCAAGTTACGATTCGATCTTACCCCTCCGTTGACGGTGTGGTTAGATCCAAATTTACTGACTTCTAAATTCCCTTTATTAAAGTTGTAGCTAAAAAAGAAGAAAAAAGAAAAAAGAGAAAAGAATGAAAAAGAAAAGAATGGAAAAAAAGAAAAAAGATGAAAAAAAAGAAAAAAATCAAAATAAGCTTTCAATCATTTGATCCTGCCTCTTCGTTAGAGTTGTAGCTGGATCAAACATCAGAACTTTCATCCACCGATCATGTCGCTTCGTCAGTGTTGCAGCCAGATCAAATTTTGTAGACCCTGCCTCTTCGTCAGTGTTGCAGCTGGGTCGAACTCTCTTTAGGTATTAGCTTATTATCAATAATGTAGTAAGTTGGACTCATTTTGCTTCCCCAACAAACAACCCCCTATTTTGAAGATTTTGCTTCCCAAGAGTGACAAGGTAGATCAACCAAGAAAAGAAAGAAGACCCGTATCAAAGAGAAAGAAGATCTACAGAAGAACGAAGACATACATCAAGAGAAGAAGCTCAACCAAACTGGGCATAACGGGTCATTTTTAGTCTTTGCTCTATTGCTGTTACACAACAAGGAGCAAAGATGGGCAACTGTAATTACCCATTTTTGCTCGGGTTATCCAAACCATGACCCGACCTAAGTCCAAACCCAAATTACAACCCGTTTACCCAAACCCGGATCCAGGCCCAATACCGACCCGGATCTAAGGCTAACCCGACCCGACCCTAAAATAAAAAACCCTAACCCTAAAAATGAACCTAGCTACCGTCGCTGCCTGCTGCTGCCGCCGCCACATCGCCTGCAACCACTAAATTCCCAAATCCAACCAAAACCCATAAATTAAAATCCAACCCTAAATTAATTTCAACCCATAAATCCAAAAAAAAAATCAAAAAAATCAAACAAAAATCAAACCTAAAACTTAACCCTACCAACAACCCTGTCATCACCCATACCCCTAAAATCCGGTCATCCATCATCAGATCTGCAAGATTAAAATAGTGGAGTGGTTATTGTTTTTTAGATCTGTTATAAAAGAAACCGAAATGAAAATGTAAAGGGGGACTTTTAGATCTAAAAAAATTGTAATATGAGTTTTTTTAGTTCGAAAGAGGGGATTCCAGAGTCAAAAAAATTGTAAGTTTAGAATCAATAAAAAAATTTAGCTTTCCCCTTTGCATGTTCGTCTTTGCTCGAATAAAAAAGAAATCATAATCTCATCAGATTCTTAGTTTTGAAAATTAATTTTTTTTAAACTCAAATCAAAGGTTTGTTGTCTTTTAAACCAAATCAAGAAAAAGTAGGGGAGTCAAAAGCTTACCTCGCTGGAAGCACCGCATGCCGTGAGGCCGGTGAACGGCCGAGAGGTGCAGCGCCGTCGAGGTTATGAGCAGAGGAGAGTTTTATTAGGTTTTAGGTTTTTTTAAAGCGTTTCGAAATGAAAAATAAAACCCTGTTATTGTTTTAAACTCAGAAACCAAAACAACACCGTTTGGTGCGAACCCAGTTCACGCGGTGGCCCGACCCGGGGAGGATCCACGTTTTTGTTCAATTGTATAATTACACCCTAGGTCCTCCATGTTCTTGCCCGCTTTAATTTTGGTCAGGGGATATTCACACTTACGGTCCTTCTATCTTTCAGGCGCATTTAATATGGTTTTTTTCTTTATGTTTTTGTGGCCTTTAGTTTCCATTTTGTTTCGGTTTAGTCACTGAAATATAGGCTTTAGTTTTCAGCATGATATTTCTGTTAGTTTATATTTATGCCCTTATATTTTGCATTTGTTTTATTTTAGTCCCTAATATTTGTCATTTATGCCATGTAAATTATCAGATCATGCATTTTAATCACTAGTTCATGTTTTTAGTTGGTTTATATATTTTAGCATGGTTATTATTATTATTATTATTATTATTATTATTATTATCATCATCATCATGTGTGTAATATGCTATTATTATTATTATGCAAAGTTTTTTATTAACATTAATATCATGATATATGTACATATGCTTCATATCTATTATGTATTTTATACTTTAATATATATATATATATATATAAGATTTTACGTATATTTATATTGTTGTTTGTACATATTATTATATTATTATATTAATTAATATTTATGCATGTTTTAGGATAGTATTTTATTTTAGATTCTTTTTATGCGTTAGATTAATATTTATGTATTTATGTGTTAGATTAATATTTTATTATGTTAGAATTTATTTATATTTTTACTGCATTGTATTATTTATGTTTGCCGTGTTTTAAAGTTATATTTCGGATATATATTTTTTCAATGCGGTGCCCTTTTATTCGAGCGTAAACGGGACCAATATCAGGCGTAGTGATAGTGGTTGGGCGTTTACTCTTGAATAATGGGGCCTTTTAAACTCTACTCGCATTTATAACCAAATTTTAATTTAGTCGTCACTTTAATCTGAAAAATTTAATATTAATAAAGCGGTAATTATTAAAGTACCAATTTTGGGCGGTGTGGGGTGTTAATCTTTCCACATCCGTAACCGACTCCCAAACCAATCAATTTTAAATCTCTGGTTTTTTTACAGTGTCCAATCCACCTTGAGTGGTCGGTGACGACTCTATTTTTAAATAAAATACAGGTTTTTCTAAAATTCCACAGAAGACATCATTTTTAAAATAGAAAAAAAAAACAAAATAAAAAACCATCTTTTTTTAGCGAGGGACATCGCTACACACTGTATCAAACTTTCCTAGGATGACCACCGTGGAACCATTGCCGTTATTCAAAGACGTATTCAAATCGGAAAGGCGGACTTTATTCCTTAGAAAACTCCAGATTTTGTTGCTTCCAATTTGATTTCACGGACAACTTAAAATCGGCACGACAAAAGAGATCAAGCGACAAACATTGTTAGAACTTGTCGATTTCATCCAATCCGGTACGAGCAAGATCTCGGAGACATGTCTGGAAGAGATGATAAGATGGTCGGAATCAACATTTTTCGATCACTCCTGTCTGCAGCCCACGACACATCTAGATTTAGGAATTATGTTATCGAGGGTTAGTGTTAATTGAGGGTATTAAGTAAAATACTCCGGCTATTGAAACTGCATCGTTTTAAGAAATTATGTTTACGTATATTTTTATTTTAATTTAAATATTAATGAGGTGGATAAAAAAATATTAAAAATAATCTACATAAGCGGGGTGACTGAATTTGGGTTACATGTCACGAAGTTTAGAGTTTAACAGTAGTAATTATAATTAAGTGGTATATGGTGTAGTTATTCTTATTATATTAATGTAATTTATCTTTTGATGGGATACGAAAGATTTAATGAAAACTATGTCATATAAAATATTTTTATTTTTCCCAACTGAAGCTATTGATCATTTTGATAATAATAATAAAAAAAGAAAGCTATTGATCATCTGCCTTACATGTCATATTGATATTGTCGTGAGAAGCTTGGAGACAACAGACAAATTATGAAATTTTCAATTGATAATTCGTTTTATATTATATATATTTAAAATTATTATACGATATAATAGCTATGATTTTTTTAATTTTATAAGCATGATTTAGAAACAATCATATATATATTTTTATTTTTTAGTAAATTACATGTCTATTTTATGGTTTATATTCGAGATTCGTGGCTCTTCTTCCTAATAATAATTTTTTTAAGGTTCGAATCATGATTCTTTTCTTAAAAGAGCAATATACCTTGTCATTACACTCAACTCTCGTCGGTATGATTATATTTTTATTTAGAACTTAGAAAACCACATCTTCAGAAATAATTCTTCATTTAAATTGTTATTAAAAATAATTATTTAGCAATCATATGTTTTTATTTAATTTGTTATATGAATATAAACGAATTTGAACTAAAATAAAATAAGAAGAGAACCATCGAATAATTTATATTACTAGACTTAATCTTATCAGTTGACTAGATTTCATATTGAAAAAATAATTGGCGTAAACGATCGGCAATGGTACTGGAGTCTGTCTTCATCTTCAACCCCGTTCCCATGCCGGTCTCGAACTGCAATTTCATGCAACTTTAAGCCTATAAATATGGCAACTTTTTTTTATCAAATCTTCACACAAAATCATCACCTCAATAATGGGTTTTCTTCACATTTCATCAATCTTTCCAGTTTTTCTGATTTTCGCCTTTTCATTTTCATGGCCGATCACTTCTTCAGCCAATACCCACCAAGATTTCCTTCGTTGTCTTTCTTCATCACTCAGCTCCAACGATTCAGCTTCCATTTCCAGACTTGTTTACACACAGAGAAGCTCAAATTATTCATCTGTTTTGGAGTCGAGGATTCACAATTCTCGATTCATTACTCCGACAAGCCCTAGACCTTTGGTGATCGTAACACCGTTGCATGTTTCCCATGTTCAGGCAACGATTTCGAAGCGGCGGCCATGATTTCGAAGGTGTTTTTTATGTATCTGAATCGGAAGCTCCCTTTGTCGTCGTCGATTTGGCGAACTTACGATCGATCGACGTTGACGTCGAGAACGAAGTTGCATGGGTTAAATCCGGGGCGATAATGGGAGAATTGTATTATGCGGTCGCTCAAAAAAGCAGAACTTTGGCGTTTCCCGGTGCCCTTTGCCATGGGGTGGCGTTTGGCGGGTTCATCAGCAGCGGAGGTTACGGTTTGTTGTTCCGTAAATACGGTCTCGCGGCGGACAACGTCGTTGATGCTGAGTTCATCGACGTGAAAGGGAGGATTCTCAACAGAAAATCAATGGAGGAGGATCTGTTTTGGGCCATTCGCGGCGGCGGTGGCGGAAGCTTCGGGATTGTACTTTCATGGAAGGTTAAACTGGTTAGTGTTCCTGAAATCGTAACGGTGGTTTCAACAAGCAGAACTCTCGAACAAAACGCCATCCAACTTCTTCACCGATGGCAATACATCACCAGCCAATTCCCCGATGGAATGTTCCCATCGATCACCATTACAACAACGAACACCACCGTAGACAACCGGAACCGGACGGTGGTAGCCTCCTTCAACACCATGTTCCTCGGCCGGGCAAATGATCTCGTCCCACTGATGCAAAACATCTTCCCTGAACTCGGACTCACCGTCCAAGATTACAACGAAATGAGCTTCGTTGAATCGATCCTCGTTCTGGGTCAGCTTCCGCCGGAAAATCTTGAAATTCTACTTAACAGAAGTTACAGGATTTCATATCTCGTCACCACTCCTTCGTTCAAAGAGAAATCCGATTACATCAAGAAACCAATACCGGAAATCGGTTTCCAGGGAATCTGGTCTCAGCTTTTGGAACCGGAAGCAAGAACTGCGACGCTAAACCTGGCCGCATACGGCGGCATAATGGACGAAATCCCAGAATCTGCCGTCCCTTACCCGCATCGGAACGGAAATATATATGAAATAAGTTACACCATTCGATGGCGAGAAGAAGATAATGTAGATTCTGAAATCTATATATCTTGGATGAGGAAGCTCTACGATTACATGACGCCGTTCGTTTAAAAGTCGCCGCGAGAAGCATACGTCGGATACAGAGATCTTGATATCGGAAAAGATGAGGATGATGGGCAGACAAGTTATGCTCGAGCAAGTGTTTGGGGTACGAAATATTTCAAGAACAACTTCGACAGACTTGTGAAGATCAAGACGATGGTTGATCCTGAGAATTTCTTCAGACATGAACAAAGTATTCCTCCTTATTTTGGTTGATTGTGCACGAATAATTATATCAATCAAGTACAAAATTTCTATTTTAAAATGCGTACGATTGTTATAGGTGAGCCAAATTCAACTTACTCAAAAAAATAAAATTATTTAATTCGGCTCGATGCAAAAATACTCAATTCATAATTTCATAAATTCGACTCAAGCAGATTTCAAACAAAGTTTGGGTTATTAAATGAAAATTCAAATACTTCGAAAACTTTAGTAATTAGTGTATCAATTTTCAAGTTCGCATTAAGAGTCTCTTTAATTATGTCTAATATGTGTATCACATATGAAAAAAATATGAATATATATATATGTATTGTATATGGTTACCGAAAACCGTTTAAATTGAAACTAAATAATATCATAACATTATAAATGTTTACAATTAAATTTGAACAAAAATTCGAACAACTCGACTCGATTCAAAAAAATTTAAATAAAGTTTGAGTCATAAAATATGACTCTTCAACTTGAATTTTTTTTTCTCGACTTAACTCGATTGAATGTCAACGTGAAAGATTATGAATGTATCTAAGGAGAACCAAGGAAAAATGGACTATAAATCAACCTATCACATTAAGCTTCCAAACAAGGATATATACAGACTTAGGGATAAGGTAACTGACGACAAAAAACTACAACGACTAATAGATGATAGTTGTAACAACTCAATAACAGCTAAACAGAATTAACAAGAATCTTAAGCTGAATTACAAGGAACCTTGATATACTTCTATCATACTTCTTCAGTCTTCTTCCTCTTTGGTTGATTTCTTTTTAGGACGAAAGATCAACAACATTCAAAAGTCTTAATTCATCAGCAGAAAGAACTTTGAGTTGTTTTCGAAGTTGAACAAAAAATGCAACAGACAATGGTTTGGTTAGAACATCTGCAATCTGATTTAAGGCTGGTACATAGTTAATATGAAAAGATCCATCGAGTATTTTCTCTCGAACAAAGCTAAGATCAAGTTCCACATGCTTTAGTTTAGCATGATGCACAAGATTTGTGGAATGAGCAATAGAACTGGTGTTGTCACACCAAATGGCAGAAAAAGAAGAATGTTAAATATTTTTAACTCTGTTAGTAACGACTTGACCCACATGGCTTCACACAGTGTTAACTATGCCTCTAAATTCAGCTTCAGTTGAAGACCGTAACACTACTCCTTGTTTTTTTGAGCTCCATACAACCAAATTTTCTCTCAAAAATATACAGTAGCCAACTGTTGATCTTCTATCATCAGGACTGGTTCCCCAATCTTAGTCAGTGTAACCAACAAGAGTAGAAGAAGATGTCTTTGAACTAAAGAACAAACCATGATCTATGGTACCTTTCAGATACCTAGTAATTCTCTTAACAGCCTTCCAATGTTTCTCTAGAGGAGATTGCATGAACTGACTCATTTTGTTTATACAAAACTGTATGTCTAGTCTGGTAGTACAAATATGTTGTAATGTTCCCACAACTTGCCTATACATAATAGCATCTATCTCAGAACAAGGATTTCCATCATAAGCAGATAATTGAGGTGTAGTTATCATAGGAGTGGGAGCTGGTGCAGCATCAACCATTGATTTTTTTAAGCAAATCCACGATATGATATTTCTGACTAAGTATAAATCTCTGCTCAACTTTTTGGACAGACATTCCAAGAAAAAAAAAATTCTAATTTACCAAGATCTTTCAAAGAGATGAAAACAATAATGTCCTTAATCACTGAATCCACATCACTAGCAACATTTTCTGTTATTACCACATCATCCACATAGACCATGATGTATATCTTGCTTTCATTAAATTCTCTGAAATATAAAGATGAATCAACTAATGAATCTGTAAAGTGCAAATCATTAAAAAGATGTGTCCTAAATTTCTCAAACCAAGATCTCGGTACTTGTTTGAGATCATATAAAGACTTCTTAAGAAGACAAACCAGCTTATTGCCATTTTCATCAAACTATTGAAACCCAGGGGGCTGCTCCATGTAAACCTCTTCAGATAAGTCGCCATTGAGAAAAGCATTATCTACATCAATTTACCTCAAAATCAACCCATTATTTAAAGCCACACTAAGTAAAGCTCTAACAGAAACATGTTTAATAACAGGACTATATGTTTCCCCATAATCAAACCCTGCTTGTTGTGAATATCCCTTAGCTACTAGTCTTGCTTTATATCGAGCAATACTACCATCTGCATTACGTTTAACCTTGAACAACCATTTACAGCCTATAGAAACACGATCTGAAGGTAAACTAACTGCCATGTGCCTTTATGAATTAATGCACTGATTTCTTTCTCAACAGCAACTTTCCACTCATCTACTAACATAGCCTAGTGTATATTCTTAGGTTCAGACAAAGCTACCTCATTATGAAACACTTTTGGCTTATATATACCAAGTTTAGATCTAGTTACCATAGAATGAGTTGGCTTCACAATTGAATTCTTGACTTCTGTAGTTTTGGTGTTACCACTAAGTCTTAAGGCAAACTCATCAGTAGAACTCCTTGCTCCAGAGTCATCTGAACCATGTTGTTGATCTTGTGAGCTACCAACCATTTGTTGTGTTGACTGACTTGTTGAATTAAGATGAGCAACAGCAGCAGAATTGGATTGAATAGCAGCAACATGGGACTGATTTAACTGAGAAGCAACAAGTGAAGAATTGGACTGAGTAGCAGCAACATGGGAATGATTTAACTGAGCAACAACAGGTGAAGAATTTGAATGACTAGCAGCAACAAGGGACTGATTTAACTGAGCAGCAATAGGTGAAGGATTGGACTGAGCAACAGCAGGTGACTGACAGAATAAAGTAGCAACAGGTGAAGAATTGATCTGAGTAACAACAACAAGTGAATGGTTTAACCGAAAACCAACAGGTGAAGAATTGAAACCGTTGAATATCAACTTGTGCACCAAGGTTATTAGGAGATAGGTGAGAAGTAACATCAACAAGAGTTTGAACACCACTTTCAGTTCTTAAGGATGAACTGGATGAGCTAGTATCCTGACTAAGTAGTGGCCTTTTTATGTGAAGTCCAGAAAACTTAACTGAAGTACACTAAAATTCTTCTGATTGTAAGTTGTCCGTAACATCAGCAGGAGTTTGAACATTCTTGAGGATGAACTGGATGAGCTAGTGTCTTGACTAAGTCGTGGCCTTTTTATGTGAGGTCCAAAAAACTTAACCGAAGTACACTGAAATTCTTCTGATTGTAAGTTGTCCTTGCAAGAGAGCTTTTGAAATGGAAATATGCCTTCATTGAATTGTACATATCGAGATACATAAACTCGACCTTTCTCACTTAGGCATTTATAACCATGTTGATGTGAGCTATAGACAATGAAAGTACAAGGTTTAGACCTGAACTGGAGTTTGTTTCTATTGTAAGGTTTGGTCAGGGGAAAACATTGACATCTAAACACATGCAAAAAATTATGATTTGGTTTCCTTGCAAAGAGTTTTTCATGTGGTGAAACACTATTTAATACCTTAGTAGGCAACCTATTAATAAGAAAAATAGAAGAAAAAAAAAGTCATCAGTCTAGTATTTAAGAGGAAGGGAAGCTTGAGCCATAAGAGTGAGACCAAGCTCAACAATGTGCCTATGTTTTCTTTCAACCATGCCATTTTGTTCAGAAGCGCGAGGGCAAGTATGTCTGAAAACAGTACCAAGTTGATGAAAATATAAAATTAAAGGCTTGAATTCTTTTCCACAATCAGACTGCATTATTTTAACTTTGTAATTCAGTTGTTTTTCAACAAGTTTGTGAAAGGAAACAACAACATTGTAAACATCAGATTTCTTTACAATGAAATAAATCCATGTATACCTGGAACATACATCCACAAAGCGTACATAGTAACTACAATTGTTAGAAAGCAAAGGAGCAAAGCCCCATAAATCCATCTGAATAAGTTGCAAAGGCTGATCATACACAGTAAAAGATTAATTGAACTTCAATTTATGACTTTTTCCCAACTTACAAGCTTCACAAAAAATTACTTTTATTGCCACTGAAAGAAATGTTACAATCTTTGGAAATGGCATCTAAAACAACAGAAGAAGGATGTCCTAACCTTCTGTGCTAGATTTTTAAACTAGTCTGAAAAGAAACAGTACAAGCAGTATGTAACTCATTATCATTTCCTAAAATTCCTAAAGCACCAGAAGAAACACCAACATAGGTACAAGATTCAACAATATCATTGGAGGAATCAACAGTATGAAGAGAAGCAGGATTCACAACACAATCACTAGCAACAAAGACGCAATCTTCAGTATAGTCATTAGAAGTAATTGTCAAACCACTAGGAATAGAAGAAGGTATCTTGTATAGCCCATCATCACTTTCCAAACCTTGAACTACTGTTTCCCATGTTGCCAAATCCTTCACAAGACAATAGTTAGGAAAAAATTCAATCGAAATATTGTTATCTTTAGTAAACCTAGAGACAGATAAAAGATTCTTTTTGATAGCATGAACGTGTAATAGATTACTTAAGACTAAAGGTCTTGAGGCAGAATTTAACACAAAATTACCAATATTGGAGATAGACACACCCATTTGCAACCAACACCTTACCTAACCCTTGATAAGAAACAAGATTATCAATATTACTTATGTCTGGAGTAATATGAGCAGTGGATCCTGAATCAGGATACCAGGCCGCATCTTTATTTCCTGGGAGACCAAACTCTTCAGAGACCACAACAACAGTGGCAACAACACCATTGGAATCAGAATTCACGTTGTTAGGCATTTCTTCACCATTCAGAATAAAATTTTGCAACCCAAACTGTTCTTCAGAATCATCATTGAAATTACAATAATTTGCAGAAAAATTATTGTTATTCTACTCATCAAAAGACTGATCAAATCTAAAATAGCACCGATTTGCTAAATGCCCCAATTTCCCACATATCTGGCATTGAACTCTTGACCTATTAGCATAACCACGACCACGGCCTCTAAAGGAAGATACACCTCTATTATAAGTAGGAATATTCCCTTGAGGACAAAATCCTTGATCTTGGACCAACCTTAACTGATCTTGAACAACACTGCCCTGATCTTGAAATGACCTCTGACACGAGGGGCCACGGTACGAACCATTATGGGAAGAAAATTGAGAAGAAGAAAGCTGCCCATATTAACCATTATAGAATGAGTTTTGTTTATGACTAAGGCCAACATGACCAGGCCCTTGAGCCATATTAACCAAGAAACTTTGATTGAGAAACTCTTGTTGCCGAGGCTCAGTATCAACAAGAACAAAACAGACCCCATCAAGTTTATAGGGCTGTTGACTTGAAGTAATCACGGCCACCACCGATTCATACTCCGGTGGAAGGCCAGAAAGAATGGCTAAGATGTGCATTGTATCAATAAGTGGATTACTACATGCGGCCAAACTATCACAGATAGACTGAACTTGAGCAAGATACTCCTTCATGCTCTGATCTCGTTTACCCAAGCTCTTCAAAGAGAAATAAAGATGCATAATAAGATTTGTGGAAGAAACTGTAAAGCCCCAATTTTGGGCCAGTGGTTTTTAGGTTGATTTTGATAGGACAAGATTAGAGATTCGAGTTGAATTCGGAATTTAAATTAAAATAAATATTTTTGATGCATGAAAAATATTGGGAAAATATCTAAAAATTAGTATTTAATATTTGGATATTTTTGGTAAAACCAGTTTTGGAAAATGGAATCTGGAAATTGGAAATTTCGGTTAGTGACCAAAATGTAAAGATCAAAAACTATTTTTAGTGACTGTTTTAAAAAGGATCAAAACTTTGAATCCTTAAGGATCTATTTTAACTAATGTTTTTAATCTGATTTTTATCTTAATTGGGATTATTTTAATGACTTTTTAATTTAGAAAATTAAAAGGGATTAATTAAAAGTGGTTGTTATTTCCTAAAAACACTTTTGACGTAACTTTCTTTCTCTCAAATTTTCTCTCAAAATTCCCTCAGCCAAACACACTCTTTTTCACCAATAATTTGAGGTAATGATAATGATTTATCAAACCTTTGATTTCTAATGGATTCTTCAGTCTTGTTTTACAAAATCTTATTGTATTTCTTTGTTTTTCAAGATTAAACATCCAATTGAGGAGAAATTCACTCATTAGAGGTAATGTTCATTCTTCTCCCCTAATGAATGGTTATTTACTAAAATTCCCAAGTTATTGATCCTTTATATATGTTTTCTATTGAGTTTTGATGAATTAATTATGAAAAATTTGTTTAATCAAGGTTTAAATGACTAGATTATGTGATTTTCGAATTGGATCTATTTGTTGAGTTCTTGATTGATTTCAATCATGATTTTGATTTTATATAATGTTAATAGATTGATTTTAACATTAGAATCTCGGAACTATGTGAATCTCTAATTTTCTAGGTTGTTAGTTATGAGTTTTTGAGGAGTTGTGGTTTTATGTATGTTGGAGGTATGAGGATTATTTTGGATTGTTTTTGGAAGTTAATTGAAGGTAATTAATGGATTTAAAGGCTAGGTTATGGCTGGGTTGCGTTTAGGTTAAGTTAGAAGGTGTTTTCGAAAGACGTTTGTTGGTTTTTAATGAGGTGAAGTTGGGGAGTTTGTGTTGCTAGGATTATGGATGCATGATGATGCATTAATCCTCTTTTGTTATGTGCTTAAAACAAGGGAGATTGATCCTATCGCTATTGGTGAGGTTTCAGAGGCTTCGAATACTTGAATTCGCATCGACGAATGAAGTTTTGCATTATCAGTGAATAAGAACGTGGATTTCAGCTTTGAAATGGTTTAAAGGTTATAATTCAGGGTTTAAACTTATCTTGAAACGCTGGTTTTCGGAAGTAAGTATGACAATAATTCATTCTCAGTCGTGCTTTTACGAAATGAAATTTATGCACTTGTTTTGAATTACATGGTACCTACGGTTTAAGCGTAACTTGAATCATGTTTTATACTATTTTTGATCATATAATGATACTGGATGCATTTGGTAAATGATCCATGTAAGTATGTGGAATACTTGTTTAAAGCATGGTTTGTTGCTTTGAAAATGGTTTTGATTTGATGCATATAAAATCAGTGAGGTATGTGGTTAATAATGAATTATATTGGCAAGTGATGTGGTTTAAAATGTTATCAGATATAGCTAGCCGGCTATAGGGTTGATAGTGCACTATAAAAAGTTATCTCGGGTGTTGAAGGGTTGTAAGGTACCGAATACTCCACCCAAGTACCCTAACGGTTGAGGGGTTATATGGTACCAGAAACTCTCGTTAGTGGATTATACACCTAACCGATGATTTGGGTTGTGATTGTACCGTAATTTTGGTTGAGGTTGTATGAAGTGTTGAAAGGACACTTGTTGAATCCGTGTATCCGATGTAATATTTTGTAAAGTGGAGCTTGGTTTATGATCACTTGAAAGCCAATATAATTGTTTAATGTATCATGTTGATGAATATTGATGTATAATGTTGGTTTATACATTTTTACTCTTTAAGCTTTGCATATGGGATGTTATGCATGAGAAGGCTTAAATTGAGGGTTAGCAAATGAGATTTGTTGTTGATCCATGATACATGTTGCATATGGTTTAATATAATGGTTTTTGAAAGTGTAAAGTGCATGGTTTCCAAGGCATGATGTTTTATAAGATGTTTGAAATGGTATTTTCAATGTGGTTTTGGTAAACAGTTTTACATGCATTGATGGTGTGTTGTTTGAGCATTCCTCACTGAGCCTAGTCTTCTTACGCTCTCTTTGTCCATCAATGTAGAGAATTAAAGGGATTTGAGGCAGCAAGCAAGCGAGAGGAATCCAAGGACTTTGGTTAATAAACGTATGCTTTTAAACTAGACTAGTAGTAATAAAGGCAATGAGGTTCATTGTTGTTTTGGGAGGGTTTTGCCAAACCCCTTGTTTGAGCAAGTTCGCTATGCTATTTTGGAGTTGTAAATGGCCTTATATGTTTGGTTAATGCTTTGGATTTATGTTTCATGCTTTGAATGGTTTGTATCTAGGAAGCATGCCTTTAGACTCTTAATTGAAGTGTGATGGCATGTTATGATCTTGTTCCTATGATGTTTTGATGTGGTTTGATCTTGAGAGTATTTGTGTATATGTTTGAAAAATGTTAGAATGTGTTCGAATCCATGAAAGTTTGAAAAACCAGCATAAGTGGATATTTCAGGTCCAAGCGTACTGATACGCGGGGCTTCGTATCTGTACGACCCAGTGTATTTTGTCAAGGCGTACTGATACGCAAAGAGCTGTATCGGTACGGTTTTTAGCTACTAGAATCTGGTTTTTGGTTATTGTAGCCCGCGTACCGATATGCCTTGGGACCGTATCGGTACAGCTAGTTGTTATGGTAGTTATGAATTATTTTATGTTTGAGATTATTCCATTTTGGTCCTTGAATGTTTTGTACGCAATTGAATGGATTTAGATGGTTGTTTGAAGCTGTAATTTGACATGTGGGCATAAAACCCGACTAATTATGGTTTGGTAGCTTCAAAATGGATTAAGTCCATGTAATTTTCTAGAATTGTAATTTGGTCCTTAAATTGTAATTGCAGGCAATTAGATGTCGATTCGACGCCCAATTGAGTTGAAATTTCACCCACTGCCGGTATGCACACCATAGGTTATATTGTTGTATCTAGATAAGATAAAATAAAAAATGGATGTAATTCGAGTTTAATCTTTGCGAGTTTGTTTCGACAAACCCAATATAGCTCACTCAATTTGGTCTTGTGTCTAGACTGGATCAAGAGGGTTATATTTGGTGGTATTAGATCCATGTTTGTGATAATTGGGATGAGGTTATGATTGTTGAAATGTTGTAATTGGTTGACTTACGATGTATGCGATGTACGGTGATTGTTATATGCAATTTGCTTGCTATATGCCTTGTTGGGGTATGATTTGGGGACACATTGGCTTATTACTATAGTTTGAAATATTTTGATTTGAAATGAAAGTCTTAAATACTTGCTTAAAGTTTGCCTGATTGTATTGTTTTGATGTATTATCATGTCTTAGATATTTTAGCACGATAAGACCGAAGAGAGAGTTGCGATCTGGTACAGTTGCTACTGCCGTTGGGCAGCGAAATCATGAAGATGTTGTACCTCCTGGAGGGTTGCCAACCCCTCTAGCTATTCCACCTGAGAATGCGGAACACGTACCATATGCGCTAGTTGGGCTAGTGTTGGGTTATATGGCGCCTTTAATTCAGGCGATGACCGAAGGTTTTTAAGCTGCCATTGCTAGAGTACAGGTACCTGCGCCAGCTGTTGGGCAAAAGTGGTTGTCGTTGAAACATCTCTGTAGTTTGGTAGGAGTTGAGTACCGAGGGTTGGTACCCGAGGCATCAGAGGCATAAATTGTCTGTACTATTTGGATTTTAGATCAAATAGGTTGTTATGATGCCCGTAAGTTGGGATGTGTTGTGTCTTTGTTGCAAGGGGATATGTATAGTTGGTGGAAAATTGTAACTAAGGGCATAGAACCCAATGACATAGATTAGGAGTTCTTTCAAGTTGCCTTTAAGAAGAAGTATCTAGGAGTTAGATACTTAGATGAAAAGAAACACGAGTTTATGGCTTTGGTTTAAGGCAATATGACTGTGGTGGAGTATGAGGTTTAGTTTTTTCTTGTTGAGCCAGTATGCTCCTAAACTGGTACTAGATGAGAGGCATCGCTCTGACCGGTTCTATTATAGCTTGGTACAAGATGTTAAGACCTATATCTGCTTCTGACTACACCGATTTGACGTGTTGGTTACACAAGCAAAGGATATTGAATAGAGCTTGGGTTTATCATCTCTTGTGGGAGGTTTTGGTTCAGGAAAAAGAGTTACAGACTCTAGTTTTGGTGGTGGTCAATTTAAGAAGCACCGTGATAAGAGGTATCGCTCTAATTTGAGATGAGGTGAAGGTAGTACTGGGCTTGGACTGTAGGGTCAGAGTACCCATGCTAGAGAAGCATTTAGTACTTGTTGGGCATGTGGATCATATGATCACGTGAGGCGAGACTGTCCATGTTTGGCTCATGAGGGACAAACACTTTCTACTATTGTTGCTAACTTTTGTTGAAGTTATGGATCAAGCAATCATCCGAGACGCGATTGTCCTTTGTTGGCTGGTGGTGGACAAGCTAGGGCACCTACGGTTGCACCATAAAAGGGTCATGGTAGTGACTGAGGATAGTTTCAGTGTAGAGACGAGGGTTCAAGGATGGTGGCTCATACCGTTGCTATCCAACTAGAGGGTGGTGGTCCTACGATGGTGTATGCACATCGCGAGGGATGCAACGACACCAATGTGATTGTAGGTACATTTATATTGCAATTTTTGCTGTTGTTTTCTTTGTTTGATTCTGGTTTTATGCATTCATATATCTTGCTTGAGCATGTACATTTGCTTAATATACCTGTTGAGGTGTTAGATGTGGGAATGCAAGTAACTAGTTCCTTTGGTGAAATTGTTTTTACAAGAAGGTTGTTTAGGAGATGTTCTTTGTCTGTACAAGGTCAAGTGTTTGCGGTGGATTTGATAGAGTTTTCGTTTCACGATTTTAATGTAATTCTGGGTATGGATTGGTTGACCGAGCATATGACTGTGGTTGATTTTGAATCCAAGCAAGTTACCTTAAAACTCATTGACGATTACGAAGTGGTAATTATGGGTGAGAATGCTAAATTCTCATCTAATGTTGTTTTGGCTCTAGAAACGAGTCGTTTGATGGATTCTGGGTGTCAGAAATTTCTACCTATGTTATGAATTCGGGATTAAAAGAGGTGCATGTTCAGGACATTTGTATAGTATGCGAGTTTCTGGGTGTTTTTCTAGAGGAGTTGTCGAGTTTGCCACCAAATAGAGATGTTGAGTTTGGTATTGAGTTGTATGCGAATAAATCTCCGGTGTCTATTGCTCCCTATCGCATGGCTCTGAAGGAGTTAAAGACGCAACTTCAAGAGTTACTTGATCGAGAGTTTATTAGGTCTAATATTTTGTCGTAAGGTGCGTCTGTGTTGTTTGTGAAAAAGAATGATGACACAATGCGGATGTGCATTGATTATCGGCAACTAAACAAGTTAACGATTAAAAATAAGTATCACTTGCCACAGATTGATGATTTGTTTGATTAGTTTAGGGGTGCTTTAGTGTTTTTTAAGATTGATTTGAGGTCTGGGTACTATCAATTGAAGGTGAAGGATATGGATGTGCCTAAGACTGATTTTCGTACGAGGTACGTGCATTATGAGTTCTTGGTGTTGCCATTTGGTTTGACTAATGCCCCTGCTGCATTTATGGATATGATGAATCGGGTGTTCCATGAGTTTTTGGATCAATTCGTAGTCATGTTTATTGATGATATTCTTATGTACTCTTGTACTGAGGAGGATCATGATAAATATTTATGGATCGTGCTTCAGGCGTTGTTGGATAATTAATTGTATTCCAAGTTGAGCAAATGTGAATTTTGGCTTAGGGAGGTTGTTTTCCTTGGCCATGTTGTGTCGGCCAAAAGAATTTGGGTTGATCCGCACAAGATTGAAGTAGTGATTGGTTGGAAGCCACCTAAATCTGTGTCGAAGGTTCGTAGTTTTCTTGGGTTGGTTGGGTATTACCACAGGTTTGTGGATGGTTTTTCAAAGATCATTGCTCATTTGACTAAGTTTTTATGGAAGAATATTCGTTCCGAGTGGTCAGAGGATAGACAATGAGCTTTTGAAAAGTTGAAAGAAGCTTTGACGCAAGCTCCTATCTTGATCAAACCTGAGTTGATAAGGAGTTTGTTGTTTATAGTGATGCTTCATATGTGGGTTTGGGTTGTGTATTTGTTGCGCGTAATAAGTGTTACACAAACCTGAGTCGATGGTTGCCTGAGCGACTAGCTGGGCAACTACTTGGGCGTATGGGCAGCAACTTCAAGGTTTGACAGAGCGTTCTTCAATGGTTTCTTCTTATCCCTAAGTCGAAACTCTAGCTACTTGTGCATGCCTTGATAATACATCCCTGCGTGAATCAAGGGTGAACAACAATCAATCTTGCGCTCCTCTTAGCCGTTGAAATCCTTAAATTATTCCTAAGCCGGATTAATCTTCGCCATCAATAGATTGAATAAAGATCATACTCATTTGTTTCTTGAATCTAACTCTCCCGATATTAGATAAATAGATGAAGTTACGAGATCCTCTCCCAATTCACTCACAAACAAAAATAAGAACCAAGAATGAATAAACCTTGAATAGAAAAGTGCAACTCTTATTACCTAAACAAAATCCAATTGTTTCTCACAACAACAAAACACAATAACCCCAACCAATCAAGTTAGTTCATGGTTGGGTTCAAAAGATATACAAAGAATAATCCCCAGACCATGAATCTAATGGAAGCAAAGAAGAAGAATAAGGAATTGAACTCTCTCCCCCTTACTCTCTTGTCGAAATTTCTCTCCTCTTACCCTTTGGAGTTGTCGAAATTTTCCCTCTTCTTGCTTAACTTTCTTTGACGACTTGGTCCTTTAAATAGGAGATTGCTAGGTCAAAATCCTTCTTGAGGAGGAAGTTAAGCTGGAATTAAATTATCTTTAAAGAATATAATTCTTTATTATATTTAAATTCTTTCTAGAACTTTTCCTATCTTCTTGGGATTTAATTTCTCTTTAACCTCTTCATGGAAATCAAACTCCTTTGGGATTTAACTTTGCTCTACGTCATCTTGGGCTTATCTAGTCATCAATTTTGACTACCATATCATCTTATTCCTTGTCGAAAATTTCCTTGGCAACTAGCTCGACATCTCCTTCAAGCATTGCCATGGCAACTAGCTCGACATCTCCTTCATGCACTGCCCTGGCAACTGGTTCTAGCCTTGTTTAGGCAAGTGATTTTGCACACACACAAAAACACACCAAAGCAGCATATTTTTCCACAAAAATTACCAAGTTATGTAATCAAGCTCAACGGTGGAAAGAAACATGAATTAATGCATGAATGAATAATTATACAACTAATATTAGCTTAAGTCTAACAATAATATGAGTAAAAAGAGTAATAAAAATAGTACTTTTGAACACTTATCACACCCCCAAATCTGAACTATTGCTTGTCCTCAAGCAATGCAAACTAACAATTACCTGCCAAGACTTTAATCATCAAAGACATGCTTCAAACTTGAATTCAAACCTCGGAACCGTGGCACAAAGTATGATCACCTTTTAATTTTTCGGATAGCACAAAAATTAACCGGAATCGAACTATAATGCTTGTGACAATGTGTGTGCGTAGTTGTGTACAAGTTGATTTTCAATATTCTATGTGAACAATAGGCTTTTATCAATTTAATTACCGGGGCATTTATTTTTATTTTCACTTGAGCCAATTTCGGGCACCTCTAGCAAAGTAAGCAATTTCTCATTTTATTTTAGTCGACTAGAGGCACCTCTAGCGAGTCTTTAATGTGCATTAACTACTAGAGCCAGTTTTGGGCACCTCTAGCAAGAAAGTGCATTTACTACTAGAGCCAGTTTCGGGCACCTCTAGCAAGAATTTAACTTTTAATTTTCAATTTTAAATTTACCCAAATTTTAAGCAACCTAAGTTCACTAAGTTTCTTTCAATCAACAAGCCACAACCGTGTAAAAAAATTCAGCATCATAGTAAAATTCTAAGTTCTTTTCATGCAATCCTAAAATTAAAGGTTCTTTCAATTAAGTGCAGTGGCAAAAATTCATCATTGGATATTCAACAAGTCTTAAGCAATTAAATCCAATTAAAGGCATGGCAAGTAACATATGCAACCTATATGTGATTGCTAAAGATGAATGCAACTAAACATGAAGCTAACTAGAAACCAACACCCCCCAAACTCAAGAGAAGCATTATCCTCAATGCATGAAAAAGTGAAACAAAATTTTAAAAAAACTAAATGAAATGAGTTAGTCGGAGAGGTCGTCACCTCGAGTGCTAAGTTTCCTTCGTGTCGTTTGCTTGATTCATTTTCGGTCGATGGTTGAATGCTTGTGGCTGGTACCGCGTGAATAGCATTGCTTTGATTTGATCCATGTTTGGGCATCAGAAGTTGCCGAAGCCATTGTTGTTGCCTGGGCATTCTCTATTGTGGTTGTTGTGGCAAGTAGTCGGCAGTGAATTTCCTTAGCATGATGGTTGTGAGTCTTGTTGTAGAAAAGAAAACAAAGAAAACCTGGAAACTAAAAATAATGAAAAAAAATAAAATATCTCCTAAAAATTCCAAAAATAAATAAAGAGAAAGAAAAAAACCCGAAAATAATAGAAAAAGAATAGTTCGGAAAAAAATAAAAAGAAAAAGAAAAAGAAAACATCGAAAGGAGAGCATGCTTATGCATCTCCTAAGGTGTCAACTTCTTTGTTACGTTCTACATGGGCACCGCTGTAGTGCTTCAATCTTTGTCTGTTAACTTTGAATTCATGTTCGTCGGTAATGGACTTGATTATCACGACACCATGGGAGAATGGTTTGACAACATCGAATGGTCCCGACCATCTTGATTTTAGTTTTCCCGGGAAAAGTTTTAGCCGAGAATTGAATAAGAGAACTAGTTGCCCTGGCATGAATTGCCGCAACAATAGTTTCTTGTCCTGTCATTGCTTTGTTTTCTCCATGTAGATTCGTGCATTGTTATAGGCGAGAGCACGAAATTCTTCTATCTCATTGAGGTCCAACAAACGCTTTTGCCTGGTACTTTCCCAGTCCATATTCACGGTCTTGATTGCCCAATATGCCTTGTGTTCGATTTCCACTTGTAGATGGCATGTTTTGCCATAGACAAGTCGGAAGGGGGACATACTTAAGGGTGTTTTGAATGCAGTGCGATATGCCTAAAGTGTGTCATCTAGTCTTTCTGACCAATCCTTCCTAGAGGGATTTACAACTTTCTCGAGTATACCCTTCAATTCCTGGTTGGAAATTTTTGCTTGCCCATTGGTTTGTGGGTGATATTGCCCGTCCTCTGGAAACGATCACATTGCTTGTAAAACTCTTGGGAATCTTTGTACAGTGTTGGCTAATATAAACCGGATTGCAAAACTTTATCCGCGGTACGAGTTCCTCCAAAATGTCCTCTATAGGGTGAAGAATGGCATTGCCGGAGTATATTCTGCTGCTCTTCTTCAGGGACACATCGGCGTATAACCTGATCTGCACATTGTTTAAACAAAAGAGGCTCGTCCCAAAAGTCATGCTTAGTATCATGGCAGAACCGCTTCTTCCCTTGGTGAGTAAGACCATACGGTAAAATACCACAAACAAGGAAATTAACTAAATTCGTGTACCAGGGTATTGCCGAGGAATGTGCTGCCATAGCGACTGCTCCCAAAATTACCGAGGCGTGCGCGTCCATAGTTTCCGAGGCAACTAGATGTTGCTCATCCGGGAATGCATTGCATATCTCTAAATCCACGTCCTCCTTCTTATTGTGTTCTAAACGTGATAAGTGATCGGCCACTTGATTTCTGTTCCTTTCCTGTGCGTTGGCCTAGGACTGCTCCTACCGCAAAATCACTTGCATCACACATGAGCTCAAAAGGTAGCGTCCAATCTGGTGGAACGATAATGGGTGCCGAGGCAAGATTTTCCTTTAAGGTTTCGAATGCTTGGGCGCAAGAATCATCAAAATTGAAGACTTTGTCATGTTCAAGCAAATTGCACAATGGTTTAGTAATTTTAGAAAAATTATGAATGAACCTCCTGTAAAAACCTGCTTGTCCAAGAAAGTTTTGAATTCCTTTAATCGAACTTGGTGGGGGTAATCTCTCGATCACGTCCACCTTGGCTTTATCTACTTCAATTTACTTGGATGAAATCTTGTGGCCGGGCACTATTCCTTCATCTACCATAAGATGGAACTTATCCTAATAAAGGACTAAATCGGTTTCTTCACATCTTGCCAACACCTTCTCTAAATTGCCGAGGCAACTGTCGAAGTCATTACCAAAAACGAAAAAAATTATCCATGAAGATCTCAAGGAAGTCTTCGACCATGTCTGAAAAGAGTGCCATCATGCATATTCTAATGTTACTGCATATCTGAGAAAACTTGAGGAGAGTCGTTTCTGATACTTCTTATAGTCCATCAACACCCTCCATCGGGTGACAATATTGCCCAAAAAAGAGTTTGGCCAATGTGCTTGCCACTACTCCCATTTGCGTTACCATGGTGGATGAGTCTTTCTTCCGTGTTCCCTTGTAGTCCATGCATGCCCTCCACCTTGCTACTATTCCTGAAGGTACAAATATATTAATAGGAAAAATTATATCCATTCTCAACCATTCAATTACCTCATTCTTGTCGACTTCTATCATGGTTGGATGTATCCTTTGATGTCGTGGCAATTGTTGCTCAAGCCAATTGCCGTGGCAATCAATTGCCAAAATTCGCTGTAAGTCAAGGCAAAAACCAATTTTCAGAAAAGCTTCACGAGTCCAAACACTGTTTTCTTTTGTCCTCTCAAACATCTCCATCAGTAGAGATTTTGATGGCTTCAAATCTACCAACATTGGTTCCTCAAGACATACCTGCAATGGACGAGGTGAGTTTTTAAAGAATTCAAGAGGTTCAAACATTACCTGCTCATATTCCATTGGCAAAGTATTATCATCTCGTTGATCTTGCATGTGGTCGTGCAATTGTCGTGGCAACTGTATATGAGAGCAATCTAAAGATTCCTGCTTCAACATCAACGTTGTAACCTTCTGGGCATCAGGTTCCTCAGAATTTGCTGAGGCAATTTGTTGCTAGGGCTCATCATGTGTTGGGTAGACTTTCTCATCAACATACTATCGACTTTGAGGTTTTAGTTTTTCTTCACACATCGGAGAGCTTTCCTTGCATTGTTCCTTGTCCTCTTGCCTTGGGACTTCAGTATCCCTAGGAATGAATTGTTGGTGCATGTTATCCATGACATATGTGGATCTCCTCAATTGATATTCTGAATCCCCCAAGGTTGCATCCCACTGAGCTATCCTCGTATCCATGGACTTTGATAGCTCTCGAATCTTTTCAATTGATCCGTCAACTCTAGCCAAGGAAGATAGCAACGTTTCCTCCAAGGAATTGGAATGCTCTTGAAAAGGACTACATTGCCATGGCATATCTGTTGTTGCGGCAAAATTGTTATGGTAAAAAATTTTGAGCTTTTTGACCATACCATGAAGAATTTTGTTGTTGGTTCCCTCTATGGTCCTCCATGTAGTCATATGCACCAAAAATGTGAGGGCAATTTTCAAACATATGATGTTCTCCCCACATAGCACAAGATTTTTCCACGATATAAGCTCATTGGGCTTTTCTCGGTTGGTATAGGTAATCATCAAAGGGTGCAAGAAACTCTTGATTGGATTAATCATATCTTCCAACATCAACTCTCGAATAGATCGACTTTTATTTCCTGACATGTTGATGTCCCTTAACTTGTAGCACACCTAATTTTTTCTGATAAAAAAAAACAAAAAGAAAAGTTAGTAAAACTAAGAAAAAAATGCAATAACAAAAACAACTAACACCAATTGCCAATCCCCGGCAACGGCGCCAAAAACTTGTTGCGCGTAATAAGTGCTACGCAAATGTTCAAGTATACACGTCGCAAGTAATAAAGTGATACGAGAGGGATTGGTTTGGGCCACTTTGCTTAAGTTACTGCACTGTGAAAATAAAAACACAATTGATAATAGAGGTTTTAATTAACGAGAAAACTAAGAGCGATAAACTAAAAGAATAGATGAAATTAAAATAGAGTGAATAGGCCAGGTTATCATGAGTTGAGGTGTGATAGCCGATTAGATCGTCTTGGTAAAAGAGTGCAAGGGCAACTCAGTTGCCATGGCAACTTGCACAGCACGGTTGCCTTGGCAACTAATCGATGGTTGCTTGGGCGACTAGCTGGGCAACTACTTGGGCGTATGGGCAGCAACTTCAAGGTTCGGTAGAGCGTTCTTCAATGGTTTCTTCTTATCCCTAAGTCGAAACTCTAGCTACTTGTGCATGCCTTGATAATACATCCCTATGTGAATAAAGGGTGAACAACAACCAATCTTGCACTCCTCTTAGCCGTTGAAATCCTTAACTTATTCCTAAGCCGGATTAATCTTCACCATCAATAGATTGAATAAAGATCATACTCATTCGTTTCTTGAATCTAACTCTCCCGATATTAGATAAATAGATGAAGTTACGAGATCCTCTCCCAATTCACTCGCAAACAAAAATAAAAACCAAGAATGAATAAACCTTGAATAAAAAGTGCAAACTCTTATTACCTAAACAAAATCCAATTGTTTCTCACAACAACAAAACACAATAACTCCAACCAATCAAGTTAGTTCATGGTTGGGTTCAAAAGATATACAAAGAATAATCCCCAAACTATGAATCTAATAGAAGCAAAGAAGAAGAAGAAGAAATCGAACTCTCTCCCCATTACTCTCTTGTCGAAATTTCTCTCATCTTGCCCTTTGGAGTTGTCAAAAATTTCCCTCTTCTTGCTTAACTCTCTTTGACGGCTTGGTCCTTTAAATAGGATATGGCTAGGTCAAAATCCTTCTTGAGGAGGAAGTTAAGTTAGAATTAAATTATCTTTAAAGAATACAATTCTTTATTATATTTAAATTCCTTCTAGAACTTTTCCTATCTTCTTGGGATTTAATTTCTCTTTAACCTCTTCATGGAAATCAAACTCCTTTGGGATTTAACTTTGCTCCACGTCATCTTGGGCTTATATAGTCATCAATTTTTACTACCATATCATCTTATTCCTTGTCGAAAATTGCCTTGGCAACTAGCTCAGCATCTCCTTCAAGCATTGCCCTGGTAACTAGCTCGGCATATCCTTCATGCACTGCCCTGGGAACTGGTTCTAGCCTTGTTTAGGTAAGTGATTCTGCACACACACAAAAATACACCAAAGCAGCATCTTTTTCCACAAAAATCACCAAGTTATGCAATCAAGCTCAACGGTGGAAAGAAACATGAATTAATGCATGAATGACTAATTATGCAACTAATATAAGCTTAAGTCTAACAATAATATGAGTAAAATGGGTAATAAAAATAGTACTTTTGAACACTTATCAGTATTGATGCAAGAAGGAAAATTTGTGGCTTATGCATCTAGACAGTTGAAGGTGTACGAGCGTAATTATCCTACCCGTGATTTTGAGCTTGCTGCGGTGGTATTTGCGTTGAAGATTTGGAGACATTATCTATATGGTGAGAAGTGTGTAGTGTTTATGGATCATAAGAGTTTGAAATATTTGATGACTTAAAAGGATTTAAATCTTAGGCAACGTAGATGGTTGAAGTTTCTTAAGGATTATGATTTAACGATTGAGTATCATCTAGGAAATGCTAATGTTGTAGCTGATGCTTTGAGTAGAAAAGTTGCAGTGGAGTTGAGGGTGATGATTGCACGGTTGAGTGTGACGCGAGATGGAAGTTTATTGGTCGAGTTACAAGTAAAGCTATCTTTTTCACAGTTGATTAAGGAAAAGCAACCTTATGACGATGCGTTAGTACCGCATGTTAAGGATATCATGGATGGGAATCTGACGTATTTTCATTTTAATGATGATGAAGTGTTGTGCTTTAAGGATCGGATAGTGGTACCTAATGATAATGAGTTGAGACGTATTATTTTGACCGAAGCTCATGCTAGTTTATTTGCTATGCATCCCGGTAGTAATAAGATGTATCAAGGCTTGAAAAGAGAGTACTATTGGGTTGGTTTAAAGAAAATGTAGCTGATTTTGTTGCTAGGTGCATGGTGTGTCACCGTGTTAAGGCTGAGCATTAGTTTTCTTCCGGGTTGTTGCAACCATTGAGGATACCGAAGTGGAAATAGGAAAAAATCACTATGGATTTTGTGTTTAGGTTACCGTAGATCTCCATTAAAAAGGATTCCATTTGGGTGATTATGGACCGGTTTACGAAGTGTTCACATTTTATGCCAATGCATACAACGTATACCTTGGATAAGTTGGCGAATTTGTATATTGCTGAGATTGTGTGTTTGCACAGAGTGCCTAAGTCTATTGTATCGGATAGGGATCTGCGGTTTACAGTAAGGTTTTGTGAGTATTTGCACCGGGCTTTGGGTACATAGTTGAATTTTAGTACTTTGTATCATCCTCAGACGGATGGACAGTCTGAACGTGTAATGCAGGTCTTGGAGGATATGTTGAGGTGTTGTATTATTGAGTTCCAAGGAACCTGGGAAAAACAGTTGCCTTTGGTGGAGTTTGCCTATAATAACAGTTATCAGGCTAGTATACAAATGACATCGTATGAGGCATTGTATGGTAGGAATTGTCCTACACCTTTGTGTTGGGCCAAGGCTGGGGAAAAGCATGTTTCCTTGCCGGATATGTTGAAAAATACGAATGAGATAGTGAAGCTCATTTGTGATCGCTTGAAAGCGGCTTCGGATTGCTAAAAATCCTACGCAAATTTGAAGTGCAGAGAGATTGAGTATGCGGTTGGTGATCACGTGTTTTTGAAAGTGTCACCTTAGAAGAAGGTGATGCGGTTTAGACGTAAGGGTAAGCTTAGTCCGAGGTTCATTAGACTGTATGAGGTTGTGGAGCGTGTTGGTCCTATTGCTGATCGTTTGAGGTTACCTCCTGTGTTGGAGAATATTCATGATGTGTTTCATGTGTCGATGTTGCGAAGGTATCAGACGGATCCATCGCATGTTATGCTGGTGGTTGATATTAAGTTACAACTGGACTTGTCTTATGATGACGATCTTGTGGATATTTTTGACTCTAGCAGTAAATTTCTTCATGGCAAGACAATTGAGCTTGTGAAGGTGTTTAGGTTAGTGACCAAAATGTAAAAATTTAAAACTATTTTTAGTGAGTATTTCGAAAAAAGATCAAAACTTTAAACCATTAAGGAGCTATTTTACTTAATGTTTTTAATCTGATTTCCTCTTAATTGGGATTATTTTAATGAGTTTTTAATTAAGGAAATTAAAGATGATCAATTAAAAGAGGTGGTTATTTCCTAAAAACACTTTTGACGTAACTTTCTTTCTCTCAAAATTCCCTCAGCCAAACACACTCTTTTTCATCAAAGATTTGAGGTAATGATCTTGATTTATCAAACCTTTGATTTCTAATGGATTCTTCAATCTTATTTTACAAAATCTTATTGTATTTCTTTGTTTTTCAAGATTAAACATCTAATTGAGGGGAAATTCACTCATTAGAGGTAAGGTTCATTCTTCTCCTCTAATGAATGGTTCTTTAATGAAATTCTCAAGTTATTGATCCTTTATATATGTTTTCTATTTAGTTTTGATGATTTAATTATGGAAAATTTGTTTAATCATGGTTTAATTGATGATATTATGTGATTTTCGAATTAGATCTATTTTTTTGAGTTCTTGATTGATTTAAATCATGATTTTGATGTTATATAATTTTAATAGATTTATTTTAACATTGGAATCCCGGAACTATGTGAATTTCTAATTTTCTAGGTTGCTAGTTATGAGTTTATGAGGAGTGGTGGTGGTTTTATGTATGCTGGAGGTATAAGGATTATTTTGAATTGTTTTTAGAAGTTAATTGAAGGTAATTAATGGATTTAATGGCTTGGTTATGGATGGGTTGCGTTTAGGCTAAGTTGGAAGGTGTTTTTGGTTGTTTTCGGAAGACTTTTGTTGGTTTTTTATGAGGCAAAGTTAGGGAGTTGTGTTGCTAGGATTATGGATGCATGATGACTCATTAATCCTCTTATGTGGTTAAAACATGAGAGATTGATCCTATAGCTATTGGTGAGGTTTTAGAGGAATGCTTGAATTCGCATCGACGAATGAAGTTTTGCGTTGTCTGTGAGTAAGAATGTGTATTTCAGCTTTGTAATGGTTTAAATGTTATAATTCAGGGTTTAAACTTAGCTTGAAATGATGGTTTAAACTCGAAAGTAATTATGGCAATAATTTTCTCTCGATCGTGCTTTTATGAATTATATTTTATGCATTTGTTTTGAATTACATGGTACCTACTGTTTAAGCATGATTTAAAGTATGTTTTAAACTGCTTTTGATCATATAATGATGATGGATGCATTTGGTAAATGATCCATGTAAGTATGTGGAATACTTGTTTAAAGCATGGTTTGTTGCTTTGGGAAGGGTTTTGATTTGATGCATATAAAAATAGTGAGGTGCATGGTTAATAATAAAATATATTGGCAAGTGATATGGTTTAAAATGTTATCGAATATAGTTGGCCGGCCATAGGATTGATAGTGCACTATAAAAAGTCGTCTCGGGTGTTGAGGGGTTGTAAGGTACCGAATACTCCACCCGATTACCTTAACGGTTGAGGGTTATTTGGTACCAAAAACTCTCGTTAGTGTTTTATACACCTACAGATGATTTGAGTTGTGATTGTGCCGTAATTTCGATTGAGGTTGTATGAAGTGTTGAATCCGTGTATCCGATGATTTGGGTTGTTGAATTCGTGTATCCGATGTAATATTTTGTAAAGTGGAGCTTGATTTATGATCACTTGAAAGCCAATATAATTGTTTAATGTGTCATGTTGATGGATATTGATGTATAATGTTGGTTTATACATGTTTACTCTTTAAGCTTTGTATACGGGATGTTATGCATGTGAAGGCTTAAATTAAGGGTTAGCAAATGGGATTTGTTGTTGATCCATGATACATGTTGCATATGGTTTAATATGCTGGTTTTTGAAAGTGTTAAGTGCATGGTTTTCAAGGCATAATGTTTTATAAGATGTTTGAAATGGTATTTTTAATGTGGTTTTGGTAAACGATTTTAAATGCATTGATGATGTGTTGTTTGAGCACTCATCATTAAGCCTAGTGTGCTTACGCTCTTTGTCCATCAATGCAGAGAATTAAAGGGATTTGAGGCAGCAAGCAAGCGAGAGGAATCCAAGGACTTCGATTAATAAATGTATGCTTTCGAACTAGACTAGTAGTAATGAAGACAATGTGGTTCATTATTGTTTTGGGAGGGTTTTGCTAAATTCCTTGTTTGAGCTAGTTTGCTATGTTGTTTTGGAGTTGTAAATTGCCTTATATGTTTGGTTAATGCTTTGGATTTATGTTTCATGCTTTGAATGGTTTGTATCTAGAAAGCATGCCTTTAGACTCTCAATTGAAGTGTGATGGCATGTTATGATCTTGCTCCTGTGATGTTTTGATGTGGTTTGATTTTGAGAGTATTTGTGCTTATGTTTGAGACATGTTAGAATGTGTTCGAATCCATGGAAGTTTGAAAAACCAGCAGAAGGGGACATTTCAGGTCCAGGCGTGCCGATACGCGGGGCTCCGAATCGGTACGACCCAGTGTATTTTGTCAAGGCGTACCGATGCGCGAAGAGCTGTATTGGTACGGTTTTGAGCTACTGGAATCTAGTTTTTGTTTATTGTATCCCGCATACTGATACGCCTTGGAACTGTATCGGTACGGCTAGTTGTTATGGTAGTTATAGATTATTTTATGTTTGAGATGATTCCATTTTGGTCCCTGAATGTTATGTACGCAATTTAATGGGTTTGGATGGTTGTTTGAATATGTAATTTGACATGTGAGCATGGAACCTAACTAATTAAGGTTTGGTAACATCCAATGGATTAAGTCCCTGTAATTTTCTAAAATTGCAATTTGGTACCTAAATTTTAATTGTGTGCAATTGGATGTCGATTCAACGCATGATTGAGTTGAAATTTCACCCGCTGCTAGTATGCACATCATAGGTTATAATGTTGCATCTAGATAAGATAAAAGAAAAAATAGATGTAATTCGAGTTTAATATTTACGGGTTTGTTTCGGCAAACCCAATGTAGCTCGCTCGGTTCGGTCTTGTTTATAGAAACAGAAAAGAATTGTTGAATCTTTTCCCATATTTCTAAGGAAATTCTACAACTAATCAAAGAAGGTAGAATCGAAGGCCCAATATAAGAAAAAAGCCAAGAATATAGCGCAGAATTTTGTTGTTTGTACGCGACATACGCATCATTAGCCACCCTATTTCCTCCTTCAAAAAGAACATTATGAGGTAGAACCGTCAAAGGGCCACCAATATGCTCCATAAGCGCAAGGCTTTCAATGGCAAAGAGGACTTGTTGAGGCCAAAACAAGTAATTGGAATAATCAAGCCTGATAAATATAGTTTTGTTGGTGAAAGGTTTAGAACTCGCAATAGTAGTAGAACTTTCTACCGTCGTTGCAATCTCTGATACCATGAAAGATTATGAATGTATTTAAGGAGAACCAAGGGAAAATGGACTACAAATCAATATATCTCATTAAGCAGAAACAGCACTTCCTCTTCCACTATAACCATTTCTTGAGTTTTCAACAAATATAATTGAATGTGAACAAACTTAAATAAACAAAAATTAATAATTTTATTGTCATTTTCATGTGTGACTTAGGCTGGTGAGTCTTTGTGGGAAATTCCTTTTTTTCTTCAACGGAAGAAATCAATTTCTCAATCAACCCAATTATTTCCCATTTTCAAAGATTATTTAATAAAATTGGACCAAATTCGCATATAATATTAATAAGCTTGGAATTCAAAAATCAAGATATGGAATTTCCACGTTGGAAATAAGGATTATATTAGACATTTTCAAAAGTAAACGGATTTGAATTTGTTCTTCTTCGTTTACCTTACTAATTTAGAAGGAAAATATCAAATATTTTCTTCTAAATTAGTAAGTATAGAATTTGAAATTTTTTAGTATGTTATATTTTGTAAATACGATTATGAGTTGAATATATGATATACCAAAATATATGATATGAAAAATCAAGTTCAAGTACAACAAAAGCATAAATTAAAAAATCAAATTCAGATATTAAACAATACATTAAATGTTTAATTGTGCAAGTTAAATTTTAAATAAACAAACAAATATTACTAACTAAACACATCAATATATTAAAAAAAATTAAACAAAAGTTTCAAGTAATGAAGGTTTAATTATTGGACTGCTCCAGCGGACATCTTAAGAACCAAATATTTATATATATATATATATATTTAAATTTAATTATGAAAATACAAAAATTATTAACGTAAGAATAAATTTTATATTTTAAAACTAACTAAACTGTAAATTCAAACTTGCACAGGTTGAGCCAAAAAAAGCTCAATTAAGAAAAAAATCGAGTTACAAACTCATGAACAAATTTAATCTTCCAGATTACGTATAAATTATTAATCAAATTCAAGTCCCAAATTTATTATTTTGACTATATAAATCAATTCAATTCTAAATCCGAAAGTCAAGGGTTTAGACCACAATTTAATTGAACATCGGGATCATGGATTATTAATTAGATTGAAAATTATTTCAATTATTATACATGTAATTATAAGAATAAACTATGGTAAAAGTATATTAAACATAATTTAAAAATATAAAATTTTGTATTGACCGCAATTTAACTTAAATAGTATTTTTGTCAAATCATATAACAGTTGCATAAATTGGCTTAGCAGTTAAGTGTTAACAGTAATGAGACGAGACTGATCGCGAGCTACTCGAGCTCGATTAGGTCAAAACTCGTTCAAAGTTCGATTTGATTGGACTCGAACTCGGCTCGAGTTCTTAACGAGCCGAGCTACTTGATACTTGACTCGAAAAGCTCGCGAGCTACTCGAAAATATAATATACTATTTTTTATTTTTTATAATTAAAAATCTAAATTCCAAAACTTAAAACCCTAAAATATAAACCCTAAACATAAGTCTTAAACTCCTAAACCCTAAACCTATAAACCCTAAACTAACACCCTAAACCTTAAAATTAACAAGCTTGAGTTTACACAACTTGTGTATCAAAGTTTTTTCTTGATAGAGCTTTAAATGAGACGTGATAGATGGCGAGCTACTCGAGTCCGACACGGTCAAAAATCGGTCAACACTTGACTCGATTGGGCTCGAACCAAACTCGAACTCGACTCGAAATCTTAACTAGTCGAGTCGAACTCAGCACTACTTAAGCTCCACTCGTCTTGTTTACACCCTAGTCCTGGGTTCTGAGTTTGATTTCCTCCAAACCCAAATCATATTTTCCTTAAGAATTAGTTTCAATCGCAGTTTAACTTATATATTGTTTTTGTCAATTATGTAATAATTACATGATTTGGGCTAGTAATTAAATGTTAACTTATTCTAGATCGTAGGTTCAATCCTCTAAACTCATTTATATTTTTGTTAACTTTCACCGATAAGAAGATAATATGTGTCAACGTCTTATTGGAGAGTTAAGTATTAAATTGTTTAAAAATAAAATGAGGATCAACTTAATTTGATTTTTAAATATTTACGATTGAATTTATTAATTTTTTAAAATTAGAATCAAATTTTGATAGAAATATAAAAGTTTTTAGAGACAAGCTATTATTATATTAGGTCATGACGCCATTTCCTTTAGAACTTAACAAGCAGCGATCATTTTAGATTAAAACTGTAAATGTTAGTGACCAAATTGCCCAAAAATAAATAAGTGACCAAAACAGAAATTCAGTAACAGTTGGATGACCAAACATGTTAATAAAGTAATATAAACAAAAATAACTCTCACATATTCCAAAACCAACATCAGAGCAGTATTATTTAAATGGATTGTCTAACTTATACCGTAAGACATAAGATAATAGTGCTATATCGGGTAATTATGATGTTTTTTCAAGTAAAACTTTTTAAATGAGAATATGAAATAAAGTAAAATTTTAAATAAGTATATAATATAGTATTCTTTATCTTATGCCTTGTGGCATATGTTAGTTAAACCCTTTTTAAAATTTTAGGTAAAGTATAAAAATGATTAATAAACTTTGTTAAAAAAATAAAATAATAATTAAATTTTTAAATATTAAAAAATAATAATTAAACTCTTGTTTTATAATAAAATAGTAACCAGAACATTAAACTCGTAACACCTTATTAAGGACAAGGTCAAGGTGACTACATTCTCACCTCTTATTTTACCTCGCCTTGAGTACTCATTTCCTTTTTAAATAAGAACCCTCTACTATTCCCACAATATAATGCACCAACAACGGAAATTAGTACAAAAATTTTGCACAATTACTCCCACAATCCTACTATTAAAAATACACTGCCAAAAATTCATTCCGAATCCACAGTAATGGCGGTGGCTAAGATTTTCAAGCAATTTCTCTTGTGGGTCTACAACTTTTGTGGTACTATTGCCATTTACATTTTCTGCATTAGATTCTGAGGCCTTGTCGAAGCTTAAGAAATCATTAAACAACGCCGGTACTTTTGATTTTCTGTGGGTCTAATTGTAATGACGTTTTTGAAATTTGGAGTTCGAGAATTTCTCACTTTTATTAAAAACATTATTTAAAGGGAGACTTCTCAGAAAACGCGCTTTTGAAATAAATAAACTAGAATCGCCATCGGCCACTTGGGTTAGGTAGATCAGACACCGAAAATAAAATCAGAGATTCAAATGAGTTCGGGAGTCAGTTACGAGCGGGGAAGATTTTGCACCCCCACTACACCCAAACTTGGTATCAAATTAATTGCCGCCTTGTTAATATTGAATTTTGCGAATTAAAATGACAAATTAAATCAAAATTTAGTTATATAGGTGAGTAAATTTAAGGGCCCCAATATTTGAGAAGGAATGTCCGAACCACTACGACTGGTACTGGCTTCGCTCGTTCTCGAATAAAAGGACACCGCATAATAATTAAATCCGGATGCAAAGCAATTTAACAACGAATTAACCAAGCATACATGGCAATATAAATAACACAAGTAAAGACATAAAATTCAAAATCCTAAATATCACACTTAAGCATATATTACATGGAAACTATATTATATATATCATAAAAATTATATATATATATATCCTACATATTATATTTTAAAACCATATATTGTATACATACTTTATATTATGTATATACTATATATTAAAAAAACCTTGTATTGAAACTATATTTTATACTTATACTATATATTATAAAAAACCACATTTATTAATTGTATCAAAGACATTATAAAACTATATATTATATACTTTATAAAAACTATATATTATATGCTCTATAAAACTATGCATTACATATATGTAAAAACTATATATATTATATATATTAAAACCATGTATTGCATACTACATATAAACAAATATGATAAATATTATACTAATATAACATACATCAAGGCCATATTAACAGAATATATAAATAAAGAAAGGACTGAAATTAAAGAAATTTAAAATGCAAGGCCGAAATTAAAAATGCATGATTATAGGAAAAACACTGAAAAGAGGAGTGAATAAAACAAAACTAAAATTGGAAGGCCAAAATTAAAAGAAAATAGATTCAAATTAAAAAAGGACAAAATTGAAAGCCTCTTGAAAGATCCAAGGACCAAGGACGGGATTTCAAAAGGGAGAAGCCCTTACGAGTGTGATTAAACCGGGGCGGGAATTTATTATGCAATTTCCCTCTTTTTAGAAATGAAAACCAGTATAAAACACACATTTTAACTAAAAAGGGGAAATTTTGTTATATTTCTTCAAAAAACCCACCAAAAGCTCTGCTCTCTCCCTTTTTCTTGATGAACACCACCGCGGTGTTCATCACAAACCCAGAATACTGCCGTATTTTTTAGTTTTCGGTGACGTCCTGCTGTGTCGGCCGCCGCTAGCCGGCGGCTGAAAAAATTTAAAACTAGCCCAAAAAAAAACCTCATTTCTACTCCAAAACCGAATCTAAACCTAAATCTAAGCCTAGATCTTTCAAAAACAACCTAAAACCACCTTTTGCAAAAAGAACCGGCAAAGGTAAGAAACAACTGAAACCCTAGTTTTTCTTTATGTATGTTTTTGCTATCTCGAAAATGAAAAAGAATGATGGGTACCTTTGAAATTTTCTTATTTTTCACTATTGCTTCAAAATCCAGAATCGAAAAACCCCTCTTTACAATCGTTAGGCTTTTTCTTTATATAGCCGAAATATATTGATTTGAATACATGCAAAGTTAAAATCTTCATTGATTGCTTCTGATTGCTTATTTGGATTGCTATTGCCTTGATTTGCTTTGTCTCTTTCCTTTGTTTTGTGCCATTTTGAGCTTTCTGACCTCCTTGTCTTTTGGTTGCATCCATGACATTGCTTGAATGAGAGGGATTGAGACGGGAGAGAAGCACGACCGACGTTGGACGGTCGGACACGACATCGTCGCACGGGCGCGTGGAGAATTTGAAAGGCCAGGCGTGTAGCACACGCACGAGTGAGGAATACGTCGAGCCGCGCGTGCGGTGCGTGTGGGAGTTGAAAAGTCGGCGCGTGCAGCTCACGTGGGAGTTGTAGAGCCTTGATCTGGTTCATCTGGACCGTTCGATTGCATGATCCAATGGTTCCTAGCTGGCTGCACATAAGAGATTAGTGCATTAGGTTTTTTGTTTTGTTATCAGATTAGTGTTTTCTGTTGTCTATGGCCCTAATGGGCTTAATGTAAATGGACTATTAATTAATAAACTTTGGGCTTTTATTCATATATTGGACTGTTATTATAGAATAGTTGATAGTGTTTTTTTCATTCTTTTCTAATTTTAAACAAAACATAAAAATAGATAATAGCAAGTAATACTAATGGTAACATATAAATAACATAGATGATAATAATAATAATAATAATAATAATAATAATAATAATAATAATAATAATAATAATAATAACTGAACATAATAATATAATGAATGATAGCAAAACAACAATAATAAGATAAGGTAAAACAAAGTAATATACTAGTAATATTTAGGGTTTTTCAATTGGATAACAACCCATAATCAATATCAACATACATATATAATTCTAGTACGTTTTTTTGTGTTTTTGTATTTTAAAATTTAGCAACTTATAATGTAAAATTGATAACTATAATTGTAATAACAATAAGATAAAACAAAATAAGAAAATGGATAAATAACAATACTACTCGTACTATTTTTTGAAACTTGGAATGATAATTGTAAGAGTATTAATTATATATAGGCCCATATTTAATTAAACTAGTAACGATAGATACAAAGCCCTTTATTGTAAAATAAAAGAGAAAAAATAGGCCCATCCCAGACAAAATTAGTGATTACAGTTGCCCACTCTTTGCTCATTCTAGTAAAACAAGGATAGAGAAAAGACTATAAACACTAATTTTGTTCCACTTCTTGTTCGAGGGTTTGAAGCAACGAGTCCTTCTTATATGGAACTGTTCGTTTCCCTCTCTTCGAAGTCTTGGAGCCATAAGTTCTTTCTACATAGAGCTCTTCCTTTATAGCCAATTTTTTGAATTGCAAGTTCTTCCTCTATAGGACTTCTATCTTCTTCTCGTTTGAAGCCTCGGATCCACCAGTTCCTCTTATACAGAACCCTTTGCTTTCGAGATCCTAGAGCTGCAAGTCTTTTCTATATAAGACCCTTTTTTTCTCATGAGTTTATTCTATATAAAACTCATCGCTTTGAGATCTTCACATTTTTCCTATATTGAACATTGAGATGGTACTCCACTTTTTGATGGCATGAGTACCAAGAAATTTTCCACCACTTCCCAAAAGGCTAAAGACTGGGAGACCATATGGTAATATCTTGCTTTCTCACTGTAGTGGCACAAAGAGCACCTGCCAAAACAAATATAGTGTTTCGATGATATGTATTAGCATGTGCCTAACTTAGGGATGCCTAACTACATGTGATGCATGAATAATGGCATCTCAATGTTACACGCACGCCTTTTCGTTTCGGTCGACCTTTCTCTGACCATCCTCGTGTTTCTTTCTTCTTCTCGATTTCTTGTGCTAGCGGTATCCCCTCTTATGTTTAAGCTCAATCACCTCACCCTTCTTTTCTCAAACTTGTGGCCCCCTTTTCTAAAAGTGCCTTTTCAAGTTTTCACTTTAAATTAATTCTCTTTTTCTTGTCCTTTCGGGTTATCATCTTGATTTTTATTCATTTTCTCTCTCCTTTTTCTTTTCTTTTTCCTTTTTCCTTTTTCTTTTCCTTCTTTTTTCTTTTTTTCTTTCTTTTTTTTTCTTTCTTTCTCTTTTTTTCCTTTTTAGTGCCCTTTCAGGTTTTCACCTTGAAATCACTTCGCCTTCGCAAGCTCTTCGCTTCGGTCATAACCTTGCTTGGAATCTTTCACTCTCTTGGTCTTCGGTATATAGAAAAATTTTGAAATTTATTTTTGTCTTAAGACCAACCGCACTTGAACAAGTTAGAACACAGCAATACCCAGAAATCTTTTGCTTATCATGAATATACATTAACCTGCTTCCAGGGTGCTTGATAGAAGAGATAAGAGAAGGCTTAAAGTAATACTTCATTAATATTTTTGAAAATTGGGAATGGTTTAAAAGTCATGGCAAACATGAAAGAAAAGGAAAATACAACATGATACACTGTTTCAAATATTGACTGTATGAATGATTCGAAAGCCCAACGACCGGAGTAGATCGCTCGCTTGTAGTTCCTCACCAAAGCTCCTAATATCCGGGGAGACCTCGCCTATTGGATGCCTACCCTTGAAGGCTTGTCCGGGTTACCCTTTTAGGTTTTTAACTCAGAACCTCTTTTGATTTTGAGATGCCCTTTTCCAGTTTTCTCCTCAAACCCTTTTTTTCTTTTTCCCTCTTTTTCTTCCTTTTTTTTCTTTTTTTAATATTTAAAACACCCCTTTTTTGGGTTTCCACCTCGAATATTTTTCCTGTTTTTCTTTCCTCTTTACGCATAGTATTTCTTGACCGAGTCTAAGTTTACTGGATTGCTTAACTCATTCACATCCACCTCTGTTAGAATTAACGTTTATCTGGAAAAGGCCTTTTTGACGACATAAGGCATCTCCCAATTAGGCATCCATTTCCCTCGGAAATCTCTTTGAGTATACAAGATCCTTCTAAGCACTAGATCTCCTTCTCGAAATTCCCTTGGGTGAACCTTCTTATCGTAAGCTCACATCATTCTTTTTTGGTACATCTGATCATGGCAAATGGCTTTTAGCCTCTTCTCCTCAATGAGATTCAACTGATCAAACTGTGCTTGTACCCATTCGGCCTCTTCCAACTTTACCTTATTCAATATCCGAAGTGACATAATCTTCACTTCCATAGGTAGAACTGCTTCCATACCATAAACCAAAGAATAGGGTGTTGCCGCCGTTGACGTACGCACGGACATTCGATAGGCGAGCAGGGCAAATGGCAATTTTTTATGCCAATCTTTAAAAGTGACGGTCATCTTTGAAATGATCTGCTTAATGTTTTTGTTTGCCGCTTCTACCGCTCCGTTCATCTTGAGACGATAGATGGTGGAATTATGATGCACTATGTTGAATTACTCACACACATCAATTATCATCTAGTTGTTCAGATTGGAAGCATTGTTGGTGATGATCCTTTCTGGCAAACCATACCGGTAAATGATTTCTTTCTTCAAGAACTTGCAAACCGCCACTCTTGTGATATTGGCATAGGAAGCTGCTTCTACCCACTTAGTGAAATAGTCGATAACCACTAGAATAAAATGATGTCCATTAGAATTCTTTGGGTCAATTTAACCAATGACATCCATGCTCCATATAGCGAACGGCCACGACAAGTTCATGGTGTACAACGGCAAGGGAGGGGGATGGATCCTATCGGCATATACCTAACATTTATGGCACTTCTTTGCATAGTCGATGCAATCTACTTCCATGGTCAACCAAAAGTACCCGTATCTCATAATTTTCTAGGCCATTGAGAAACCATTGGCATGTGTCCCACATAACCCGTCATGTACCTCGGCCAGGATGCTCTTAGCTTCTCGAGCATTGGCACATCTTAACAATATTTGGTCTTTTCCCCTTTTATACAAGATCTCCCCGTCTAGAACATATCCCCCTGCCATTATCCTAATGGTTCTTTTATCATTTTCATTGGCAACATCGGGGTACGTCTGGAACTTGATATATTGAAGAATATCATAGTACCATGGGTTTCCATCTGCCTCTTCTTCTAAGCTATAACAATGAGCTGATATTTCAAAAATTTGCATGTCAATTGACTTCATTTATGCTTCGGTGCTTGCCTTAAACATTGCGGCCAAGGTTGCCAAAGCATCTGCCATCTGATTGTCTTTCCTTGGAAGGTAAGCAAAGCTGATCTTCTCAAAGTTTTTAACTAACTCTTGGATCAGATCATAATACTTGACCAACTTTGAGTCTCTTGTTTCCCATTCTTTTTAGAGTTGATAAACAACCAAATATGAATCTCTAAAAACTTGAAGCACCTTGACTTTTCTTTCAATGGCTGCACGTAAGCCCATGACACAAGCCTCATATTCAGCTATGTTGTTTGTGCAAAAGAATTCAATCTACTTGTGAAAGGATAGTAGAGGTTTTCTGGAGATATTAACATCGCCCCTATACCGTGGCCTAAGGCATTGCATGCCCCATCGAAATAAAGCCTCTACGACTTTTCTTCTGACATATCCTATTCTCCCATGGTTATGCACATCAAGTCTTCATCGGGAAAATTAAAGTTCAAGGATTCATAGTCGTCTGAAGCACGACTGGCAATGAAGTTTGCTATAATGATTCCTTTTATTTCTTTCTGAATTATATAGACGATGTCGTATTCAAGCAAAAGCATTTTCCAGCGAGCCATCTTCCCGGTTTATGCTGGTGCTTCCATCAAAAAATTTAGCGGATCCAACTTGGATATCAACCAAGTGGTGTGGTACAACATGTACTGCCTGAGCCTCTTGGTAGCCCACACTAGTGCACAACACAATTTATGGATTGGTGGGTACCGAGTTTCACAATGGATGAACTTCTTGCTCAAATAGTAGATAACCATCTCTTTTCTTCTGGACTCGTCATGTTGTCGTAACAGACAACCCATCAAATTTTCAAAGACTGTTAAGTACAGGATTAATGGTCTATCTGGCACAGGTGTCACTAGGATCAGAGCATTAGTCAAATACTTCTTGATCTTGTCTAGAGCCTCCTGGCACTCTTCATCCTATACTCCTGGGTTATTCTTCTGAAGCAATCTAAAGACATAGTCACGTTTTTTGGTTAACTAAGAAATGAACCGACATATATAATTTAACCTCCCCAAGAAACCCCAAACTTCTTTTTGTGTCTGAGGTGAAGAGAGATCTCGAATAGCTTTTACTTTATCGAGGTCAACCTCGATCCTTTTTCGACTAACCATAAAACCCAAGAGCTTTCCAGATGTGATAGAGACGGTGCACTTGGCAGAGTTGAGCTTTAACTGGTACTTTCTCAATCTTTAGAAAAGCGTTCTCAAGTTTTGAATATGATCCTCTTCGGTTCGAGACTTGGCAATCATGTCATCCACATATACTTCGATTTCTTTGTGCATCATGTCATGGAAGAGAGTCACCATGGCTCTTTGATAAGTTAGCCCAACATTCCTTAGTCCAAACAGCATCACCTTGTAACAAATCGTGCCCCACATGGTTACAAATATAATCTTCTCCATGTCTTCGGGATGCATCTTTATTTGGTTGTACCCTGACCCTGAGAAACCGTCCATAAAAGAAAACCATGAATACCCTGCGATGTTGTCGACCAAAGTCTCAATGTGAGGTAGGGGAAAATTATCCTTAGGGCTTGCCCTATTGAGATCTTTATAGTCCACACACATTCAAACTTTCCCATCTTTCTTAGGCACCGGGACTACATTTGCCACCCCCTCTGAGTATTTGGCAACCTTTAGAAAACCAGCCTCATACTATATTTTCACTTCCTCATGGATTTTTAGCAGCATGTCCATCCTCATTCTTCTTTGTTTTTGCTGAACTGCTTGCATTCTGAACTTATCGGCAGCTATGTACCACAATGTCTGTGTCTAACCCTGGCATATCTTGATAAGTCCAAGCAAAGATGTCCTTGAACTCTGATAACAGATTTATCAACTCATGCCTAGTCTTGGATGAGATAGTGGTGCCAATCTTCACTTATCTCCTTTCTTTATCGGTCCCCAAATTGAGGATCTCCACCTCTTCTTGGTGGGGTAGGATCTGCTTGTCCTCATTTTCCATTAACCTAAGCAATTCATCCTAGACTTCACATTCAATCTCCTCTTCTCCTTCATCGATTTTTGCCAGATATAAAGGTTGCTCAAAATCTATCTCGGGATCAGATTCAAAGTCATTCATACAGTTAATAACAAGGTTTGGAAATGAATAGGTATTGGGAAGAGAAGTGACTATTCTTATGGAATGAATGAAATAATAAATAATAAATGTAATAAAAGAATGTAATAAATATGATGTGCCATTTGAGAAAATGTGGAAAGCATTCTTTTTCATTGAAAGCAAGCAAGTTAACATAAAAGCCCTTTACAAAAGATCCATATTGCTCGTGGGCAAAAGCAAGTAGGGTTGGTTCTGACTCTGATTCAGACTTAAAAACTATAGGTAGGTCCACACTGGTCCAATTTTTGAGTTTCTTTCCCGGGAAGCAATGGCAGATTCCATACAGAAACTTGCCATTTTTTCCTCCTTCAGTTATCATGTTAACATCCATCACTTCAAACGCCTAGTTGAACCTTTCTTCATCATTGAGTTTTTCACTCTCTAGATTTGCCTCATGCACTTTCTGTTATCATTTTAATTATCCAGCCAGAAAAGAAAATACCCTTCCTGTTGGAGTAAGTCATTGGTTCTCACAGAATATCTTCGCCCCTAAATATGACCTTCATTTGCTCTTCTCTCTTTTCCCATTCTAGCTTCCTTTGTAGAAAATTGGGCTTGTAACCGAGTCCGAGCTGGTCCTTCTTGTTGATGACACTTTTGGCTAGCAGACAACCTTAGAGGTTCCTTCCAAAACCTCTTCCTTTCTTGGTTCCTCGTCCCAAAGTCTCCCAAACCGTCATCTTGGTACAATTGGACAGTTTAGGGCACGCGATCTTGTTTCCTTCCACCACAAAGGTAACATTCACAAATTCTAAAGCTCTAAAGGAGCACTCAATGGCCTCCTCGTCTATTTGGATGTAAGGAACATCGGTCGTTATGAAGTAAATAATGTCTTGCTCGACTCCCACGCTCACCAACTTTCCTTCGATGATAAATTTTAATTTTTGGTGCAATGGTGAAGGTACGACCCCAGCCGAATGAATCTACGGCCTTCCTAGAAAGTAATTGTAAGTTGGCCTGATATCCATCACCACAAACTCAACCATGTACTCGGTAGGCCCGAATAATAGAGGTACTTTGATCTTCCCGATCACATCCCTTTGGGTTCTATCAAAAGCTCTAACAGAGTTATGGCAGGGCTTTATGTGTGAACTATCGATGGGCAACCTTTGTAGAGTCACCATCGGTAACACATTCAAGGCAGATATGTTGTTAATGAGCACCCCCGGTAGAACATGTCATTTACAATAGGTTGTAATATTCAATGCTTTGGTTGATCCCATACCCCGTTTAGAATCTCATCATTGTTGAAGGTGATGTAATTATCCGCAGCAATATGCCCCACTATCTGATCCAACTTACTCACCGAAATATCATTTGGGATGAAAGTTTGGTTCAAAACCTTCAGTAGTGCACTACGGTGTTTTTCGGAGCTCAATAATAGCTCTAGCAATGAAATATGGGCTTGTTGCTTCCGGAGTTGTTCAACGATGCTATACTCGTTGTGCTTCAAGAACCTTAAAAACTCTTGTTCTTGTGTTTCCATTACCGGCTCATTTATCTTTAGAGGAGGTTCTTCCCCAAATATCTTCTCGGGCTCGGTCATTACAGCCTTACCATTGTCTTTTGGCGCTTCCACTACCTTTGATGTTTCTGGTAAATAACACATGCCATTTTTTTGAAGTGCCCTACCTCCTCTTGTACTAGCTTCACCTCGTCGGGTGACTTTTCATTTCCATGCGGTTCTGGTACTGAGATGTTGGCAGCGTAGCTCCAAGGAACTTTTCGAGTGTCCTTGAAATGAAAGAATGTTGGAGATGAGATTACAAGCTTAGGGGCCATCTTAGAACTCCCTTCTTGAGGCGGGCCTTCCTCTCTTGGCTTGAGTGAGTACCTAAACAACCTATCTACCCCGTATTGGACCTTGGGGTCAACCGACATGCACACGTCTGATTTCTTCTTTCCTTCAATCTTTTCAAAAGAACTCGATCTCATTATTGTCCATCAACTTTTGAACTACTTGCTTGAAATCTTCACAATGATGGATTTTGTAACAGCCCAGGAGTTAATAAAAAATAAATGTAAGGGATTGTTGGTTGTGGGAATCGAACCCACAACCTTAGGATACTTTGGCTAGCGACCCAGCCAACTGAGCTAAATAGCTCTTGATGTTTTAATCCCCCCAATTTACATTTGAATCTTACCAGTCCTCTCATCTAGGATATTTATTATCCCAATCTACCTTTCCACCTACCAAAATTAATAAATTTCGATCCAAAAATCCCTAATCTCATCAATTTTCTCCTACCAACCCTAACCTCGACCACCCCCAATCTGCCCCCACCGTGTCGTCGTGCCGTGCATAACCGCCACCAAACGGAGCGTACCCTTCGTTCGACCAAAACCCCTAAAGCCACGCGCCCGGTCGCCGTTGCAATCACCGGAAATAGAAGAATCTAGGTTTGTCGAACCTAGGGTTAACCCTTTCGGGTTTTGGCTTTTTCTGGCCGTCGTGATTAGCCGTTTGACGGCCCAGTACCACCGTCACCTTCACCGTGTTGAGCTGATCAAAACCCAGTAGGCCGATCTTTAATCTGCCGTCGGTAGGGCCTTCGTTAGAGATACGCTATTTTCTGACTGTTCGAAGCTTCTAGGGTAAATTCCGGTAATATTTTTTACTTGTTTTAGCGTTTTATAAGTTTCATTTGATTCTGGTATAACGATCTTTCATTTTCTGACAGAAACGACCATAAATGGCATCTCTGGTGACTTTTCCAGTGACCGTCGGTGATCGCCGGTGGTTCGATATTAGGGTAAGTGAACCGGTCTGACCCAGTTAAACCGGTCTAAGCCGAGTCAACTCGCCGAGTCAACTCAGTGAGTTAACTCGTCTGAGTCAACTCAGTGAGTCAACTCAGTTGACCAGCTGATTGATGATGTCAGCAGTCAATGCTGACGTCACCGTTGACCAAAAGGTCAACTTTTCTTGAAAAGTCCTATTTTATGTTTTTTGACGTCCTGAGTTCGATTTTGAAGCTCGTTTCATGAAATTCTAACCCGAAAGCCTCCAATTTTGACATTGAACTTGAACATGCATTTGTCTTAAGTTAAATTATTTGAGAAAGAATGTAGAATAAAAGATTGACATTGATCTTTTAATTAAAGGTACTCATGGATCTCTCGATCGTGCATTTGCCCAGCCCAGCTCATCCTGATCAGTACAGCCCCGTGATCTCATCGTCACTGGTACGGTTTCATAACTTAGTATTTTATTTTGATCAAGATGTGAATCTGTTAGTAACCGTAATCCTTGTCGATCTAGGTTCTAGTACCGTAACAGAGCGTAGTCTCGGTGCCTAGTAGATTCAGACCTGCCTGACTTTTGAGGTGTGTTCATTATGTGTTATATGCCTAATTTTTAATGGTTATACCCGCTTTATATATTTCATATCAAACCGATTATGTCTACATAAATTATTTACTTTATTTCATATGAACATAACATGTTCTCTGAAGTAAGCATGATTATACTATATGATTGATATATACCCCAGTACCCGATATGACAAGCATGTTCTATGATTACTGTTATCAGTATAGAATTGTGTTCATTGAGTGTTGTTCTTACTGTTTACTACTACATACTATGATGCTGCCCGGATTGATTAATAGGGGTACTTGGGTTATGATATGAAGTATCGTAAGGTTCAGCCCTGATCCAGCTGGTAATTCCACCTGTATGAGGTTCCTATGCTTCGGCTAGGGTAATTCAGCTCGGACCTAAGGTATTCCCTTAGTATGATACCCATGCACACTGAGCTTGGGTTAACGCCTGTATATGATACGTTCTGGGGAACAGTATCATGGAATTTGGTTGGAGGGTAGTTAAGTTATGGAAACTTGCATGCGTATGAACATGTCTTACGAAAATGTTTTACTATACTATTGATATAAATGTTTTACTTGCACTGTTGGAACACACTGAGCTCTCTAGCTCATATCCCCTCTTTCTCCCTTTTCAGATATTTTGGATAGGCTACCCTGTACCTGACACTCGGAGGATCGACACATTCCGTATTCTATATAGATTGTAATGTTTCCATCCACCTTTTTGTTATTTCAGGGTGACATGTGCCTATATTTTGAGATATATGACATTTTTTACGATCTTTTGATACGTTACTTGATGTTGCCTATTTTAAAATCATTATATGTCAGGTTTATAAAGATGACATTTATCAGTTTACGTAAATATATATATATTCAAATTATATACTTGAATATTTGATAGAATTTTAATTTAGATATTTAAGTTGAGATGTTTAATCGTGTTCGATTCTCTAGTGTCATAAACTTATCTTAGGTTATATTTCTTGTAGAGATCCTCTGATATGAACACTAGAAGGGGCCGACGACCCGCCCGTGGGCGAGGTTGAACCGCTAATTTACGAACCCGATTGAGGATCCAATGGTCGATCCAGCTGCCCTTGCAGACACTTCAGCCCCCGTTGATCCTTTAGCTCCCGTAAAGCCTCCCATCCTTCATGGTCCCTCAGTTTCGAAGGTTCCACCATCTGCTCCTAGTATTGATATGACTACTCTGGTCAGAGGAGCGACAGTTTCTGGGCCCGAGCCTATGATTGGAGTTACAGATGATAGTTTGAGTAGACAGTTTCCTCAGATGATTCAGGGTGTAGTCAGAGCGTCGGGTGTCACTCTAGAAGTCCCTATCTCCCAGACTTTGTTTGCTAACGGGATCAAGACCTTTTTGGGATCTCTTAGTGGAGCACCGACTGAGGCTGAAGAATGGTTGTATGACACCAAGCGAAAAATGGATGAGATGGGTTTTGAGCCATCCAAGAAATACTTGGGAGTTGTATCTATGCTAAATGGGAATGCCTGCATCTGGTGGGAGTCCATTATGAGTAGCATTCCATCTGATCAGTTGACATGGGATTTTTCTTCAAGGAACGATTTAGGAACCGTTACCTGGGTTAGCGATTCTTGAGGGAGAGACGCCAGGCGTTCAAGGACCTAGTGCAGGGTTCTATGACAGTGGCTGAGTATGAGATACAGTTTCTAGAGTTGCAAAAATACGGTGATGGTTTAGTTTCTACCGAGAATAATAGATTCGACAAATTCTTAGAGGGCTTTCGTATTGGGATACGTGATCGGTGGCTACACACCATGATGAAGTGTTTGAGGATTTGGTAAACCGGGCCAAGACTACAGAACAGATAGAGATTTTAGCAGCTAGTTAGAGTAGTAGAGATGGAGACCGGGATAGAGGCATGGATCGAGGGTGAGACCGAGATCGATCTTGGAGACCCTCTGGCCAGGGAGAGTCACACGTGCACCCTGATAAGAGGGCTCACACTGCAGCATATCAGAGAGATGGTTCGAGTTATAGGCCCTCGGCACCATAGGGCCCAGCTGTTAGTCGAGGTGATTCATCTGGTTCACTCATATACCTTTGTGTGAGTACTATGGCAAGTTACACCGAGGAGAGTGTATGAAGATATCCGGTGCTTGCTTTCGTTATGGATCCACTGAGCACTTCAAGAAAGAGTGTCCACACCCACCTTCGGTAGACCGATTGTCGTTTCAGACCCCTGCCCATTCCCAGACTTCAGCCCGTTCACAGACATCTATTCAGACACCGGGTTCAGGGTGTTACCAAAGTAGAGATCCGGGGCCTATTGCTAGATCTGATAGTAGAGGCCGATCACATCAGAGTGGGGGATCGGTCATGACTAAGGCCAGACAACCTGCACTTGTTTATGCTACTAGACGTCGTGACGACAGAGATGAGCCAGACGTCATTGCAGGTACATTTACTATATTTTCTGTCTCATACTTTGCATTACTGGATAACGGTTCCACCTATTCCTACGTTTCAAAATCTATATCCCGAGACCTCCAGATTCCAATTGAGACCATAGAGAGTACAATTACAGTTATGAGTCTGATGAGCCAATCAGTGGTTGTGGACAGGGTTTTTCGGCGATGTCCTCTTGAAGTGCAAGGGGAAATCTTCCCAGCCAACCTTATGAAGCTACCATTAGAAGAGTTTGATCTGATTATGGGCATGGATTGGTTGACTGAACACCGAGTTAACTTAGATTGTGAGTCCAAGAGAGCAGTTCTGAAGACTTCTGATGACCGGGCAGTGGTTCTTGTTGGTAAACGCCGTGGGTATCTGTCTAATGTCATATCTGTCTTGGCTGTCGACAGGATGATCCGAAAGGGGTATCAGACCTTCATTGTCTGTCTCTTGAATACCAAAGGTTTTTTGTCTAAGATTGAAGGGATTCACACTGTTAGCGAGTTTCTTGATGTTTTTCTTGAGGAGTTACCTAGATTACCTCCAGATATGGGTGTCGAGTTTGAGACTGAGACCTATTCGGGATCTACGCCAATTTCTATGAACCTCTACCGTATGGCTCCTAAGGAGCTTAAGAATTTGAAGATTCAGTTGCAAGAACTCCTAGACCGAGGATTTATCCGACCTAGTTCTTTGCCCTGGGGAACCCCTATCCTTTTTGTGAAAAAAAAGATGGTTCTCTCAGGCTGTGCATTGACTACCGAAAGTTGAATAAATTGACAGTCAAGAATAAGTACCCGCTACCCAAGATCGATGGCTTGTTCGATCAGTTTCGATGAGCCATATTTTTCTCGAAGATTAATCTCCGTTCCGGGTATTACAGTTGAAGATAAAGGGGTCCGATGTAGCGAAGACGACCATTCACACCAGATGTAAGCATTACGAGTTTCTAGTAATGTCATTTGGTCTGACTAATGCTCTTGTCTCCTTTATTGATCTGATGAACCGGGTATTTCGGCCCTACTTGGACCAATTTGTAGTGGTGTTCATTGATGACATTCTGGTTTACTCCCGGACTGAGGCAGAACATGTCAGGCATTTGAGGATTATTCTGCAGGCCCTCAGAGAACACAAATTGTACGCCAAGTTGAGCAAGTGTGAGTTCTGGCTTAGTGAGGTGACCTTCTTGGACATGTGGTATTGGCTCGAGGTATCCAGGTTGATATGAGCAAGGTCAAGGCCATTGTAAGCTATAAACAACCGAGGAACGTTTCTGAGATCCGTAGTTTCTTAGGTCTAGCTGGGTATTACAGACGCTTCGTTGAGGGTTTCTCCATCATTGTTGCCCCTCTAACGAGGCTGTTAAGGAAGAATGTTTCATTTATTTGGACTGATACTCAGCAGGATAGCTTCGAGAAGCTGAAGACAGCTTTCACACAAGCTCCAGTGCTGACCCAGCCTGAGTCTGGAAAGGATTTCATAGTTTATAGTGATGCATCGCACTCCGGACTTTGTTGTGTTTTGATGCAGGATGTCAGAGTAATCGCTTATACATCTCGTCAGTTGAGGCCACATGAGTGTAACTATCCTACTCATGATCTGGAGATGGCTGATGTAGTCTTTGCCTTGAAGATTTGGAAACACTATCTCTACGGAGAGAAATATTACATCTATACAGATCATAAGAGCCTGAAGTACCTTCTTACCCAAAAAGAGCTTAATCTAAGACAACGTCATTGGCTTGAGCTTATTAAAGATTATGATTGTGTGATTGAGTATCACCCAGGGAAAGCCAATATTGTTGATGATGCTTTGAGCCGTAAGGCTATTTCAGACTTGAGATCTCTATTTGCCTGGTTGAGTATCTATGATGATGGCAGTCTATTAGCAGAGTTGCAGGTTAAACTGACATTGGTCGAGGAAATTAAGGCCAAGCAGCTCCATGATAGTTCCTTACTTCATATCATACAGTAGGTTGAGCAGAGTCTACCTCTGTTTATGCTTTAGACCAAGATGGGGTCTTGTGCTTTAATGGCCGATATTATGTTCCGGATGATGCCGAGTTGAAACAGGCTATCCTCAATGAGGCTCATAGCAGCCCTTATGCTATGCACCCCGGTGGGGATAAGATGTACCTGAGGCAGAGATATCGTTGGGTTGGTATGAATAAGGACATTTCTGACTATGTGTCACGGTGTTTGACTTGCCAGCAGGTTAAGGCAGAACACTAGCATCCTTATGGTCTGTTGCAACCCACAAGATTCTCGAGTGGAAGTGAGAGCGCATCATGATGGATTTTGTTACAAGACTACCTTTGACTCCTTCTAAAAATGATTCTGTTTGGGTGATTGTCGACCGACTCACTAAGTCAACTCATTTTATTCATGTTCGAGTTACTTATTCTTTGGAGAAGTTGGCTAGACTGTATATCTCTAAGATCGTCAGACTGCATGGTGTACCCTTATCCATCATCTTTGATCGTGATCCGAGGTTCACTTCTCGATTCTAGTTGGCTTTGCACAGTGCTTTGGGTACTCGACTAAACTTTAGTACATCTTTACATTCGCAGACCGATGGTCAGTCCGAAAGGGTGATTCAGATCCTTGAGGATATGTTGCGAGGTTGTGTGATCGACTTTCACGGCAGTTTGGAGGATTTCTTACCCTTGGCCGAATTCGCTTACAACAACAACTATCAGGCCAACATCCGTATGACACCATATGAGGCTCTATATGGTCGTAGATATCGTACTCCTATCTATTGGATAGAGTTGTATGATAGGAAGACCTTAGGCCCAGAGTTGGTTCGAGAGACTGAAGAGACTGTCAGATTGATTCCTGACCATCTAAAAGAGGCTTTCGACAGACAAAAGTCATATTCTGATTGTAGGAGAAAAGACATCGAGTTCGAGGTTGGTGATCAGGTTTTTTTGAAGGTATCTCTGTGGAATAAAGTTATGAGATTCGGGTGTAGAGAAAAGCTGAGCCCCATATTTATCGGACCATACCACATTCTAAAGAGAGTTGGACATGTTGCTTATCAACTCGAGTTGCCTCCCCAGCTCAGCCATATTCATGATGTATTTCATGTATCTATGTTGAGGCATTACCACCCGGATCTGAGCCAAGTTATTCAGGTACAATATGTGGAGTTGATGCCAGATTTGTCTTATGAGGAGGAGCCTATTCAGATCTTGGACCTAGACGATAGAGTTCTGAGGAATCGGTGTATTCATATGGTTAAAGTTTAGTGGAGTAATCGTGGTCCAAAAGAAGCTACTTGGGAGACCTTTGAGTCAATGGAAGAGCAATTCCCACATCTGTTTAACTCAGGTAAATTTCGAGGCCGAAATTTCTTTTTTAGGGGGCGAGAGTTGTAACACCCCAGGAGTTAATAAAAATAAATATATGGGATTTCTAATTGTGGGAATCGAACCCACAACCTTAGGATACTTTGGCTAGTGACCCAGCCAACTGAGCTAAGTAGCTCTTGATGTTTTAATCCCCCCAATTTACATTTGAATCCTACCAATCCTCTCATCTAGGATAATTATTATCCTAATCTACCTTTCCACCTACCAAAATTAATACATTCAGATCTAAAAATCCCTAATCTCATCAATTTTCTCCTACCAACCCTAACCCTGACCACCCCCAATCTGCCCCCACCCCACCGTCGTGTCGTGCACTGCTGCCACCAAACAGAGCGCCGCTTTTGTCCGACCAAAACCCCTAAAGCCACGCGCCTGGCCGTCGTTGCAACCGCCAGGAATTGAAGAATCTAGGTTCGTCGAACCTAGGGTTAACCCTTTCTGGTTTTGGCTTTTTTCGACCGTTGTGGTTAGCCGTTCGACGGTCCAGTACCACTGTCGTCTTCGCCATACTGGGCTGATCAAAACCCAGGTGGTCGATCTTCAATCTGCCACCGGCAGGGCCTTCTTCAGAGTTACGCGGTTTTTCGACCGTTCGAAGCTTATAGGGTAAATTCTGACCACATTTCCAGCTTGTTTCAGCGTTTTATAAGTTTCATTTGATTCTGGATATAAAGATCTTTCATTTTTTGGCAGAAACGACCAGAAAAGACATTTTCAGTGACTTTTCCGACGATCGTCGGTAATCGCTGGCGGTTCGATATTAGGGTAAGTGAACTGGTCCGACCCGGTTAAACCAGTCTGGCCCAAACCAGTCTGAACTGAGTCAACTCACCAAGTCACTCATCCGATTCAACTCAGTTGACCAGCTGACTGATGACGTCAGCAATCAATGCTGACGTCATCGTTAACCATTGACCAAAAAGTCAACTTTTCCTGAAAAGTCCTATTTTATGTTTTTCGACGTCTTGAGTCCGATTTTGAAGCCTGTTTCATGAAATTCTAACCCGAAAACCTCCAATTTGGACATTAAACTTGAACATGCATTTGTCTTAAGTTAAATTATTTGAGAAAGAATGTAGAACAAAAGACTGACATTGATCTTTTGATTAAAGGTACTCGTGGATCTCCTGATCGTGCCTTCACCCAGCCCAGCTCGTCTCGATCAGTACAGCCCCGTGATCCCATCGTCACTCGTACGGTTCCATAACTTAGTATTTTATTTCGATCAAGATGTGAATCTGTTAGTAACTGTAGTCCTTGTCGATCTAGGATCCAGTACCGTAATTAAGCGTAGTCCTGGTGCCCAGTAGATTCGCACCTGCCTGACTTTTGAGTTGTGTTCCTTATGAGCTATATGTCTGATTTTTAATGGTTATACCCACTTTATATATGTCCTATCAAACCGATTATGTGTACATGAATTATTTACTTGATTTCACACGAACATAGCATGTTCTCTGAAGTAAGCATGATTATACTATATGATTGATATATGCCCTAGTACCCAATATGACAAGCATGTTCTATGATTACTGTTATCAATATAGAATTATGTTCATTGAGTGTTGTTCTTACTATTTACTACTACATACTATGATGCTGTCTGGATTGATTAATAGGGGTACTTGGGTTATAATATGAAGTATCGTATGGTTCAGCCTTGATTCGGCTGGTAATTCTGCCCGTATGAGGTTCCTATGCTTCGACTAGGGTAATTCTGCCCATATTCAGTTCTTACGCTTCGGCTAGGGTAATTTCGCCCGGACCTAAGGTATTCCCTTAGGATGGTACCCATACCCACTGAGCTCGGGTTAACGCTTGTATATGATACCGTTCTGGGGAACCGTATCATAGAGTTTGGTTGGAGGGTAGTTAAGTTATGGAAACTTGCATGCGTATGAACATGTCTTACGGAAATGTTTTACTATGCTATTGATATAAATGTTTTACTTGCACTGTTGGAACACACTGAGCTCTCTAGCTCATATCTCATCTTTCTCTCTTTTTAGATATTTTGGATAGGCTACCCTGTACCTAACACTTGAAGGATCGACACATTCCATATTCTATATAGATTGTAATGTTTCCATCCACCTTTTTGTTATTTCAAGATGACATGTGCCTATATTTTGAGATATATGACATTTTATTACGATCTTTTGATACGTTACTTGATGTTGCCTATTTTGAAATCATTATATGTCAGGTTTATAAAGATAACATTTATCAGTTCACGTAGATATATATATATTCAAATTATATACTTGAATATTTGATAGGTTTTTAATTTAGATATTTAAGTTGAGATGTGCCCCTTTTTGACTCGGTCCTTCCATATAGGCCGGTCTGGGGGGTTACAGATTTCATGTCCCTTCTCTTGGTGATATTCACAAGAAGGGCCACATCCTTCTTGCACTATTTCCATGCCCCGCTCAATTAGGCGTGCCCTGCATAATTGTTAGAATACCCATCTCAAAGGGGATTTAATCTCGTTCACACTCACTTTTTCCTTCCAAGTGTACTCCTCTTCAATGGTATTCACACCACGACCTCTACGGTTTGGTAGTGGGTTAGCACCCACATTTGGTTCATTCAATTGCAATACCCCAGTCTTGATCATATTTTGAACAAACTTTTTAAACGTGATACAGTTTTCAATCAAGTGCTCCGGGACACCAGCTTGATAATCGCAATTTCCTTAGGATCATACCATGCGGGGTAAGGTGGGTCAAATGGAGTGACATAATATGGTCTAACCAAATCAGACTTGTGCAACTATGAGTATAGTTCGGCGTACGACACCAGCAGATGAGTGAATGACATCTTCTCATTTTCCTTCTTTAGTGGTCTTGTTTCTTTCTTGTTTGGGCCTTGTCCGCCTTCGGTTGCACCTTGTGGTTGAGAAATAGTGAAATTATTTAGGGTAGTATAGGTGCTTGTTGCATTCACCTCATTATCTTTCCTTTTGTAGTTCCTTCAGGAATTTTCTCAACTATTAATTCTCCCACTCTTTATAGCCATCTCAATTGATTCCCCAGTTCTTACCATATCGGCAAAATTTTGGGTGGTGTTGTTTATCAATCGGTCAAACAACGCGCCCCTTAAAGTGTTCACAAACATTGGTGTGATCTCATACTCGGGGATTGACGGCTGAATCTAAGCAGCCACATCGCGTTACCTTTGAGCATACTAACGCAAACTCTCGTTTGACCTTTGTTCCATCCCTTCTAACATGATTCAGTTTGGCGTCATGTCGGTCACATACTTGTATTGTTCTACAAAGGCCCTTGAAAGATCCTTTCATGATTTATTATTAACTCGACTGAGCTAAGTATACTACCGGGTTGTAGAACCTGTTAAACTATCTTGAAAACAATGAATGAGTATTTTCTCGTCTTTGATAAAAGCTGTCATCTTTCGGCTATACATGGTAATGTGAGCCGAGGAGCAAATAATTCCATCATACGTATCAAAATTGGGAACTTTGAATTTCGACAGAAGCACTAAATCTGCCACGAGGCTCAAATCACTAGCGACATTCCCTTGCTCATCTATCCCTTGCAAGGTCCTAAACCTTTCTTCAAAGAAACAAAATCTCTCCTCGTACTTCTTTTCCAACTCAACCCTAATCCTCTCCTCTACCTTATTCATCATGCTTAGATCAACACTTCATTATCGAGACCTGCCTCCAAATTAACAGGCTGATTCACAGAAACTCTCGGATGGTGGCTAGGAGATGCTCCTACGAGATTGATGTATACTTTCTTTTTTAGATTCAACATTTTTGGTTGGGACTTCTCATGAAGTGTGATCCCTTCCATTCCTTCATTATTCATGCTGTCAATAGAGACCCCTCCCTTGCCAAGCTTCTTGTCTAATAGAGCAGTCAACTAAGCAACAACTGAAACTTGCGACTGGGTGATCCGATCCCTGATGTTTTGTTCAACCCCGTCCAAATGTGCTTCGAGATCCCTTTGACTTTGTTCTACCTTGGCCATCATTTCTTCCATTGCTCTTGTTTACGAACAGGTACCGTACGAGCACGAAATGGTCACAGATTTAAACTTTCACTTTCTTTCTCTCTGAAAAATTCTCACAATTAATTCCATTGATTAATTGATTAATGCATGATATATGCGGTGGAATGTAATGTATGGCATAGATGATGAAATAAGATATGTATGAAAATATATGCAGATAAAGGTGTTGATCCTATAGGTGATCACCCTAGGACAACTTTCATTGAAAATGAAGAGGTTTTTATTACAAAACGGATAATAACAAATTCCTACAGATAAGCGCCAGCCCTAACTCCTAGCTCTTCGATAGCTTGAAGTAGTTGAATGAATCTCGGTGTTTCGTCCATCTCTAGGGCAATAAAAGGGCGAAGAGCTTCGGCTTCCGCGGCTAGAGTCCTTATATCTTGGGCTACCTCTTGCACCTGAACCATCAAAGTTATGTTGTAGTCATCCCGGTCTTGAATCATTCGAGTGGCATCATGAAGTCGCCTTAGCCAATAATTGTCTCCACCCTCCGTCGCTTCCTCGAGGACCAAGATCCAACCCAAGTAGTCTTGAACTTTAGCCTCTAGTGTCTCAATCTGGGCTCGAAGTGTCACATTCTCTTGCTGGCTAGCCTGAAGCTCAAAGAAGCCATTCCGATCACAGTACTCTTGGAGAGAAAGATCCAACTTTGCTATCCTTGCTTCCAACTGGGCATTATGGGCTCGACTTTGATTTAGACTCTCACCAGTAGTATTATACAGATTTTGCATCTCATGTAGTCAATTCTTGTTGTCATGTGCTTTTCTCTTCCACGCAGTACTATTTTCTTTCTCACAATTTACCACTTATTTACCTTTTTCCTTCTCTTGCTTAGTTTTCTCTCTTTCTCGATTGATTGCTCTCTTAAAGGATCTTCTTTCTTCCTCGATGATCAACTTGTTGTTTTCTTTCTCTTTCTCGATCTCTTGCTTACACTTCCTCTTTTCTTCCTCGGTCAAACGTAGGCCATTTTCTCTTTCTTTTTCAACTGCTATAAATCTTGTTCGGTCGGTGTTTCATACCAAAGCTTGACAGTATCATTTTGGTAAATGGTCTTTCTTTCTTTTAGATCCGCGTTTTCTTTCCTTAGGTCCTTAATTGTTCCATCGCGTATGTCCACGTCCAAACTCACCTTGTAGAGCTCGCTCACATGATCAGTTTGCAAAGCCTCCATCTTTTTCTTAACCTCTTCGAGCTCACTCCTCAAAATGTCGGCCTCAGAAGGGATTATCCTCATGTGCACTTCTAATGTTAGAGCTGATCCTTAATCTGGCATTGGAATCTCATCATTGATCCTCCAACGTCTCTAGAAATCATAATCGGGAACGTGAGATCCTCCTCGACCCTTATACGGTAGCAATAATCCCAAGCCCGAGATATATTCTGAACTTTCTCTTTGAACTCGCCCTTGAAAGCAAATTCAGTACGGCTCAAACCTGAAGTAACAGGAATAAACTGTCGATACCCAAACTTCCTGGATACCAATAAAGAGGCACAACCAATCCCTCTGTACAATCCCAAAAGCATTAGCCAATTATAATCTCCGCACCGATACAAGAAATAAGGGATACTGCCTAACCAAGGTACCCTCCAAACTATATCATTATCTTGGAGGTTCTTGAGAAACATAGCCCACTCAACCTTTTCGATGTCTTCTCGCCACTCCTTGGCCACATACGCTTGCAAGGGGGAGAAATCCTCAAACAAAACGCTAGGAAAAACCCTTTTTGGTGTCTCCCAAAAAATAACTTTGGATCCAAACCTGAATCAACTGTGCACAACCTCTAAAATGCCCCTCTTTATGCCTTCGGGATAGCATTCAGAGAAATGAAAGTTTCGGCCAAGATCGCCGATGCCGGGTTCACCTTCCTCTTCAAGCTCTCGAGCACATCTAAAATAGCCATATCAATGCCATTCAAAACCCTCAGAAAAAAAATCAATCCATATATTCCTAGAGCAAACATGTCCATCTTCATAACCTCATCCGGATGTGTGGGTATTAAATCTCAAATGAACTCCCACGAAAATCCTCTCTATTAAAGGTAAAACAACAAAAGGCAGGATTTCAACATTCGAATAAGGCTCGGAACAAAGGTTCATTAGTTCTAACGTACATCAAGTCGGCTATGTCACCATAACTCTCACGGAACAAATTCTTCAATCTTCGTTCCCAACTTTCCCATATTTCTTTCAACTCGTAGAGATCACTTTGTTGTTGACTTACGCAAGTATATCTCGATACTATGCGTTCACTCGGCAAACTATCACCCTGAACTCTTTGGTTGACCTCAGACCAATTTCAGACTTGCGAATTGATTTCTTCTTTCTTAAGTAACCTCCCATCCATAATGAGAGCTCTCTAATCGGGCAATCCACCTCAATTCAACACCTTTATATTATGAAATGAATGCAAAATACAAGGAAAAAAGCAAAAACAAGACACAAAATAAATAAGTTAGTATCGGATAAAATAAATAAATAAATAAATAATGAAGCAATAAAATGGAAAAGGTAAACAAACGAAGCATAAAATGAACAACCCTATTTACATCCCGTTTAACACCTAGGTTAACCATATGGCTCTAAAAGGGGTGATTTTCTATGTTCGCTACATGCAATTTTGGTGCTAAAAGATACCCGAATTATCCTTGTTGTCCCTTACTAAGGGTAGCAAGGCCCCCGATCATCACTCATTATAGGCTCATTTCAACCGAGTTCAATTCAGGGGGACCCTTTCGCTATGTCTATATAGAGAAACAATATTCTCATGAAAACATAGGGTAATCGAGCCCCAAAGGTACTTACTAGGCCCATACGGAGGAACAATATCCCTACGAAAGCACTAGCATTCCCCCTACTTAAAAGGACGGGTTTATATGCCAGATTTTAAATGCATTAAAATAAAATCGCATTTATAAACAAATATTAACTTAATTGTCACTTTAATTCGCAACTTCCAATATTAAATAAGTGGTAAAATCTTTAGGTCTGACTCTTTTTTTTTGCAAAAACAAAAATGCTTCCTAAAGGAGTTGCCGTGTTGTAGCGACATTTTTAAATTCGGAGTTCGAGGGTTTTCCACTTTTATTGAAAACATTATTTAAGGGGGGGACTTCTTAGAAAACACACTTTTGAAATAAATAAACTGGAATTGCCACCGGTCACTTGGGTTAAGTAGACCAGACACAGAAAATAAAACCAGAGATTCAAATGAGTTTGGGAGTCGGTTACAAGAGGGGAAGGTTTCGCACCCCCACTATGCCCAAACTTGGTGCCAAATTAATTACCGCCTTGTTAATATTGGATTTTGCGAACTAAAGTGACAAATTAAATCGAAATTTAGTTATATAGGTGAGTATATTTTAAGGGCCCTAATATTCGAGAATGAACGTCCGAACCACCACCACTACGACTGGTACTAGCCTCGTTCATTCCCAAATAAAAGGACACCACATAACAATTAAATCCGGATGCAAAGCAATTTAACAACGAATTAACCAAGCATACATGGCAATATAAATAAAACAAGTAAAGGCATAAAGTTCAAAATCCCAAATATCACACTTAAACATATATTACATGGAAACTATATTATATATATAATAAAAGTTATATATTATATAAATCCTACATATTATATTTTAAAACCATATATTGTATACATACTTTATATTATGTAAAAACTATATATTATGTATATACTATATATTAAAAAAAACCTTGTATTGAAACTATATTTTATACTTATACTATATATTATAAAAAACCACATTTATTAATTGTATCAAAGACATTATAAAACTATATGTTATATACTTTATAAAAACTATATATTATATGCTTTATAAAACTATGCATTACATATATGTAAAAACTATATATATTATATATATTAAAACCTTGTATTCCATACATCATAAAACCTTATATTATATACTATATCATATATTATACAAGGATTATACATTATACTACATATAAACAAATATGATAAATATTATACTAATATAACATACATCAAGGCCAATTTAACAACATATATAAATAAAGTAAGGACTGAAATTAAAGAAATTTAAAATGCAAGGTCGAAATTAAAAATGCATGATTATAGGAAAAACGCTGAAAAGAGGACTGAATCAAACAAAACTAAAATTGGAAGGCCAAAATTAAAAGAAAACATATTCAAATTAAATAAGGACGAAATTGAGAGCCTCTTGAAAGATCCAGGGACCAAGGGGAAGCCCTTACGGGTGTGAATAAACCGGGGCGGGGGATTTATTATGCAATTTCCCCTTTTAGAAATGAAAACCAGTATAAAACACACATTTTAACTAAAAGGGAAAAATTTGTTATATTTCTTAAAAAAAACCACCAAAGCTCTACTCTCTCCCTTTTCATTGATAAACACCGTCGCGGTGTTCATCACAAACCTAGAATACCGCCGTATTTTCTAGTTTCCGTCGATGTTCCATCGTGTCATCCGCCACTCGCCGGCGGTTGGTGAAACTTAAAACCAGCCCAAAAAAACCCTCCTTTTTACCCCAAAACCGAATCTAAACCTAAATCTAAGCTTAAATCTTTCAAAAACAACATAAAAACCACCTTTTGAAAAAAGAACTGACAAAGGTAAGAAACAACTGAAACCCTAGTTTTTCTTTATGTATGTTTTTGCTATCTCGAAAATAAAAGGGAATGATGGGTAGCTCCGAAAATTTCTTGTTGTTCACTATTGCTTCAAAATCGAAAACCCCATCTTTACAATCGTTAGGCTTTTTCTTTATATAGCCGAAATACATTGATTTGAATACATGCAAAGCTAAAATCTTCATTGATTGCTTCTGATTTCTTGTTTGGATTGCTATTGCCTTGATTTGCTTTGCCTTTTTCCTTTGTTTTGTACCATTTTGAGCTTTATGACCTCCTTGTCTTTTGGTTGCATGCATGACATTGCTTGAATGAGAGGGATTGAGATGGGAGAGAAACACGGCCAACGTTGGATGGTAGGACACGACATCCTCGCACGGGCACGTGGAGAAGCTAAAAGGTCGGGTGTGTGACACACGCGCGATTGAGGAATACGTCTAGCTGCGCGTGCGGCGCATGTAGGAGCTGAAAAGCCAGCGCGTGCAGCTCACGTGGGAGTTGTAGAGCCTCAATTTGGTTCATCTGGACCGTCTGATTGCCTGATCCAATGGTTCCTAGCTGGCTGCGCATAGGAGATTAGTGCATTAGGGTTTTTGTTTTGTTATCAGATTAGGGTTTTTTGTTGTCTAGGGCCCAATGGGCTTAATGTAAATGGACTATTAATTAATAAACTTTAGGCTTTTATTCATATATTAGACTATTATTATAGAATAGTTTATAATGTTTTTTCATTCTTTTCTGATTTTAAACAAAACATAATAATAATAATAGATAATAGATAATAGCAAGTAATAATAATGGTAACATATAAATAACATAGATAATAATAATAATAATAATAATAATAATAATAATAATAATAACCGAACATAATAAATAATATGATGAATGATAGCAAAACAACAATAATAAGATAAGGTAAAACAAAGTAATATACTAGTAATATTTAGGGCTTTTCAATTGGATAACATCACATAATCAATATCAACATACATATATAATTCTAGTACGATTTTTTTGTTTTTGGGTTTTAAAATTTAGCAACTTATAATGTAAAATCGATAACTATAATTGTAATAACAATAAGATAAAACAAAATAAGAAAAGGGATAAATAGCAATACTACTCGTACTATTTTTTGAAACTTGGAATGATAATTGTAAGAGTATTAATTATATATATAGGCCCTTATTTAATTAAACTAGTAACGATAGATATAAAGCCCTTTATTGTAAAACAAAAGAGAGAAAAAAACGAGTTCATCCCAGACAAAATTAGTGATTACACTAATCTTGTTGGCTTACGTCTCCAAAACAGCCAATTTTACAGACGTATTTCGGTTTTTGACAGTCCAACTTTGAACTCTTTCAATGTATCAAACAATCGATTCGAAGGCGAGATTCCTTCTAATCTGTTGAAATTCAGTGCATCTTCATTCGCTGGAAATTCAGGTTTATACAAACAATTGATTGGTGTTCATTGCTCGTCAACTTCCATAAATATTATTGCTACAACGGTTACGTTAGGAAATATTATTCTATTGTTGGTGATTATATTTTTTGCAATTCAATGGAGAAAAAAGAAGCAGAAGGTTTTGAGACGTGCCACCGTGTGACAGCTCTAACGATGCAGTTAAGGTGTCGGTTTCGATACTAGCTAAAACGTAAGAAAACATGAAGAGTGCAGGGCCAGACCTTAAAGTTTCTAATTATAGAAAGGCCAGTGTAGCAGAACTAGTCATGGTGAAAGATGCAAAAGTTATTTTCAGATTGACGAATTTGATGAAAGCACTCGCGGAGGTGCTCGAAAACCTACCGTTTGGGTCTTCTTACATGGTTAGAATGGCTAATCGAGTGACGGTGGTGGTTAAAAAGATGTGGCAAATGAATGCATTAGGGAGATGAGTGTAGTAATTCAATGGAACTTAAATACGGAAGCGATTAACACATTAAAATCTCGATAAGATAATTAAATCAACCAAATCACACTCATGGCATAATTATTAAATTTACAGTAAAGAAATGGAAAACTTACTTGATGATTCCATTATGATAATTAAATATCCCAATGCAGGTGGCAATAAATGTTATCCAAACTCAATACTGTGTAATCATTGATTCGCCCTTTGATGATAAAAGAACTTGTTCTTTAATTCTAAATGAAAAGAAAAAATAAACAGAGAGCGTTTTTGTTCCTTTTATGGAGGAAAAAGAAACGTATGCTAAACTGACTTGTACTTGAATTAAAACTGATCCCATTATGTTTTAATTAACAAAATAACCAAAAGGACCCTTTACTTTGTCAATTATACATAACACCACTCAAACTTATATTTTCCACAGTATGGGACGGAGGGATTTACACTCAATAATTGCCTCTTCAATACTACACTAATCATCACCGTGTGTACAACAATAGCAATTATCAATTACTTCAATTATATGAATCAATATTAGAAATCAAAATTTCTAACATTCTCCCACTTGATTCATATATGACAAGTATACAACATAAAAACAAAATTTGAACTCACTTAAATAATGTAATATACAAGTCATAACTTCGTAAGAACTAAACCAACCGAATCATGGCGGTCACGGGCCTGGCAAACGTCCCGATTCTTTCCATGTATCACAAGTCAATCCAATTCAAACAGTCACAATTTGATAAGATAGACACCCGAAAATACCTTATCCCACAATGTCTTAAAATAAGACCCAAAATCTATAATCATAACAAAAATATGCATAGCTGAAATATGATTCATAGATAAACAAAATCCAAACAAACGTCGATATCTAGAGTATCAAATAAACATAAATGTGCAAGACATAAATTCATACATGTATGACCAGTCAACCGCTATACAAGGACTTCGCGACTACTCATGGCCAATAAATGTCTTAGGAGCTAGTCCTTTAGTCATCGGATCCGCAATCATATCATTGGTGCCAATGTGCACTATTTGAAATCTTTGATTTTGCACCACTTCTTTGACCGATAGATACTTTAAATCCATATGCTTGGCACCCTTGGAGTATCTACCGTTCTTAGAGAAAAAACGGCTACCGCATTATCACAATAAATCCTCATTGGTTTGGCAATGGTACCAACGATGCCTAAACCATCAACAAAATTGTGCAGCCACAACGATTGAACTGTAGTTTCAAAGCATGCAACAAATTCAGCCTCCATAGTGGGAGTAGCAATGACAGACTGCTTACCACTCTTCCATGAAACAACTCCATCAGCTAGAAGGAACAAATAGCCAAATGTGGACTTTCGGGTTCTGAACATCTGGCATAATTTGAGTCCAAGTAACCAACGACCTCAAGGTTACTAGTTCTTTTATATGTGAGCATGTGATCCTTAGTGCCTTGCAAGTACCTTAAAACTTTCTTTGCAGCTCTCTAGTGATATAGTCCGGGATTTGCTTGATAACGACCCAACATACCAACAACAAAGCTTATATCCAGCCTAGTACAGGTCTAAGCATACATCAAACTCCCAACTAAAGAAGCATAAGGGATATTATTAATTTCTTTACGCTCCATATCATTATTGGGACATTGAGATAGACTGAAATTGTCCCCTTTCTAGATGGGAACTAAACTAATTGTACATGATTCCATCTTAAATCTTTCTAGAACTTTGTTGATGTAAGCCTTTTGAGACAGTCCCAAAATTCCTTGTAATCTATCCCAAAATATTTCTATTCCGACCACATAGGAAGCCTCACCCATATCCTTCTTCTCAAAGTTGTTAGAAAGGTAATTCTTAACATCATGCAATAACCCACGACCACTAGCGGCTAGAAGAATATCATCTACATACAGCACAAGGATTATAAACTTGCTTCCCATAACCTTCATGTAGATACACCGATCAACGGTCATTTCTACAAACCCATATGATAACACAGTATCATTAAACTTCAAGCACCATTGTCGAGAAGCTTGTTTTAATCCATAGATTGATTTCTTCAACCTACATACCAGATTTCCTTCATTTGTGGTATCAAAACCTTGAGGTTGATCCATATATATCTCTTCTTCCAAATTTCCATTGAGAAAGGCTATTTTAACATCCATTTGGTGAAGCTCAAGATCAAAATGAGCCACCAAAGCCATTACAATCCTTAAAGAATCCTTTTTAGAAACTGGAGAGAAAGTCTCTTTGCAGTCAATGCCATCCTTTTGAGTGTAACCTTTGGCAACAAGTCTGGCTTTGTACCTCTCGACATTGCCCTTGGAGTCTCGCTTGGTCTTAAAAACCCACTTACAGCCAACTCTTTTAGAATCCTTCGGCAATTCCGTTATTTCCTAAACATTGTTGTCAACCATAGATTTCAACTCTTCCTTCATGGCCATCAACCATTTTTCAGAATTTTTACCGCTCATGGCTTGGTTAAAAGAGACTGGGTCATTATCAATTCTCAAGTCACTTTCATGCTCAAGTGCATAAACTATATACTCATTCGAAATAGCTAATTTTTTTCTCTCTAGTAGACCTTCTTAATGCTATTTCTTCTTGACGTTGCACTTGCTCACTAACTTGAGCATTTCCTCCTCTTCTTGAATAATGGCATCCATAATTGGGTTTGGAGCATCCATTTGTTGTTTTTCCATATTCATGTCTTGCGGTTGTGATACAATAATAGGAACATCAACTTGAGACAGGCCACTTGATGGATTTTGGTCCATCAATGAATCTCTTATCTCTACGTCACGTGCTCCCACACTCCCACGGACTCTACCATTTTTAATGAAGCGAGCATTCACAGACTCTACAATTCTCGTACTATGGTTAGGACAATAGAATCTATATCCTTTTGACCTCTCTGGATATCCAATAAAATAACCACTAATGGTCTTGGAATTTAACTTCTTTTCATGTAGATTATATATCCTCACTTCGGCTTGGCAACCCCACACATGAAGATGTCTTAAACTAGGCTTCCTAGATGTCCAGAGTTCATAAGGTGTCTTAGAAACAGCTTTACTAGGTACCCTATTCAATATGTATGCGGTTGTCCTCAATGCATACATCCACAATGAAACAAGTATAGAACTATCATTTATCATACTCCCCACCATTTCCATCAATGTATGATTACGCCTTTCTGCTACACCATTTTGATGTGGCGATTCGGGCATCGTATACTGCACACAAATGCCCTTAGACTCAAGGAGTTTTTTAAATAGACTTGGAATTTTTCCAACTTCCGATGTCTTTCCATAATATTCACCACCTCTATCGGAATGTATTACCTTAACATTTCTATTTAATTGCCTTTCAACCTTCGTAATGAATGTCTCAAGGACATCAACTGATTGAGTTCTTTCATGCAGTAAATATAGGTAACAGTACCTAGAGTAATCATCAATGAAGGTAATGAAATTCCTCTCACCGCCCCAAGACGGTACTTCGAAAGGACCACCAAATATCTGTATGTATTAAATTGAGTAATCCACTACTCCTTGTAGCAGCCTGTTTTGATACATGTTTGGTTTGCTACCCTTAATGCAACCCACACAAGTATCATTCCAATCGGTAAAATCCAAGTGAGACAAAACTTCACTTTTAATTAGTCTCAAAATCCTCTCTTTGGATATATGACCGAGCCTTTTTATGCCACAAGTCAGCAAAAGACTCATTAAGTGCATTTCTTTTCGTACCAACACCACATTTAACATCAACATTAAGCAGGGAGTTAACAAAAGTAGAATTTAGATTGAAACAATATAAAGTGTGACAATAAACCAGTGCCACAAAGGTTAATTCCACGATACAATAAAAAATAACAATGTCCAATCCTAAAATCAAATCCTTAAACATTCAATCTAGAAACAAAAAATAAGATTTCTAGAGCAATCTGGAACATGTAGACACTTCTCTAGATCAAGGCAATAGCCTGTATCTAACACAATTCTACATGTCCCTACACCTTCAATTCTAGCCTTCATCCTGTTTCCCATAAATAGAAAGCTTTCGCTTTTCGACATTAGGTGGAGATTTAGGTAACCCTGCATAACATTAGAAACATGAGTGGTTGCACCAGTATCAAGCCACCAAGTATTAGAAGGTACCTCAATCAGATTTGATTCAAAGCATACGGAAACAAAATGTATACCTCTTTTTTCAAACCATGCTTTCCTCTTTGGGCAATCAACCTTCTTGTGCCTAGGTTTATTGCAAAATAAACATTTCAGAATCTTTTCAACCTCTCCTTGCCCTTTACCGGGCTTCACCTTAAATGGTTGTTTTCCCTTGTTCTTTCGTTTCTTACTTGGAGCTTTGCCGCCACTAGAACTATCGTTTGAATTACCATAATAGACAAAGTTGGCTTGGGAAAGTTTGGCCTTAAGGTTTTCCCTTTGCCTTGCCTCCTCTTGTATGAGCATGGCCTTAGTATCCAAAAGAGACCATTTTTCCTTAAGTTGGTTGTAAGTTCTCTGAAATTGCTTGAAATCATCACCCTTACACGATTTCAGCATGAACTCAACCAACACCCTCTCACCAAGATCCATATCTAAACTCTTGAGCCGGTTGTAAGTATTCACCATGTGAGTAATGTGTTCATTCATTGACTGAGCTATGGTGTACTCTCTATTAGATAAACCATCAATAAGAGCAGCAACAACAGACTTATCCACAATGTTTGTCATAGTACACTTCTTAATTTCAGCCACAAATTCTCTCACATTTTCAGTCTTGTGCTGGGAAGGCTTAACATTAGGCACTATGCTAAGCTTAAGAAAGTTCATCATAAGTCTATTTGACCTCTCCCAGTTCTCCCATAGTTTCTTGTCTGCCTCCGAACTAGTATCGGTCGGTTTAGAGGGCTCATCCATAACTAGAGCTAGATCGAGTCCCAAAAGGCCAGTATTTAGCTTGACATATTCAATCCAAATATCATAGTTCTGCCCATTAAACTTGATACATTGACAGTCATATTTGACATAGTAATGATCATTGCAAACATTTACATCTCACATATTAATTGGTTTGAATTTAAACCACAATTCAGACTATAACATACACCAAAACATCGCATTTAAATTCACCTTTGGGCTAAATCTAAACACAACCAACAATCATTAAACATGCATCATTCATATAACATATATAAGGTCAATCATTAAGTTTATTTTAACATACAAGACATCTTTGGATGTACATTATATATAAATTAAACAAAATTCATAACCAACTTCAATTGTTATTAAACATGAGTAAGATCCGTATAACTACATGTTAATAACTATAAATGTTTATTATTCTTAAATGTCATTAATGATGCTATATCAAATAAACATTTATAAATAAAATTTAAATTATTTAATGAATTCCGAGTGGGCCACTTTGGTGACTAACGCACTCACTAAAATATTAAAGATTTAAATCATGTAAACTTAAATTATGCCATAAATAATTAATTTACAACATCAAATATAACTAATTCACTTCAATTAAGAAAATACCCAAATTCTTATAAACCCTAAATTGATGATTTAATCCCTACAAACCTGGTTCTAATACTACTGTAGTAATTCAAAGGAACTTAAAAACGGAAGCGATTAACACGTCAAAATCTTGATAGGATAATTAAATCAACCAAATCATACTCATGGCATAATTATTAAATTGTAGTAAATGAATGGAAAACTTACTTGATGATTCCATTATGATAATTAAATATCCCAATGCAGGTGACAATAAATGTTATCCAAACCCAATATCGTGTAATCCTCGATTCGCCCTTTGATGATATAAGAATTTGTTCTTTGATTCTGAATGAAAAGAAAAAAACAAAGAGCGCTTTTGTTCCTTTTATGAAGAAAAAATAAACGTTTGCTAAACTGACTTCTACTTGAATTAAAACTGATCCCATTAATGTTTTAATTCAAAAAATGACCAAAAGGCCCCTTTACTTTGTCAATTATACATAACACCACTCAAACTTATATTTTTCACGGTATGGGACGGAGGGATTTACACCCAACAATTGCCCCTTCAATATTACACTAATCATCACCATATAAAAAGTTTAACATTTTAAGTACTATTTTGTTACAATATAAAAAGTTTAATTGTCATTTTATAATATTTAAAAAATTTATTATTATTTTATTATTTTTAATAAAGTTCGATAATTATTTTAATAGTTTAACCTAAAATTGTCTACTTCATAATTTTGTGTGTGACGATAATTTTAGTGTTGTCGACCATTTCCTTCATTTTTATTTTAAGTCAATCGTTTTAGATTTTTTGTTTTTTTTCGCACATTGGTGCTGTATTTTTTTTATTTACTATTGACCGTTATGACACATTTTTTCTTTCTGTTTTTATTGCAGTTCGTTATTGGCGAAGCAACCAAACCTTAATATTTTGGTTAAGAAAGATCAGCGATCTAACATGATTTGATCTCTTTTTGATTCGTCAGTTAGTATAGTTCTTCAAAATTTTAATTTACAATTAAATTTATTAAAATATATAGTTTGTTTAGCCTAATTAATTAAAATATTATTTTTAAAATAAAATAAACATCAATTATAATATTTTAATTTAGCCTTTATAATTAATAATCATCCTAACTTTTTTTCCTTTCATTTCTGCATGAGTTGTTGCCATAAATGTTGGACTAGAATATAAACTATTACTGTGTTCTATTAATTTTTTTATCTAATAATCTTTTAATCTGAATATCGTATTTATCTATATCATATATGGTGTAGATCATGAGTTTTGCTCTTATAATTTTATTAGAATTTTTTAATTTTATAATAAAGTATCTTGGACTATTTTCCCATTTTAGTAGTTCACTAAATTATTTTTTAATATTTTAAATAGCCAAGGAGTAATATCTACTTGTTTAATTTGCTCATTTTTTAGAGGTTTACATTTTTATCACATGAATTTATAATTTTTTATCAGAGAAAATTTTACTAGTATTTTTCCACAGATAAAGTTATCCTATCATTAGCTATAGAAATGAGTAATAAGTATAGATAAAATCGTTTTTTAACAATATATTTCTATAAATGTCAGGACTCAGAAAGGCGTAGCTTTGAGATTATAAATTTAACTCTATTTATGTAAATAGAAACTTTTTGGCTTTATAATCAATTATTGTCTTGTTTTCATCAACTTCTATAGCTTTTATAGGATTTCTCATTTATTGCCATTTGTATTGGTATAACATTTTTTTTAACAGCTACTTGTAACTCCAGTGTATAATAATGCATATAGAGAATATTTTTTATATTTTTTAAACTAAAATATAATTTTGTATAATACTTTCGTCCATCGCCACCATCTCCGGACGGTTGTTCTTCCGAAACCCATGCAACGCTTCTTGTTGCAACTTGTCATCACCACTTGAAAAGCTGGAGACAGAGGGCTCTTGCCGTTTGCAAATTCTTGGAGATAATGGAGATAGGACGAAAAATGATTTCTGGTCTGCCATTAGATTTTTACTAAATTTGGACTGTGGCTTTTAAGTATTTAATGATTTATTTACAAAATGTATGATGAAATCGGTACATGCTTGAAGACGATGGAATTGGATGGGTGCCCATAACTTGTTTATCCGAGAGTTTTCTAATTGCGAGGTTGCCTTGCTTTAGAAAATAGAACGGGTTTATCGTATTGTGATCTCGAAACAAATGAATTTGCGTCTTCTTCTTTCCTTGCAATGCTTGAGGCATATGCAGACTTCGGGATTTAAGTAAGACGGAGAAGGTTTATCTAAAGGAGGTGTCGATCTTTCTTCCAGATCCGGTACAAACAATCGAAAAGGAATGGACGATCTTTCTTCCAGATCCGGTACAAACAATCGAAAAGGAATGGATTCCGTTATCCGAGAAATGGATGAAACAAGAGCTTCAGGGAATGCAACGATGGAAAACATTATCTTGCTAGCTTACTTGAAGATGAAAATTTCAAGCATTTGACAAGTTTACTTTCTCAATTACAGAGCCGTGTCGGGGTCTTCTCAGATGCTATCAAGATCAGGTTTGATGGTGCTGAAACCTTAGACTTGGAGAGAGATGGGGCTCCATCATAGAACCGTAGAATTGAACACCAATCCGCTGGTTCTCACCATGTTCAGAAGGGGACATATTAAGAGACAAGAAAAGATGGACGTATTCTTCGATGGCTGCCCCTATCGGCGCAGAACTAGATATTGATCTTCATGTTCCTTGTCGGATTTTAGTGTATAAAGTCGGCTCATCACCTGTTTTATGCTTATCAATGCTGTAATCATTCTTGCACCAAATAAGACTTGAAACTAAAAGAAAACGAGCCATGCCATTGGAATTTCCATGTCCATATTAACTTCTCACCCTAAAGGAGTCTTTAAACCCCCAATAATGACACACACTACTGTATATGACCTTTTAAATTCAGTAACACAAATACACATCCACTCTCATCTGATTCAATATCCCAAAAACGAAAATAAAAATGTTCTATCAAAACATGTTCCTATTTGAATACATTCTTCCCAATACCTTCCTTTCCATATAAATCTAAAAGAAAAACAACTCAAACTGACCTCTTCGATGCTATGCTTATTTGCTTGATAACTTCCTGGGAAATTCTCAAAGGAATGGTGTGGTGCTATCTTTATCCTTATTTTTTCCCGAAATATCCTGATGGTGTTTGATGTCTCATTCATAAAATTGATGGAAAGGAAGGTAAAAAGAACCAAATGGAAGAGAGGATTGTAAGACAAGATACAAAACTCACATCGATTGAATTTTTCATACCAATACGGAAACTGTTCTTTTGACTATTTTCTATGATTAAGATTGTACAGCCAACCTCTGGAGATGCTCAAAGAAGATTTGTAAACTAACATCATCTGTAAAGATCACATCTGAGCCGGCAGCCATATCGTTGGCATTATTGTATGTCGCTGATGGGTTCAACTTTGCCAATAAAAATCTTGCCTGCTCAAGGAAACAAAAAATAAGCCCCTTCATAATGGTAAAGAAACCCGATTTACAATTGCCATATACCAAACAACGTTATGAAAGCTAAACCCATATAATAGGATCTATTTAGAAATGATAGGTTTCACAAGGGTAAACCAAGAACATTTTTTATATATCCAGAGAAATATTTAAAATAAGAAGTCTTTCTGAAATATACTGACCTGGGATCCATGTTGATCACATACAACCAATCTAGGGACCGGGAAGCGTTCACGAATTATCATTTGTGCATCTGTCTGAGGTGCTTGCAAAAGCTGTGCAAATGCCTGTGTAAAGGGAGGAAAAAAGTGAAGCTTTGGACTATGAAACTTAAGCACTTTAGAAACTTCACTATATTCAACATTACAATGAGGTAGCAGATCGTTGTGATTAATCTCATAGTTTAAATTTCAGAGCTGCAATGTGGTGGTACCAAGGACTTGCTTCTGTCAATCGTTACGTTAAGTAAGAATGAACATTTGTTCTGCCTAAAGGGACCTCGTGATTAGTACGACTTTAGCTTCAGCCATGATTGAAATTTGCACATTACAAACATTCTGGTTCTAAATTAATATACAATTAAGTTCTAGATTCAGGAGGCACGAACAAAACAAACATACCTGATGTTCAGGCTGGTTCTGGTAACCCATGTTGCGCCACTGTGCTATTGTCATGCCATGGAAAATTACAATACTAAAATATGAATCCAGCAAGAGAATACGATCAGCCGAAATGGAAGCCACATCCAACAATGCTGGTTGCGGCAGTGAGTTAAATGAATATGATATTAATGATGGTTGAATCATGACGGCAGCATTTGTAATATTTTCCCTGTTTAATAACATGCGAAAATAGGCGGTTTCATCTGGACTGTTGTTGAAAACCTGTCACAGAAAAGGGGGAAAAGCCATTAAGAACATAGGTGAAGTAAATATTAATAAAAAGAAGGCAACGTAATTAGGAATAAGAAATTATTACCTGTACAAATTGTGACCGCCGCAGATTAAACATAAACTGAGGAAACAAAGAAAAACAAGGGTTTAATGTAAAAGATGATGGATCATCCTTTCGGTAGTCGCCAAATTTAGAACAAAATCGAATGAGATTCCGGTCTAGCCACCTTGTAGCATCAAACCCCTCCTGAATGAAACAAAAAGCCATGATCATGCAAGGGGTTAAGTAACTGATAAAGAAGTAATTACAATCAACAGAGAAACATGTTATTGTTTCGCAAAGTGCCAAAAGATGCTACATAGAAATTATAACAAGAGGGAGAGAGAACCGCTAAAAACTATGAGATTAAGAGAATAATCAACCGGTGGAAATTATTCAATAAAAACTATCATAATGAAATAAGCAGGCACATAACAGCTAAATAAATTATAAGTTAACAATGAATACATTCAAATGAGATAAGCAACCGGTGGACATTGGACAGTTGAATAAAGGACTTCCTAAATTACCTCCATTTCCATTTTCAGGGAAGTTATTCTTGCCATTACAACAGCCGCTGTCTCTTGATCGAAACCTTGTATTAATTCCTAGAAAGGAGATATTATTCATGGTTAGCATTAATTAATTCCAATTTCCAACAGATAATCAATCATGACAGTATCCAAACCAAGAAACTTATGGCAATTAAATTTATACAGATTAGCTAACCTACCAACGTTGAAATTTAACAAAACATAAAATGGGATAAAAAGGAAGAAACAAGAACATACATTTAGGTACTGTTTAGACAAATCAAACAACCAAAACCAAAACTAACCTCTGAACTAACAGCACTGTCTACCCATTGTCTAGTCACAGTCGTAACGCGGAGCATTGTTTTACCCTCAGGGTCTTGATAGCTGCAATAATAATATCGAATCAAATTGCTAAAAGAGAAAATTAAGAAACAAATTCCACATACAGTTTTAAGGTAAATAAAGAGGACCCTTTTGGTAGTTCGTGCAGCAAACCTTGTAAGGAACTGCAAATAGAGCTGTGAATTAGCAACTCCAGGAGCATTTGATCGGTCAGTTGATGAAAGATCAAATAAAACCGTCAAGCAAGTACTCTTGTCAAGACCACACATTTTCCATGCTGTAGTGTTCCCCTCCCCAATGACCGTTTCAGCAACATTAGGTCCTTTCTGGAACCATCAAAATTATCAGCTTAATTCCCCATAAATACAGGTAAATTGTCTACACTCTATAGTTCATGTCTTTGTCAAAATAGTGAGAGGTGTAATAAATTTGTAATCTCCCAACCTTCTCCAAAGATGAGCAAGGCCCAATAACCCCCTGAATCTTGATATCTTTAGAACAGTTGATCTCAAGGGTGCCACTAAGAAAAAGAAAAAAAGAGCACATAAATTAATTTCATGGGTGCTCAAAACCATGCCACAGGAAATTATATCAGTTATAGATTATGCATGCCAATACAAAAACTTAAAGCACAGCATGAGCATGCAAATTAATTTCATGAGTAGCCCTGTGATGGATAGTCACAAAGACAGTTCACTTACGGCAATTGGCACTAAATTTGAAATCATAAATTATACTCCAACTGCAGCAAGGTAATACATATATTACTAATATAATACAGGCACGCACATCTGAAATATTTACAAGTTGATAAATTTTGCTCTGCTTCCAGCAAAATAGCAAGGTCAACAAACTTTTATGTCAAAAGTTTACAATCTTTCAGAGCAGCACAACCTAGTGCTGAGTGATATCATAACTAACTTAAAAGCACACTGTGAGGTTGGGACATTTAGAAGTAACTTAAAAAATATAACACAAGGGTGACTGGAACTGGAGTAAAAAAATGTAAATAAAGTAATTAAGAATGCAACAATATAGTTATTACCAACTAGCCGGGAAAAGTATAGAAAAAGGTTGAACACAAAATGGTGTGAAAAGAGAAACTAACTTAAAACATAGGCCAAGAGACTGTTCCCCGTCCTCAAACACACGCTTGAAAGAGTCTTTGAACACAGAATGACCAAAACTTTCTGCTAGAACAACGAGGCCACCTGTTCTTTCAACCGCAACTTTCATTTCAGCAACCCCAACCTGAGAACACACAAAAATCCATTAAATATTTTTATACAGTTCACATTGTCAAGATTACTTAAATTCTGAGGTTACTAGCATTCATTTAAAATAAAAGTTTTGCACCCATGTTAAACAGAGAATAACTATTAACATCCACAGTTTCTTACAACATAAAGCATTACATTACAAGCCACCGATCAAATAAGCAACTAAGCAAGGGGGAAAAGCCTTAATGTCTTCATATTTCAACTGCACATATATGCACTGAAAGTATAGAGTTAACTCCAAATGCAAGAGATGAGAAAGTCATGCATAGCAAGATTTACACATTGGGTTGTTTAAGTTTCTAGTAAGATTAGGGTCTTTACATCTTATCTGCTTCAGCAGATTCATCAATGTTTAAATTCAATCCATTGGACCAGTTATATGGACAAAAGAACCAAAAAATTTGTCAAGTGAATCCATCCTTATGAAAAGAGCAAACTAGTTGGATGGAACATTGACAACAGAAACATCACAGACGGATATAAGAACAAAAAAGAGTAAATATAATTGGAGAACCTAAAAAGTTGCCAAGGCACACCTGATCAAGTGCAGATGCAAAAAGGTCGAGAACATGACCCTGGCTGACCAACTGATTAGCAAAACTATCATAGAATTTGACAGCTTTCTTAAAATAAGGTGCAGCATCCTTATCAAGATCTTTATGGGAACGTACAGGCTCTGACAAATCTTTTGATACAATCTGCAAGAGTCATATAAATTGGTATCATCTTGATGACAAACAAGAATGTTCTAAACAAGAAGGAATCTTCAAATTTATTTGCCTTATCTCCACTTTCTCAATCAAATCATTGTTGTCTATGAGTCATTCAAACAGGTAAAAAGTATTTAAACAATGGTAATCACCTCTGACAATGAAACAGTTCTTATTAAGGCAATAAGCTAGATGAACAATGAAGATAACATAAAATTGTGCAAATAAATTCGGAGAAAGAATGAAGGTGGTAAACAGGAATAATTTTCGTGAAATAGAATCAATTTTTAACGAATTGCATAAGTAAATGCAACCGACATTACAGAAAACTAGGTTTTTGACATGGCCCTGTTTCATGCAAAGATGGGCACCAGTGATTGTGCTTTAATTATAATGCGATTTTGTTTCTGTTTGAATGCCTGCAGATTTTATCTAATGCCATCCAGAAAAGTAAAATGCACCAATATACCAGTGATGTAACATCGAAAGGAACTTTAAGAATGGCAGCTAATATAAAGACCATACTACATACAAGTTACAACAACCAATATCCAGCTCAACTATAAAGAATCCATGTTAGAATCGGGTTGAGTGTTGATCATATCCTCGTACCCATATAGGATACATATGCGTGCTTAAAGAAAAATGTTCATTCCAAGAAATATAGGGCACATTTATTATGTGTAAAATCCATCACCTACTTACAACTCCTGATGCCCCTACTTAACTATCAATTATATAAAATTTTTATTTGTATCATTTAAGTAAAAATTCAGCAGCTAGACAAAGAGTTTAATGGCATTACCGTCCCAGGACCTTCAGTACATGGACCACCAACCAAAGCAACAATCCGAGCACCAGTACCAGGCAAGCAAGCACCAAGCAATCCAGCTGCAACACTCAAGGCCACTCCGGTGCACCTTGACGCTCTCTGCCCCGCTTGTAAAGGCCATTGATCCGTTTGTAACTCATCCAATAACTACAGTAAAATCAACCAACCACATAAATAAAAAGTTCAACAACTTAAAAGATGATTTCCCACAAAAAAAAAAAATTGATAATGAAACGCACCGAATTCAGTGTGAATTCGCAATCAGAAGCAGGCAATAAGAACCTGTTAACACCAGTATCTGTGTACCCATTTTGTAAGCCTTTCGGATACCCGGGAGTCGGCCGCCGCCCTGCAGCACCGAGGCCCAACTGCTCCAGCACTTGCTCCTTGGAAATTTCCTTACTACCCCTGAAAACATAGACCTTCGACATATCCGAGAACCCCAATTCATGTACATGAGCTTGAGTACCAAACGAAACGAACCCAACGAGCGCGTTTTCCGGCAACAACCCAATCGCCTGCTTCATCGCCGATTTGGCAAATGCAAGCTCTTCCTCGATCATGCAGGTGTCCAACACGAATACAAACACCGGCGGGGACTGAGGAGGATTGGCAGGGTTGTTAGGATCTGGGTAGAGCGTGTACTGCACCGTGGTGTACTGCGGGTAGAGTTCGCACGGGAGGTTCGTCTCGGAGATCATGGCGTAGTGCGGCGGGAAATGGTTGCGCTGGTAACAGAAAGGGCAGATCCAGATCTTGGCCGTGAAGTCTACGCGCGAGAAGGCGTTCAGCGCAGCTGTACACGTCTTGCACCGAAGAGGCGCGTAAGGGAGCGTGGGGATGTCCGGGTGCGAGCGGATCGGAGCAATGGTAGACGCCAAAGGGATCACGCACTTGCTGGCTTCGACTTTGGTTCGCGGCCAAACGTTCCACGTCATCCGCACGGCGTCGATCCCTTCCGGATCCACGTTGGCCATTTCCGACATGGTTGAAAAATATTAAAAAATCGAAGAAAAAAGCTTTTTGGATTAAAATTCAACAGTAACTTAGAAATCCAATGAGAATTCTGGATTAATTTTTTTGTGTGATTTTTGGGCGACCCCAATAGAAAACTGAAGGGGAAGGGGTCACCTAGAGATGAAAAAAACAGAGAGACAAAAAGAACAGATGATTTCGAAAACGAAGAGTGAAAACAAACTGATTCGATCTGAAGTGGATATTTAAAGGGCAAAAATGTAATTACATGAGGTTAGGAATCTATTTATTTATTCGAATTTTTCTCTTAAATTCTTCATCAATATTTCATGTAATAAATCAGATTTCCTCGATTTTTCATAAATTAAAATTACCATTTACTAATATTAATAAAAAATGTTTTATTCTTCAAAATTCAAATATTTTATTTTACTTACTAGAGTAATGAGTACTCGAAAAACAAATTAAATTAACCAAACTAATTAATCTTATTTAACTATTCATATTTATTTGAAAGGTAGGGCTGATTTTTTTAATTATTCATATTTTTAATAACTTAATTGCATATTTTAAATCTGAGTTAAACTATTTAACCTGAACTATTTACTTGAAAGATTGCATATTTATTTTTTGGTTCATTAAATATTATAAAAATACTAAATCAGGGGCATTGCTTTTATAATGGGAAACCTGAACTATTACTCTTTTCTTGTTTTGGTCACTCAATTAATTTTTTCGTCAAAACTGTCCTGCACTTTAGATACTTTTCCTATTTGGTCCCTCTCTGTTAAAAACTAACGGCGGCATTGACGTGACATTCAAGAACCAATTGTGTTAGGCCTAGAATTTGGTTCAATTTCACTAACATTTATATTTAGCGTATATTAAGTTAGCAACAACACAAAATAAAATATAAAAAGGTAGGGAAAGTGACTCGAACACAATAACTCATTGATAAAATTTTAAATATTTAACCACCAAGTTAAGCTAATAAATTGTGATAATTTTAACTTAAATAATATTTAACTAAATTGTGTTTAAAATTAAAAATTAAATTAGATTTATTTTTTCATTTTGTTAGATAACAACAAAACTAATTAAATATTTATTTATTTTTATAAAATTAATATTAAATTAATAATATTTATTTGTGATATAATATAAATTTTAAAATTATATTTAATAATGACTAAATGACTTAAAATTTAGATCTAAATAATTATTTCAAATAATATTTATTTATTATTGAATATAAAATTTAAATTATTTAAATCCTAATTTTAAATCATTTAAAAATAATAAATATAATATAAAAGTTTATATTCTATCATAAATAAATAGTATTAAATTAATTTTTTTTAAAATTACTATATAATTTTATAAAAAAATAAATGATTACTTAATTAATTTTATTATTATCGAACAAAGTGAAAAAAATAAATTTAGATTAATTTTTAATTTAATCAAAATTTAATTAAATATAAATTAATAACTTTTTACTTTAACTTGGTGGTTAAATATTTAAATTTTTATCAATGAGGTGTTATGTTTGAGTCATTCCCCTAGCTTTTATATTTTATTTTATGATGTTGGTAATTTAGTATACGATAAATATAAATGTTAGTGAAATTAAGACAAAAACTAGGCCTAGCATTGTTGGTTCTTGTGTTGCCTTTGCATGTTGTTGTGTGTCGGTTTGATTCCTAGCTACACCAAGGTTCTTTTCTTTGTTTTGAGTCGCAATAGGATAATGCCACTTGTCATTTTTAGGAATTTTTAAATTTTAATTTTAAAATATATACATAAATCAGAAAAATATAAAAAAGTTATAGAAAATCTAGAAAATTCTAAAAATTATTTTTAAAATATAAAAATATTTCAAAATTTTGAAATTTATTCAAAAATAATAAATAATATTTTTCAATAGATTAAAATATTTTATATATTATTATAAAATTATAAAAAAAAATAGAAAAAATATTAAAAAAGTTATTTTAATTCTTAAAATATAAAATAATAACACAAACAATAAAAGTTATTTTGAAAACCAAACTTTTATTGTTTAATATTTTTAATTTATTTTTTTATAATTGTATAATAATATTTAGTGTTTTTAATTTTTTAAAAATATTTTATTATTTTGAAAAATTATTATTTATTGTTATTAAATAAGTTTCAGAATTAAAATTATTTTTTATTTTTTTAAAATAATTTTTCAGAATTTTTAATTTTTAATTCTTTTCAGATTTTTATATATTTTAAAAAATAAAATTTTAAAAATTCCTAAAAATGACAAGTGGCATTATCCTATTGCGACACGTGGTAAAAAGATTTAAAAAAAACGTTAAAGTTAATAGTCAATGTTGGTCAAAGGGCCAAATTGATTTTTTTTTCTTAAGTTTGAAGGCTTAATTGGGTGCAAAAAAAATTAGGAGCTTAATTATTTTTAAAAAAAATTAAGGGCTTATTGAACCCTTACGCTATTTTTTTTTATAATAACTTAATTGCATATTTTAAATCTGAATTAAACTATTGTTCAAAAAAATCTGAGTTGAACTATTTATTTGGAAAATTTCATATTTATTTTTTTGGTTCATTAAATATTATAAAAATACTAAATCAGTGGCATTGCTTTTTGATAAACCTATTTGATTTTGATATAACTTAAAGAAAAATATTTTTGGACTTAAACTAATTTGCAATTGCAAAAATATTTTAAAAGTCTATAAACTTGAAAAAATGTGTTTGAAATGTTTTCAAAGGTTTTTAACATGTTTTTAAATGATTTTAAATAGCCAAAGTGTCAAAACAGACATTGAGTACCGATACACTTGTCCTCGTATCGATACTCATTGTGCCCGTACATGTACAGATTTTCACGTAGCAATACAATTTTTATCCCCAAAGATTTTCAAATTCCAATACCTATACGATCTTTTTCGTATCGATACCCTTTGGGTTCGTACCGATACGCATGTATTTATACCGATACCCTTTGTATTAAATGTCCAACAACTCTTTCTTCTTTAGGTAGCGTACTGGTACCAGCACCTGTGTACCGATACGCCCTGCTCTAAAACTGCATTTTATGGCTGGAATTAAAGTCAAAAACAACTCTTAACAACCTCAACGACTAGTAATGACCATGGAGTCATTAGAGGGTTTAAAAGACTTCTTCAAGCAATTATGGAATTACAAGAAACATCAAGCCAACATTAAATGTATAGAGAAAGTATTTAGTGCTTAATATTGTCAACTTCTTCATTAGAACACACTTGTGAGCTTAATTGTTATACATGATCAAGTGTTAGATTTTGGGTCAGAGTTTAAAATTGCAAACAAAGCCTTAAGAGGTTTTCCTATTTTGTTTTTTGTATTTTTCTTGTAAAGAGGTTTGCTCAAGCTTTTAGGTATAAGCTTTGAGTGTGTAAAAGTTGTCTTCTTAGCATAAAAAAAGGAGAATAAATTCAATAGTAAATTTAGGAAAATCTTTAGTGGGAAGCTAAAGTAATGGACGTAGAGCTTGGTTAAAAGCTTGAACTACTATACATCATCATGTCCAATTTTTTATTTTCATAGCTTCCACTCCAAACACTCAAAATCCAATTCACCCATCTTAGCTACACGGTTGATCGAACGAGCATCCCAACACTTTTATAATTTGTTGCATTGCATTTAAAATTATATATATTATATCAAATTTAGTAGGTTGGTAATTTATTTTTATAAATATTTTAACTATTAAATATTCTATCTACTATGCATATATAACATATCTTTAATCATTTAAGGCATTTTAAAACTCCTAAATTAATTTCCCCACCTCAAATTGAACCAATAGAAAGCTTTCCCCTTGGTTAGGGAAAGATTGTTTTAATGGTTCAATCACTTCATGCCTTTTCCCATGACTTAGATAATTGACATCTATCCAGCTCTTTTTTCTGATTCAATCCACGTGAGAATGTCAAGCAAGAATGTGGGTCATCACCCTACAATTTCTTTAAAATTAGACTTCAAACAGATTCAAAACAGGTGACCTGTATCAATACGCTCGTGGTCGTATCGATATGCTTATGCTAAAACGGGTAAGTTAGTTATTGGCAATTGGACCGTATCGATACTGGCCTGACTGTATCGATACGCCTAGCTCAGAATTTGTATTTTGGACTTTTAATTTCATACAATAAAGTTCACTTACTCTAATAGAACCAAATTGTGATTTCATTACAAAAGAGGGGTACAAAAGTAAACTATTACAAACGTGTAACACACCGGATTCAAAAATTTTTATCACCGAAACCTACTTCTGGCTAGGCCAGTTTTTGGGATGTGACAATAAATCATTTTTCTAATGGCTTTCACATGGGAGTGGTCAAGCAAGGAGGTGAGTAAGCACCTTGCTTACTTTCCTTTCAATTCAAACAGATTCAAAATAGGGGGTCCGTATCGATACGCTCGTGACCGTATCGATACGCTCATGCCCAAAAAGATAAGTTAGTTGTTGACAGTTGGGCCGTATCAATACTGGCTTGACCGTATCGATACGCCTTGCTCAAAATTTGCATTTTGGGCTCTGAATTTCATACAAGGAAGTCCACTTGCTCCAATAGGACCAAATTGTGATTTCATTACAAAAGAGGGGTACAATGGTCATTAATTACAACATTTTGCACATTGGATTCAAAATTTCTGATCACCGAAACCTAATTCCAACTAGGTTGATTTTCGGGATGTGACAAGGGGTTTTGGGAGAGGGGGCTAAAGTAGATCATCCGGTAAACAAACAAAAAGGAATAACAATCTGGGAGCATAATTAGCACGGAACAATTTGTGAGTGTAGTTTAAAAGCCTCGGGTTAGCTTATGGCTTTCCCGAGCAATGTTCATATTTAAATTGCATGCTTTACTTTCATTTGTTGGTTGTGGTATGCTTGTAAATGCTAGCTTGAGCTGGAGGTAAGTATTTCAAGGTGAGTACTTGGTAATAGACTTGTATGATCTAGAAGATGAGATATTTGAATGACATGTGCATGCTTGTGTTCTAATGACTTATGATGAAAAATTCAGCATTATTATATGATCCTACAATTTCGGATCCTTGCTCAAACTTACTTGAATAAGATTTATATATTCAATCGAATACTTGAATAATTGACCAAACTCAACTCGAAACTGATTCGATAAAAGATAAAGGAAAAACTTGGTTTCGAGTCAGTCATAGGTACAATTGGCATGTCATAGAGTCTATAGAGCTCACTAATAGAGTGGAATACAGTCCTGGACTGCGGTCCCTTGTTTGGTGATGTAAGAGGGTTTGACCAATACTTCAAGTACCCTTGTTTAGTGATAGATGGTTTAGGATTCAAGTATCTAGACTACTTGATAATCAGGGATGTGATAATATCAACATGAGAAAGCGGTAAATAACCCATGTTTGAGTATGATATGTTTAACCCTTCTAATGTTGTATTCGGGCATATAAAGGTAGAATTGTTTGATCCATTATCTGATCTTGTTGTTTATTCGAATGGTAGCAATATACCTTGCTCATGTTAGCATGTGTTGTTTAAATCGAGCATAATCTTGGGAAATGTAGCTTGTTATTGCCTCTCATTCATGTCTAAACTTGTTCTACCTCACTATGTAGACTTGCTTATCAATTTTTTCCCTTGATATGTTTCAGGTTAGGAGTACCTCGGTTAAGTTGGGAGCTTATAAAAGATCACGAGAAGGCTTAAAGTATGTTTTGTATTTATCTAGAACTCCTAGAAGGTGGCACATATGTACATATTCCTAGCATATCTCATTTTGTTCTCTTTTGAGTTATGTAAATTGTATACATATATATACTTAAGGAGTCTATGTATGTAATGGACCTATCTTGTTTGTTGGGAGTTTTCTTATGTATCATGTTGTTTGGTTATGACTGATGCTCGCATGGATTCTTGTTAGTGTGATTGTGGAGTTAGGATTTCATGGGAAAATTCTTGTAAGATGCATGTTAACAAAATAGTACCTTGCTTAGTGGTATGCGGTGTTAGGCTAGATTCTTTACTAGGAATGATGAGGTGGAAATATGGACACTTTTTGACGTTGAGCTTTTGGCCTAACTCGTCGTGGTAGAGTAGATCAATCCATGGTATTTTTTTGTCATGTCTAATTATCTTATAGTTCCTTCGATAACATGTTCAAGTTGTGTCTCGCATAAAAATATGCAAACATCTAGTAATTATGCCTTTTTCTTGTTCGAGGTTCGAAACTTGAATAGCTTAGGTCTTGTGAAATTTTTATGTTCTTTGATTGAGGCTGTTAGACCCCTTTCTTTCGCATGCTGATTTTTTTGTATTTAATCTTCGTGTTCTCTTTTTATCTTTTGTTCTGGAAGACCTTCTGATTTTGGGCCTTCCCTCTTCGTTGTTCCTAACGCCATGTAACACCCCTACCCGGGCTAGGAGATAGACTAGTTTAGGATGTGTTACTAATCTCAAAACATTTAACAGAACAATATCAAACAATCAATTAATTGTTTCTGTTTGTTTAACTTTATCTTGTCCATTGTTTAAATCATTTAAGCCAATGTCATTTTATGGTTTATAATGTAAATCAAGTACTAGTTCGTTCACAAAGTTCGAATATATGCATTATAACCCCTTTAGGTTGAGTTACCACTTGAGTTAATACTTGAGAATCTATTTAATCATTCTCTAGGTTTGGTTACAACCACATCACGTCCCCAATTATGCTCAAATAACACGAACAAGATAAACTAAAATGTAAACATGATTCCTCAACTGAACTATTTCAAACAATACAAGACTAACAAAAATCTTTATTTCCATTTTAAAACATTCTTAATAGAGAAATCAATAATTCATTTGAAAGACATTACAGATTCAGTAAACCTCTAGAATACAAGAATATTTGTTAAGATTTAACATTATAGTCTAACTATAATTAGGTCTTGATGATTAGCTTTTCTTGCTAGGATTTGAGACTTACAATCGAAATCAACCTCTAAAACAAACTTACAACAGATCTATTGCAAATGTTTTCATGATTCAAAGACATATCATGTGTCAAATTCAATTATCATCTTGACAGAATGCTTAATATATCCTATTCAAGCTACAATACTAAAACCGAGGCAATATGGTTTAGTCCCTTATCAACCATTCTAGAGCATGACATCCATGGTTTACATCAACCATTCTACCCAATTTTAGTATGACAAAACAACAAACAACCAATCAACCAAAAAGACAACCTAACACAGTAAGCAATTCTTCCAAATATGAAAAAAAGCCATAACAAACATAACTTAATACCAAGCAACCACAAAGGCATATAAGAGCATATACAAAACTTGGAAGCTTAACAAACTTGATCATACAGATATCACCAATAAAGAATTCTAAAATGCACAAAACATTATAACACTATATGCCACCATCTAGGAGTTTATGGATATCGTACATACAGCTTGTCACCAGTGATCATGTCCGAGCTCAAGAATACTCATAAGCCAAATCATCCTGAAATGTGAATGAAAGGATAGGTAAGCATAAGCCTAGTGAGTAGTTCAAAATAACTAATAACATATATCCAATTCATGATATCCTTTCAAAAACATCTTTTTCAATCATGCTTGCCTAAAAGTTTGAACTTAAAGGAAGTTTATGGATAAATACACATTCGAATTGCTCATGTATTCATATAGATATTAGTGCTTGAACCATCATGTATATTTAAAAGAAGTGTTCAAATTTCACAAGAACATAGAGAATTCTATCTTTACACATTCTTGCATAAGCATACATATTCATATTAAGAAGTCGAACAAATCTATAATTTAAGATTCATACCATACTTAAAAAAATCTTTTAACCACCTTAACAAATAATTCTATTTATACACCAGCATGTTCAGATTATCAAATAAAATATAAATATACTCTATTTGTTCTTCTTGTTATCTCATTAATTCCTTTATTCCATTGAAACCTTTTAAGTTCCTTTTTTTGCAAGGCCTTACTAATTATTTAAGCTGTCCAAAATTTACATCATTGTTATAAATTCTTGCTACCTTGTTACCTTAAAAATCTCAAGAAATATCATTTCTCAATCATATCATTACGAGCATATATCTATGTATATATATATAGCACACGTCATTCAAAGTAGTGAACATATCATAGTATAAACACAAATCTTTATCTCTTAAGGCATTAATATTATTCTTTAGAAGGCACGTAATACTTAACAAACACATACTTTTCTTGTTATACAATTTATCAATTTTATCAAACCAAATTCAAGGATTTCTTGTTACAAAAGACATCGATCAAGGCATATTTTGATTTACTTCTTAGCATCAAATATTAAGGTAAGTTTTCCATTTAACTTACAAATTTTGTTGATTGTCTTTTATTATAGACTTGAGAGTCGAAATACAGCCTAAGTACATGAATCCCCAACCAACTGTCGCTAAACAAAATGGTACTCACAGTACCGGTCAATCCCTCCTACTGTCGCCAAATGGCCACACAACTTCCCTCCTACTGTCGACAAAATAAGGACTGTGGTCCAAGACCGTAGTCCACCCAAAACACGAGCTCTATGGCATGCCAATTATACCTAAGACTGACTCGAAACCAAGGCTTTCACATTTATCTTATCATATTAGAATAGATCGAGCATAGCTCATTACCAATTGTCATATCCATAAGCATATTTCCCTTCTTTATATTAGGCATACATTCATCTCATTATCAATGAGCAAAGCTCCATAATCATGTCACATTGCCACCGAGGCTTATTCATAACATATCACAAGTTTCACCACTTGAATCATTTAATCCAAATATACATTAAATGAATATAGTTTATGGTTATAAACATATTTCAAGATAAATATAATTCTAGATTCAAGTAATTTCAGCATTGTATGTATTTTACTTAACTCGAATAAAGCATAATTCCATTTTCACATACGTACATAAGTAAGTCTATAAATTTTCATATCAATCGTACACATATACCACATGTATTCTTTTTGACTACATCACATATATTCATACCCTATCATATTCATATGACATTAAGATATAGCAAGGTTTCTATCAAGTTGTACCTTTTGATCAAGCATATATTTTGTAAAATCAAGTCACACATAATCAGCCATAGTAGCATAAAAATTATCATTATCATTCATTTCTTAATATTTCTAATATTCTCAATCCATGAGTGTTGTGATTTGATACGTACCTTGTAGTCCAAACTTAGTAGTGCAAGCATAAAGCAACTTGAAGAACAACAACATAAATTTAAATAGGATAACATGCTCGGGATAGTTTTAATCTATCCCGAGTCTTTAAACTACACTCACTGTTTATTTTCGAGCTATCTTTGATCACAAGTCACGATTCCTCTTTGTTTACCCATAGTTTGCTCTCCTTTTGATCTTAATCCCTCAACTCCTTCCAGGTCTAACAATACAAAAGCATACACATAAATGTATTAGAATATTCCTATTATGCATTTATTTAATTTTTCCACTTGTACAACAATCTAGCCACATATATATCTATATTCATAATAAAACAGCCCCATATACAAGCATACACATGAATAGTTATTCAAGGCAATCCCCCTTTTAACTAAACATTCAAATCAGCCCCTAAACGCATACATTCACACACTTGTGTGCGAAACAATCCACAACCATTCATGTGTACACAAAACAGGGCAATTTAACTTATGTTTACATTCTCACATCAAAACAGTCCACCATCTTATTATATGAACTCTGAACCGTCCAGTATTCTTATTCAAACCCAAAACAGTCCTTCAGCTTTAATGCATCCTTATGTACACCCAAAACAATCCCTAACTTGATTTTATACATCCAAAGCAGTCCCAAAACTCACACAAATGTCCCGAACAGCCCTAAACTTATAAACATACAATTATTCATGCTTAAAACAGTCCATATTTTGCTAAATAGTCCTTATATGCATCCTTAAGTATCTCCCCTGTTTTAAATTTGTCAAAACAGTTCAGTTCACACCCATACTTTTGCAAAACAATCTAACATGCTCTTCTAACAAGCCAAGGTAATACATTCTCATGTGTATACATGTGTTTTTATACAAACAGTCCCCAAAAGTTCCACATGATATAAGAAAGTTGCCTACCATCATACATATACATTCGATCTTATCTTCTTCTAGACAACTATCTAACCATTCATACATAAATGATTCGTTTATATACATGGCCATCCGATTGTTCAAAATAAAAGCTTCTTATCAAGGATTCAATTTCTCTTAATCAAACACTAGATTATCATGCAATGAACATACACATGAATTCATCCAAATTCTAAGGTAAGAAAAGAACAAGAGTGCTTACCCTTCTTTCCCTTATGATTTCGAATTAATCCAGAAAAATTTTGAGCTCCCCAAACTCAAATGTTCAAGAATTCCATTGCCATTACTTGCTCTCTCACCCTTCCTCTTAGTTCGGTCATTTGAAAATGAAGAAGACAAATTTTGGGGTGGCCTCCCTTGATGACCGTACCCCTCTCCTCTTGTCTCTATGGGGGAAAGACATGTGTATACCTCCTTGGTCTCTTAAATTATTAGCATGCAAGTTTCACTACAATTCAAACTAGTCCTCTTAAAATGGTTTTCCAATTCCTCTTATTTCCAATTTAATCACTACACACTTGATTGGTCTCAATAGAATTTTAAATTCTAAAGCGATTTAATTGGTGATCCAAACATCATACTTCTAGGCTAGAATTTAGGGATATTACACACCACTTGGCTCGGTTTCTCCTAAACCAGGTTAGGGGTGTTACATTTCTCCTAATCTAGCTCCTGAGTTTTGATATCTTTCAATTTAGTCACTATTTCCTTGTAATTTGGTTCTTCAATTCTGATATTAATTCAATTTGGTCCCAAATTTACTTTGTTGATACTTTGATTAATGTTTGATTAATGCATGGTTTTGAATATAGCATATAGTATAGTGTTAGATAATTAAATTCATTTAGATACAATTGTTAGAGCCCTAGATACTAAAGTTCTTTAATTAAGAATTAAATAGGTGAGATCATTTTAGTAAATAAATGAGTATTAAAAGGGAAACTTTTAAAGTTCTAATTTGAATAGTGTCTCATTGTAATGAGATGTTATTCAAGGGGGCTTTTAAGTAGAATATTTGATACTCATTTTAATTTAGAATATGGAATTAATTTAGTTAATTAAATTAAAGCCTTAATTAAGTTTAGAACTTAAATAATTAGATTCACCAATTAAATTAGGAATATTGTTCAATTTAGGGATTAAATATGAATAGTGCTCAAGCAATTAGGTGTTATTTCATAAATATCCTAAATTTAATAATATTCATAGCTTTTGAAACAACAATTCAATTAATTAGAACCTTTTAAGTTAAAACTTAAAATCGACAAGACAATAACCGGTCATGCATTCAAACCTTTTATGTTGAGATATATTTTTAAATATGAATCGAGGTGCCCTAAAGTAACTGGGTGCTTCTACTCTCATATTTGTTCCAAAAATATATTCTCTTATAAAAGGATATCTCCATTTGGAATTAAAATCCATTTAATAATTATGGTTAAATTAAATTCAAATTATTATTCGAAATGCCAAAATGCCATGTAAAATTAAAAGGTACCTATAACGGGCGTTTGTGGGGTACTAATCCTTCCCCACACGTAACTGACTCCAGAAACCAAATTTTAAGAAAACGAATGTATGGTTGCTTTTACGGTGTCCGGTCTACCAAAGTGACTGGTGGCGACTCCAAATGTTTTTTAAGATTAAATAAAAAGAAAAACAAATTTTCGTGGTTAATTAAATGAAAAACCTGATTTAATAAGAAAACTAAATTTTCAAGATAAAATGAATTAAAAATGGTCAAAATTCTATTTTGCAAAATAAATCGTCATGCTATTTTCACACCCTAGTTAATAACGGTCACGAAAAAAGCAAAAAGCCTAACATTAGCTATTTTCATCTTTTGGATGCAAATGTTTTGTTTTAAGCAATGGAAAAGAAAATTTAGGCAAATTTGATGCTAAAAGTGATGAAGCAATTTTTCTTGGTTATTCTTTAAACTCTAAAGCCTATCGAGTATTTAATAAAAGAACTTTAGTAGTAGAAGAGTCTATACATGTGGTTTTTAATGATAACCTCCTTCCGAGGAAGGAATCTTGTGATGATGATGATGTAGGAATTTTTGATGCCAATGATGGTGGAGAACAATCATCAAAGATGGATGAAGTTCCAAATAAAGAAGAAGCACAAGATCCACCTTTAGAAGCCTTGAAGGACATAACTCTATAAAAAAAGGAGGTGACCTACCCAAGGGAGTTCAACTATGTCAAAGGTGGTGAAATTTTGGGTGATCCATCCAAAGGGGTAACCACTAGATCTTCTCTTAGAAACACTTGTAACTTTGTTGCATTTATCTCATGCATAGAGCCTAAAAATATCAAAGAAACGTTAAATAATGATTATTGGATATTGGCTATGCGAGAAAAGTTAAATCAATTTGAGAGAAGTCAAGTATGGATATTAGTTGATAGGTCTAGTAATATGTCTACCATAGGAACTAAATGGGTTTTTAGAAACAAACTAGATGAAAGTGGTAACATAGTGAGGAACAAGGCTAGACTTGTTGCTCAAGGTTACACTCAAGAAGAAGGAATTGATTTTGATGAAACTTATGCACCCGTAGCTAGAATGGAAGCTATTGGGATGCTTCTTGCATTTGCATGTTATCATGAATTCAAGCTTTTTCAAATGGATGTAAAAAGTGCTTTTCTAAATGGCTTTATAAATGAAAAAATGTATGTAGAACAACCACCCAGTTTTAAAGATCCAAAATATCCAAACCATGTTTTCAAACTTTCAAAAACTTTATATGGTTTGAAACAAGCTCCTAGAGCTTGGTATGAAAGATTATCAAACTTTTTAATTGAAAAAGGTTTTGACAAAGAAAGGTGGATACTACATTCTTCATTAAAAGAAAAGGCAAAGACATTTTAACAGTTCAAATTTATGTTGATGATATCATTTTTGGTTCTACTAATGAATTGCTTTGCCAAGATTTTGCTAAGATAATGCAAGGTGAATTTGAAATGAGCGTGATGAGGGAGCTTTCATTCTTTTTGGGGCTCCAAATCAAGCAAATGAGGGTTCCATCTTCATCAATCAAGCTAAGTACATCAAGGACATGCTCAAGAAGTTTGGCTTGGAGAATGTGAAACCTCAAGCCACACCAATGAGCTCTTCCACAAAGCTTGACAAAGATGGAGGAGGCAAGTGTGTAGATTTAAAGCTTTATAGATCTATGATAAGATCTTTGCTTTATCTTACCTCAAGTAGATCAGATATCATGTTTAGTGTTTGCTTGTGTGCTAGATTTCAAGTTAGTTCTAGAGAATCACACCTACATGCCGTTAAGAGAATCTTTAGATACCTTAGAGATACACCTTGTTTAGGCTTTTGGTATCCTAGAGATTCCTCATTTAGTTTGCATGCTTATTCGGATGCGGATTATTGAGGTTGTAAGATAGATAAAAAGAGTACCTCTAGTACTTGTCAATTCCTAGGTAGTATGCTTATATCATGGTTTTCAAAGAAATAAAATAGTGTAGCATTATCTACCACCAAGGCGAAATACATTTCAGTCGAAAGTTGTTGTGCTCAAGTCCTTTGGATGAAGCAACAACTCTTAGATTATGGAATTGGTGTAGGCACCATCCCTCTTAAGTGTAACAACACTAGTGGCATATGTCTCACTACGAATCCCATCCAACATTCTAGAACCAAGCACATAGAGATAAGACATCATTTCATTAGAGATCGTGTCTTGAAAAATAAGGTAGTTCTAGAATATGTAGACACATTGAACCAACTAGAGGGCATCTTCACCAAACCTTCAAACAAATAGCGTTTTTGGTCTTTTAGGAGAGAGTTAGGTTTAACTGGTCTACCTTGAATCTTAAAGCCTTTTTGGTGTTTTTAAACTTGCTTGAATTTGGTTGATTTTACTGCTTATGTGTTTTTGCTCCTATATGCATCTATGCTTGTTGCTAGGGGGAATATGCATCTGCTTTTGATCATACATCATGTTCTCATATCATATACATGCATATCGATTCGATTAAAATCAAATTTTTGGGCTCCTTGCTGTCAAAAATAACATTTTTTGCATAGAGGTACCGATACAGGGTATCGCATATCGGTACAGATTCATGACACATGATCGATATAGGCTAACCTATACTGGTATGAGCAATGGATTGGTACAACTGAAAATCGTACAGGTATGCGGTTTTGGTACGCACAAGTAGCGTATCAGTATGCGTAGCTGTTGGGGTCTTTAAATGTCATTAAAAGAGCATTTTCCTAATTTTGTTCAAACTCTAAAACCCTAGGTCAAAAATCCCCTATTTAAACCTCTCAAATCCCTTTATTTTTCACACAAAACATCAAAATATTTTAGGGGCTTTTGGTTTTTACAACAAACCCAAGCCAAAATCATCAAACTTTGTGCACAATCATCTCATCATTCATCCATTATCCCATATTCAAGGTATAAACTCTTTTTCTTTATATTTTCGATTTCTTTATATTTGTATATTGTTTTACATCAAAAATTGTATATTTAGGATGTTTATAGATTAGGTTTCAAAGTTTGTACAAAAGATTTTCAAAACTGAATTTTTTTGTTCGAATATAAAATTATACTTGTATATTTTTCAACATTTTTTTCAATTTTTCTTTCACCAAAATTTCTTTTTATACTTATATATGATTTTAAACTATATAATATAGTTTTTCTTTTAACATACCTTGATCATTGGATTGTTTATTGGATTGAACGTGATGTTTATGCATACATTGTTTTTGTGATTTGAAATTGTTTTTCAGGTTTTCTAATGACTCCTAAGAAAAGAGGAAGAAAGGAAATCACATCTAGCTCTTATAATCCAAATCCTACCGAACAAAATCCTGAAAACAACGGTACAAGGCCAAACCTTACCCAACTTTACCGTCAATGTTTTAATGAACCTGAAAATCCAAATGCCTTAGAACATTTTAAACATTTTCAAAATTTTAAAATCCGTCGGGAACGTGTTGTTTTCCTATCATTCATGACTTCCGATGAATTTCATTTTCGATATCTTGATCTTTTAAGGGAATGCATGTTCATGTCTTTTTTGAGTATACCTGGTATTCTATACAAATATCTTGTCCTTATTTTCAATTCAAATGTTCGGTGTATTTACAACCAAGACAAAACCGAGGTTATAGCTCTTGAATCTTATCTTATGGGAAAAACTTTTCAACTTGATTCCAAAACTATAGCCGATCTTTTGGGGATGGATGATAGTGGTGTAGATGATGAAATTAATTTTCCTCATACCTATGGTGGCTCCGTAACCATTTTAGATGCCCATGACCGTTTTCTTCACTTCCTTATCACTTGGTGGTTTCGACCATCCAGTGGTAAATGGTCTACCATTCGCCAAGTCGATGACTTTTGGCTTTACTGTTTTCGTGAAGAAATACGTCTAAACCTATCCCAAATCATCTTTGTCGAGCTAGTTTTCCTTATCCAAAACTTCTTCACCTCTTAAGTAACCTTCTTCACCAATAGCACTGCCTTGAGCTATATGTTTCACAAGCTTTAGATCGACTGCTCTTACGATTTTCCTTCGCCGCTCACCGATCCTAATGATGATTATTTTCTTCAGCGTGCAAAGTTCACCATCTACAATGGTGAATGGATTTGTATTGTGAATCTCCCTCATGATGCTCAACCCGATCCGGTAATCGTTCCTTTGATTGCTCAAGAAGCTCTGGTTGCTCTACCTCCGTCTTTCCTTGATGCTCTCATGGCTTATTTAGATGGAAAGTTTGCTACTTTATATGCAAAGATGGACTCTAGATTTGTTCTTATTGATACTCGTTTCACCTCTTTGGAAGCTAGAGTTACATCCATGGAGAATCATCAAGCGTCAATGGACATGAAACTTACCACTTTTCATGGAGAATGGTGCGGTCATGCTCTTGGAGATGATCATGGGGAAGATGAAGACGAGGATGCTCCTTAGGCACTTGCATTTCATATCATAACATATCATATTAGGACTTGAGTTTTATGCACCTATGTTATTTGTTTTATGAACTCCTATGCTTTATGTTTATTTTGTTTTGGATCATGTTTTTATGTTTTTAAGTTGGATTTCTTTGTTGCTTTGAACAATGCTTTAAATTTAATGATATTTATGTTGTTTCCTTTATGTTTGTAGTACCTTATTATTTATATCTTGCTTTATTTATCCCATTGATTTTGATCTAACAAAAAAGGGAGAAGTAAATGAGATTATTTTTTTTTCAAAATATATCTTTGAGCCTTAAAGAAAGGGGGAGTAATTTTAAAAGTCTTAAAATTTTATTTTGGTTTTATTTATATCAAAAAGGGGGAGATTGTAAAACTCAATTTGATTTTGATATAACAATGATTTTAAAGGACTTATTTGTAAAATTGAATAAATTTTTAAGTACTAAAAATGCTAACAAAATGACAAAGACTCGAACTTAAAATTGTTTTGAAGTCAAAAAACTAAAACTCCAAAATATTTTCTAAGTGTTTTCATACTCAAATATCCTATTTGATCCAAGCATATTGATACACTCTTAGACGTATTGATATGGTCCTTGGCCACTGGAATCAAATTTAAGCGAGATAGCTATAGCGTACAGATGCTCTCTTAGCCGTACCGATACGGTCCTTAGCTACTGGAATTTCTTTTTATACAAGATGGATATTGGGTAGTGATACGTGTATAGCCGTATCGGTACGCCTTTGTTACCTAGGAACCAAATAAGCTTTGAGTATCAGTACGGCCTTACTTTTAACCCCCTCGACCCAGCATAAACGCCAGACAGAAACGAGCGAGCTACATTGGGTTTTGCCGAAACAAAGCCTGAAATGATTAACTAAACTCATGTCCATTTTTTCTTTTTATCTTGTCTAGATGCAATATTATAACCTAGAGTGTGCATGCTGGCAGCGAGTGAAATCTCAACTAAATCGGGCGTCGATTAGACATCCAATTATGCAAATTGCAATTTAGGGACTAAATTGCAAATCTAAAAAGTTACGAGAATTTAATTAAAATTAAAATCACCAAACTTCAATTAGCCAGATTACATGATTGCTTGCCAAATTTCAGCTCAAAATGATAATCCAAACTCATACAATTGCATATGTAAAATCTAGGAACCAAAACAGAAGAATCTCAAAACATAAACCCTCCATAACTAACATAACGACTAGCCGTATCGATACGGTCCCAAGGCATATCAGTACGCGGGATACACAATGCAAAACTAGATTTCAATGGCTAAAAGGCATACCAATACATGTTCCCGTGTACCGATACGAAGCCACTAGATACACATACCGTACCGATATGGAGCCCCGCATATCGGTACGCTTGGACCTGTAATGTCCAAAATTGCTGGTTTTTCTTTCGAACATGGATTTAAACATGCTCTAACAAGTCATAAACATGTATACCACTTATCTAAGGATCAAACCATACCAATATATCAAGGAAACATGGTCATAACGTAGCAACATGCTTCCATCAAGATTCTAAAGGCATGCATCCTAAAACCAAACCATCTAAAGTTCAAAACATAAATTCACTTCAAAACCAACCATATAAGGCCTCAATGCACACCACTACAACAATATAAACTTGCACGAATAGGGAGTTTAGAAAATAACCCTCCCAAACAACAATGAATCTCATTGCCTTTATTACTACTAGTCTAGTTCAAAAACCATACTTTTGAGTTATTCAAGTCCTTGGAATTCTCATCGCTTGCTCACTGCCTCCAACCTTTAATTCTATGCATTGGTGGACAAAGAGTGCTTAAGCACACAAGTCTTAGTGAGGAGTGCTCAAAACACAACACCATCAATGCATTTAGAGCCGGTTTCCAACTCACATGAGTTCAACATTTTAAAACCTCTTTTCAAAACATCATGCCTTTCCAACTATGCACTTAACATTTCAAAAACATTTATATTAAACCATATGCAACATGTATCATGGATCAATAGCAAAATCCCATTTGCTAACCCCCAATTTAAGCTTTCCCATGAATAACAACCCATATGCAAGGCTTAAAGAGTAAACATGTATAAATCAACATTATACAACAATATCCATCAACATGATACATTATCAATTATATTGGCTTTCAAGTGATCATAAACCAAGTTCCACTTTACAAAATATTACATTGGATACACGGATTCAACAAGTGTCCTCTCAACACTTCATGCAATCTCAACCGGAATTCAAGGTACAATCACAATCGGGTACCATCACAACTCAATCATTAGTTAGATGCATAATCCACTAACGGGAGTTTTCGGTACCATATAACTCCTCAACTGTTAGGGTATTCGAGGTGGAGTATTCGGTACACATAAACCCCTCAACACTCGAGGCAAGTTATTTATAGTGCACTATCAATCCTATGGCCGACCAACTATATCCGATAACATTTTAAACCACATCACTTGTCAATATAATTCATTTTTAACCATGTACCTCACTATTTTTATAAGCAACAATTAAAACCATTTTCAATGCATTAAACCTTACATTAACAAGTAGTCCTCATACTTACATGAATCATTTTTCAAATGCATTCATCATCAATATATGATCAAAATCAGTATAAACCATACTCAAAACATGTTTAAACAGTAGGTACCGTGTAATTCAAAAACAAGTGCATAAAAATAATTTCACCAAGCAAGACCGAGGGAGAAATCTCATCATACTTACTTTTGAGTTTAAACCATCATTTCAAGATTAATTTAAACTCCCAAAATAACCTTTAAACCATTTCAAAATTGAAATCCATATTCCCACTCATCGACTTCGTAAAACCTCGTTCGCCGATAGGAACTACTCATCCAAAGCTTCCGCAAGCTTGAGGATCAACCTCCCCTGGTTTAACCACAAAAAAGAGGATTCAATGCATCAAAATGTATTCACAAGCCCATCAACAATAATTCATAACAATCTTCCTCAAACTCTAACCGAAACTTTTCCACAACAACCGAAAACAACATCAAACACCTTTCAAACTTAACTCAGCCAAAACCTAAAGGTTTAATCCTTCAATCATCACCAATTAACATCCAAAAACAACCTAACATCATCCTTATACTTCTAGCATTCATTAAACACCCTTAACTCGCCAAAAACACAACATTAGCAACCTAAGAAATCAAAGATTCACTAAGTTTCGGGATTTTAATGTTAAAACCAACTTATTAACATTATAAAACATAAAAATAAGGATTATAACCAATCAAGAAAACAGATCTGAAACAAAAATCACTTAATCTCATCAATTAAACCTTGATTTACCCAATTTCCATAATTAAATCATTAAAACTTATTAGAAAGCACTAAGCAAGGATCAAATACTTGGAAATTTCAATAAAGAACCATTCATTAGAGGAGAATAATGAACCTTACCTCTAATGAGTGAATTTCCTCTCAATTGGTTGTTTTACTCTTGAAAAACAAAAGAAGACAATGATATTTTGGAAGTCAAGATTGAAGAACCCATTAAAAATTAAAAGTTTAAGAAATCAAGATCATTACCTCAAATCTTTGATGCAAAATAAAGTTTTTGGCTGAAGAGAAGTTGAGAGAAAAGTTTGAGAAAAGAAGTTACGTCAAAAATGTTTTTAGGAAATAACTACCTCCTTTAATTAATTCCCTTTTAATTTATTTAATTAAAACACATTAAAAATAATCTCAATTAAGAGGAAAATCAGATTAAAAACATTAGTTAAAATATCTCCTTAAGGATTCTAAGATTTGAACCTTTTTTCAAAATAGTCACTAAAAACAGTTTTCATTCTTTATATTTTGATCACTAGCCAAAATGTCCAATTTCCAAATTCTATTTTCCAAAATTGACTACCAAAAATGTTCTTATATTAAATAATGATTTCTAGATATTTTCCCATATTTTTCTCACACCAAAAATATTTACTCCAATTTAAATCTCGAATCACTAATCCCGGTCCACCGAATAGTCTAATCAACCTAGAAACTCCTAGGCCCAAAACCAGGGTGTTACACCACTTGTAGCGGTACAGGGTGTTCAGATTTATCAAATCTTTGCATTTAATTTTTGACCGTTGTCTTGTCAGTTTTATTGGAACTATAATTTTTGAAAAGTGGTTATATCGTATCGGTACGCCCTTAGTCGTACCGATACATGTTTCTAATTATCTTTTCTCAGAAAACAGTGAGTAAAAACCGTACCATTACAATACTTCCTATATCAATACGCCTTTGTAAATCAAGCTTTTTGTACCGATACGCTCTCCCACGTATCGTTACTCCTTTGTACAACGACTCTTTCTTCTTTTGGCAGGTACCGGTATGGCAGCCCGCGTACTGATATTTAGGGTTGGCATATTGCATTTATTGTGGAAAAATTGTCTCCAACGGCTATATTGATGATCTCAACTACCAAAACGGTTAGAAATCAATGAGAGGTATAAACTCAAGTCTCCAAAGCTACAACAACAAGTATTCAAGTCTTACGCATTCAAGCAAAAATCTAACATCTTTGAGCCTATTAGAGTAATATCTTTGAAACCCACTTGAGTGGTATGTATTGTAATCTTTTGTATTAAAGTCTTGAATTGAGTGAACTTGTAAATTGGGCAAACACATACCTTTTGAGAGGATTTTCAGTTTGTCAAACATTTCTTGTAAAAGAGAGAGTCTGATAGAAAGCTTTGATCATGTAACGGTTGCCTCTTTAGCCTAGAAAAGGGAAAGAAATTCTTAGTAAATTTGTTGGAAATCCTTAATGGGAAGCTAAGGTAGTGGATGTAGACCTTGTTAGAAGGTTGAACCACTATAAATCCTTGTGTCATATTTTTTCTCTCCATTTGCTTCACTTTTTTTAAGAAAATTGTCAATTTACTCCTTCTTGGCCAAATCAAATTGATTGATCATCCTAACACGTTTGTTTCAATTTTAATGACAAAGTAACATATTTGTTATGATATTTTAATTGATTTATTTGTAGTTTTAAGAAGAAAATGAAATGTTTGTTACCAAACTCATAATTTAAGTGGCATTCGATGTAGTTCTCCAACATTTCTTTCTATTTTATAATAATTAATTTTAATCGTTATTTTTTTGGTATAAGCATCTATATCCAATCTAATGCATGATTAACATAAAACAAGTACTATAGTTACTCTTTGTAAGATGTTCACCCCAATGCAGTTGTTTCATTCATTATATCAAATTTAAAACTTTGAACCTTATTTAAATATCTCGTGTTTCATTCAAAAAAATCGTTTAATTGTTGATAATTGATTTTAATTATAGGCCTTGTTCGGTAAATAACGGTTTGAGTTAAAATTAGAAGTTTGACCAGTCAAATTTGCCAATTTGAATGTTTGGTGAATAGTGAATTGGGGTGAAACCTCTAATTTTAAAAAAGACGTTAATAAGAGCTTTTTGAAATTAAAGGTTTTGACATAAGCTATAAAGACCATTTTACCCTTTATAATTATACAAAATATCCAAATAACCTAAAGTTTAATATTTTATATTTTAACTCTTCACCCTCACATATTTATATTATGATATTTGTAAACTAATACCTTTTTTATTCTCACACATTTATATTTTTATTTAAATTTAATAATTAATTAAATTATATTGAAAATAATTATATAAATAATAAATTAATATATAAATCCTTCAAATATGCTTAGTAATGTTATATTAAAAAAATTATTTTTTATAATCAAATTAATTGAACAAGTATCAAATATAACCATGTCTTTATATGTTATTTTACTTGTTTAAATAATCAAACAACTATCACTTATCAGTTAATTTCACAAGACACTTTTATACAATCAACTAATACAGTCCGCTAGTCAAATCAATTAGTGCAATCAACTAATGTAATCTGCTATTAATTATTCACTAATTGCCAAACAAGACCATAGTTTTATATAGGGTAAACTGCACCGCTGACCATCAAACTATATGGGGATATATATTTTGACCACTGAACTAGGCATCTTGTCAATCAGACCACCAAACTTATTAAATTGACCTATTTTGACCACCGTCATTAAAAAACTAATGGATGGGTGACGTGGCAGTTAACAAAAATTTATAAAATTATACATTTGGTCCCTGTTTTTTACCTATTATATCAATTTATTCATAATTTTAATTTAATTTAATAAAATTAATTAGCCAATTAGATGATGACATGTGTCATCACCCAATTTGACAAATTTACTCAAACTTTAATTTATTTTTATTTAATATTTAATATATTTTCACCTCCAATCAAGTGGTGACACGTGTCACCACCTGGTTAAAAGGAAAATTGAAGTTGGATGGAACAGCCTTGCGAGAATCAAACCTAGGACCAAAGGGTGTTATACTTACACCTTTACCACTGCACCAATCTGTTCTTAGGGATATAAAAATGCACCATTTTATATACATATCTTATAATGTAGTAAAGGTTAGGGAAAAAAATAAAAATGGTTGAAAGGTAACTCAAACCTAAATCGCTTTGGATGTATAAAATTACACAAACCACCAAATCAAATCAAGTAATTAATTAAAAATGAAAACATTTTAAATATATTTAAAGTAGTTATTAAAGAAAGATTTAAAATGAAAGTAGATTTATTATTTTTTATTTTTAAATTAAATTAAATATTTAAAGTAGTTATTAAATATTCGATGCAATTTAAATATAAAAGTATTAAATAGTTAATTTAAAAAAATTGATTTAAAATATTTGAATATTTTAAATTAAATTTTTTCTTTTAAATTAAATATTTAATATTTTAATAAATACTTAATTTAATTTAAATATGAAAAAAAATAAAATACTTTAAATTGAACTTTTTTCTTTTAAATCATTTTTTTAAATCAAATATTTAATATTTTTATATTTAAATTAAATTAATATTTAATAAATATTTGATTTAATTTAAAAATAAAAAATAGTACATCTATTTTCATTTTAAATCTTGCTTTAATAACTACTTTAAACATATTTAAAATGTTTTCATTTTTAGTTAATTATTTGATTTAATTTGGTGGTTTGTATAATTTTACATATTTCAAGTGATTTAGGTTCGAATTATTATTCAACTATTTTTATTTTTTTCTAACCTTTATTGCATCATAAGATATGTATATAAAATGGTGTATTTTATATTACCAAGAGTAGGTTAGTTCAGTAGTAAATGTGTGGGTATAACACTCTTTTGTCCCAAGTTCAATTTTCCCCAAGGTCGTTCTATCTAATTTTAATTTTCCTTTAATCAGGCGGTGACATTTTATAAATTTACGAGTTGCCTAATTTAATAATTAAAATAAATATTTTTATATAGTTAGGTGGTTAACGGTATAGTTTACCCTTTTATATATGTCTTAGTTATACTTACATATTGACTCCATAATATCTAGCACCGAGATCTGAAAGTGAAGAATGCTCTAAAAGAAGCGGGAGAATTCTGGAACTCTCACTCCGTCTGTTAGCACTTAGAATTCTCTAGACTCTCTCTCCCTTTGATTCTTTAAAATCCACTTTATATAATCCCATGGCTTCAGTTTATTTTTCAACGATCAATCATTCCGCGAGAAACCCAAGAATATGCTTCCTCTCTTTGCCTGTTTGCCTTCTGATAAATCTTAAAGTTTCAATCTTTTCTCGGCTAATCCAGCAGAAATCGCCATGGAAGACGACTTCGAGTTCCCGACAGCCTCCAACATGGAAGAAGACGAGATGGACATTCCAGAAGATGACCCTGTTAGCCCAATCCTCAAAGTTGGCGAGGAAAAGGAGATTGGGAAGAATGGGTTGAAGAAGAAGCTGGTTAAGGAAGGTGAAGGTTTTGAGCACCCCGGCAATGGTGATGAAGTCGAAGGTAATCAGTCTTCTTTCTTACCCTTCCTTTCCCTCCTAATCCATTCATTGATTTGCTACTTGTTAGATTCCGATTAAATGGGTTCTTTTGGTTTCTGTGTGCAGTGCATTACACTGGAACTTTGCTTGATGGAACCAAGTTTGATTCCAGCCGTGATAGAGGGACTCCATTCAAGTTCAAGCTTGGCCTAGGTAAATTAATCTTATCCCAATTGTTTGCTAACACACATATATGTGTGTGTGTGTTAGGCATTCTTATACCTGTGTTATTGACTTGCAGGACAAGTGATCAAAGGCTGGGATGAGGGTATCAAAACAATGAAGAAAGGCGAAAATTCCATTTTCACCATACCTCCTGAGTTGGCATATGGTGAGTCCGGGTCACCACAGACGATTCCTCCCAACGCAACTCTTTGATTAGATGTCGAGTTGCTTTCTTGGACGAGCGTCAAGGACATGTGCAAAGACGGAGGTATCTTGAAGAAAATACTTGTTGAAGGGGAAAGTTGGGAGAATCCCAAAGAATTGGATGAAGTGTTTGGTATGCTATACTTTCATTTCGTTTTGCTGTTTAAGCCGTTCAATGTTTAATGTCAATTTGTAGTTACAATGGTGTCCTTGTGTTTTTTACAGTCAAGTATGAAGCTTGTTTAGAAGATGGTATGTTGATATCGAAATCGGATGGCGTTGAGTTCACCGTTGGAGATGGTTAGTGTCATACTGTCATTCCCTTTTGTTATATGTACTTCTCACTTGATTCGAAAACTTTTTGATGTTGAAGTCGGCACTGAAATTTGTTCCCTGTAGGGCTGTAGGCTATTTCTGCCCCACATTGGCAAAGGCGGTGAAGACAATGAAGAAAGGGGGAAAAAGTTCTGTTGACAGTGAAGCCGCAATGTAAGTTAATATGTACCTTTTAATGCTTTTATTGATTAGGGGAAACCAAGACATTCGATTGACTCCCATTTGTGTATAGATGCATTTGGTGAGGATGGTAGGCAGGCAGTGGGTGGCGAATGTGCTGTTCCTCTTAATGCTACCCTCCGTATAACTCTAGAGTTGGTTTCATGGAGAAGTGTTTCGGACGTCACTAAAGACAAGGTCTTGAAAAAGATCTTGAAGGAGGGAGAGGGTTATGAGCGACCAAATGATGGAACACAGGTTCAAGGTAAGATGGGTTTGAATCTCTCATGTCGTTGTAGCCTGTGAATGTTTCGTTTTTCAGTCTATTAATAACCGTTTTATGTACTTTGCTAGTGAAACTAATCGGGAAGCTACCGAACAGAACGGTATTCATAAAAAAGGGTTACGGTGAGGAGCCATTCGAATTCAAAATTGATGAAGGTAATTATAGTTTTGGCAATTGGTTCTTGAGATCGGTCTTTGTCAAAAGTCAGTTTCTAATACGGACAACATTCATAACAGAACAAGTAATCGATGGCCTTGACAAAGCTGTGAAGACCATGAAGAAAGGGGAAAATGCGATGATCACCATTCAGCCAGAATATGCCTTTGGTTCATCTGAATCACAACAAGAGCTGGCTGTTGTTCCCGCTAACTCAACTGTTTATTATGAGGTTGAGATGGTCTCCTTCATGAAGGTTTGTGTCTATATTCGAACTACATTCTTTGCCACAATGGATGTGGTGATGAATACACTCTGAGTAAGTTCATGATTGCAGGAGAAAGAATCCTGGGAAATGAATACGCCAGAAAATATTGAAGCTGCCGGGAAGAAGAAAGAAGAAGGGAATGCATTGTTCAAAGCCGGTAAATACGAGAGAGCATCGAAAAGATACGAAAAGGTATGGTTATGCTCTGTGCAGTTCGAGTTGAGACTTGTCATTACTTGATCTGTATCTGACAATGATACCTTCTGCAGGCTGCTAGGTTCATAGACTACGACTCTTCTTCCAGCGACGAGGAGAAGAAGCAAGCCAAGTTGCTGAAAGTAACTTGCAACCTTAACAATGCAGCCTGCAAACTTAAGCTCAGAGATTACAAGCAGGCTGAGAAATTGTGCACTAAGGTTGAAGCAAGCCAAGTTGCTGAAAGTAACTTGCAACCTTAACAATGCAGCCTGCAAACTTAAGCTCAGAGATTACAAGCAGGCTGAGAAACTGTGCACTAAGGGTGTAACTGTAATAGGTTTTCAGAATCTGTATCGACAACAACAGAATTTAATTCGCTCAAGCTGACAACTGAGCATTTTGTGATTTTGTAGGTGTTGGAGCTTGACAGCAGGAATGTGAAAGCATTATACAGGAGAGCTCAAGCATATATCCAGTTCACGGATTTGGATTTGGCCGAGGCAGACATCAAGAAGGCCCTGGAGATTGATCCTGATAACAGGGATGTGAAACTGGAATACCGAATCTTGAAGGAGAAGATCAAGGAATACAACAAAAAGGATGCTCGCTTTTACGGCAACATATTTGCAAAGATGAGCAAGTCGGCAAAACAAGAGCCAACACCGATGGCCATTGATAGCAAGGCATGATAATATGAATTTGCAGACACAATCATCTATTGTTTCTCGTCCATCCATTTCCTCCATTTTCCTGTATGTGATGTGTGATGATCATAATGTTACTGTAATGCATGTAATAAAGACCATTAAGAACTGGATTATGAGAAATACTTAGCATTGTTTATATCCTTATTCATTACTATTACATATCAAATGTTCCAATACCAATAATAATACAATGAAAATTACAGGCGTAGAACCACTAACTAATAACATCATTCCTTACATATATATGATAAAATCCAATTATCTTTACTGGCTTGATGCAGTGAAGCTGATCATTTCCTTCTCTTCGGTTTGAGCCCAAGGCTTGATCAAGACCACCGCATCGAAAATCTTTTTCTGCCCGTTCTCTGTGGCTTCGACCTTCAGGAAGTATTTGATACCTGAGACTATTTGTTTGCCGGCCTCCTCCACCTGCGAGAACACCAGATAGTTATCCCCGTTCCCCTTCTGCTGCAGGCTTTTGTTGTACTCCTCCACTGCGAACTTTCCCAGTCCTTGCACTCCTTTGTTCGTCTTCACATCATTGATCGGAGTTTGCCCTCCCACCATAGTCCCGTATCCATTAACCACCGTGTACATCGTCATGAACATCGACGACAGTATGAGAATCGTCAGCTTGGTTCTTGCCATTTTTTATTTTGATATTTTTTTGTATATTTTGATTGATAATTATGGTGATGATGATGATATATATATATATATATATATATAAACGGGGAGAAGGAGAATGAAAGTGAAAGTGAAGAAAGAAGAGTGGTATGCAATGAACGAAGAGAGTATTTCGAGACGCAAATTAAGGCGGTGAAATGCGTTGAGAGGGCAAGCGACGAGCAAGGCTAGCTTAGAGCCTGCTTCAACTACACTTGTCCAATCGGTTCGTAATCCGATCAATTGTTTTTCTTCAACTAAATTCACGAAGGTTCGTTTTATTTTCAGTTATATGTTATGTATATTATTTAGATCCTTGGTTAGGTTGTATTCCCATTGAGGTGGTGACAACGAGGCGGATCGGAGACAGTTTTATATTTTTTATTTCGTCCTTAACACTTGCGGGTATAATTTTAAAAAGTTCTCATTAAATTTTTTAGAATTTTTTTGGCCTCATATTTATCTTTTATGGATTTTTACGGTTTTAGGTTAATCTCGGTATCCAAAAAATAAACATAATTTAATACATTAAAATAAAGGGTAAAACTTTGATACACAGGCTGTATAAAATTAATTTTACACAAGCCTGTGTATTTACACTATAAAAACTCAAATCTTAAATTCTTAACCCTAAAAACTAAACCCTAAACCTTAAACCCTATATACTAAATTCTAAACATTAATCTTAAATTTTAAACCTTACAACCTAAACTCTTAAACCTTAAACCCTAACCCCTAAAACTAAAAGGCACGTGTAAACTAAAGTTTATACGGCCTGTGTATCAAAGTTTTTTTTTTAAATAAATATCCAACAATAAATCTCTAAAATTACAAACAAAAAACAAATCATTTCAAAACTATAAAACATGATTGAAGTATTAACCGCTAAACATGGCAGCCTGCACTAGCTTTAAAAGAAAATACGTGACTAATAATCTATAATTTCAAATCATGATTTGTTTGTTCTAAAAGGAACTAGATTCAATAATTTTTCAACCATATAAATTATCTTTTTTTAATTTTACTCGTAAAATTTACTGTGAATTTCTAAATTTACTGTTATTGTCATTTTTAGAAACATTCTGCTATCTTTTCTTTTGACTTTTGCTTACTCAAAAATTAATAATTCCTAATATATAATTCGAATCAAGAAATATTTGTTTTGAACGAATTTAGACTTTCGTATGATTATAGAAATATAAGGTTCACTTCCTAATTTATTTTGTAAAATTTTTTGAGATTTTTTAAAGTCATTGCTAAATTTAAAAAAAAAAAATTTGTTGTCAAAATTTTATGACCTTTCAGCATTCAAATATTCATATCATTTAAAATACATATAAAAATCAACCATCGTGTATTTTAAACAAAATTAGACTAAATCACGTTTACAACACGTATAAACAACATTTTAATTATTTTTATAGAATTTACGAAGAATTGTCAAACTTACTCCAACTGGCCATACTCAAGTGAGAATAGATTTTTGATGAAAAATAGGTAAATTACCCTTAAGGCCATCAAATTTTGTAAAATATAGGGATCTTTGCGGATATTTTTTTAGATCCTCACAGTGATTTATACGGGTACGGTTCGGTTATTGCCACAGTTCAGATATAGCAATTTCTATTCTCATCCTCATTTGAGCTTCGGTTATAAAACTTCTCCCGTCCCTGTCTCCATAAGTAAAAATTTCAGTTATTCATCATGCTCATCAATTCATATCCTATAATTTTTTGTTATTCCTCACACGATTGTCTGTCCTAATTCCCATTTTCGTGTACCGAAATTGAAGCAATACCATCCGTGCGGGCCAAAATGTATACCGGCAATTGTGTGATGCAGTTCACTTTGATATTTGTTAGTACCACGCGACCCTGCCAACTTCTCATAGTGCGAATCTCTTGCACGTGTGAGTCTCTCAAGAGCGAAGTTTTAGACGCACAAATATCTAATTATAACCCTCCGCTAATTCAATATGGGAACATTACTTCAGATTATGTGATAACGCACGTAGTTTGTATCAATACTTGAACCATAACAATTTAATATATTTATCTTCTCTCTTGATACGTGTCCACAACCCTTCCAATCCTTTTAAAGGGCCATACACCTCCAAATAGAACTAGACTCTCCATGAACCACACCATAACCTCCTCATCTCCACCGTAAAAACACTCCCTCACCGCCTAAATCATCCCTCTCTCCCATCCGAGAACATTGTTTGGCTATTCAATCAACGATATTCGTAACTTATTACAGATGCAAAATATCAATCACGTTTTACATGTCATTTTATAATTACATATGACCAGTAATGTATAAATTCATTGATTTTCGAGATCGCGAGTTAACTTTTATTTTATTAAACAGATAAATATTAAATAAATTAAACAATACGAACATCCTTAACTATTAAAGCACTAAATGGATAACAGTAATGTGACTTTTTTGATTGGTAGAAATCGTCCTTCACTATTATTATGTTAATATGATTGTTCACGATAATCATGTAACAATCTATTTGTATAATGATATAAAAAAGGGGATAATTTGTTTTTTTAATTAAGGACTAAATTGATTCGAATTCAAAGTCTTATTTGATCTTTTAAGTAAAAAAAATTAAAAAAATTATTGAAAATTTTAAAAATGTTTTGAGGACATATCATCTTGTACATATCCAGGATACATCAGATATTGATATCGAATTAAGATATCAAGCATATTCTAATTTTTTGTATAAGCTTTTTCATGTATTTGGATAGGTCTTTAGAGAGTCATTTGAGCTTTGTCCATATCCGGTGATGCATCAGATATAAATTTCATTCCAACAAAAATGTCACCAAAATCAGATCAGAGTGTTTGCTATTCCTACAAAATTAGAGTCTTGAAACAGACGACTCTCACCTTCGGGCAACCGGTACAAGAATATAAGCGACCATTACCGGACCGCATCTTCAACATTTACCTGGACCAAACTTGGGCAAATCTTTCTAGTTCCGGAAAAAAATAGTTGTTACGGTATCAAAACTTTTGCATGCTTCCAACGGGATTCAAGATTCATTTATCAAAGTACGCAATTGCTGTCGGAATGAGGAAATGTCTTCTGCTTTGACGGCCATGACAATCCCCGTTAACTGGTAATTCTTTAGCTGCAAAAAGGTTTGACAGTTGGAAGATAATTATAATATATTGACCAAAACAGAAATAAGTTCAAAAAAAGAATGGTGAAGACGATGAACTATCGAATGAGATAATTGTAATCTATGTCGGAATGCTTCTTAGTCCTTTTGAGGATATTTATCAATGAAAAGAAAAATATGATTCAGACAACTATCATAAGATGTTAGAAAAGGTTTCTTCTTCCAAGATATAATTTCGTGAAAAGAAGTGTCATATTTGAGATCAAATGCATGTCGTGCAACAAAATCAAAAGCATTTTTAGATCTCAAAAACCAAAAGGATTGATGATGATGATAAGTTAGACCTGAGTCCTACTAACCTCGTGAGTAGCGACCTGCTGAGTTTGCAAAGGAAAAAGGAAGGACCACATGCTCAGCTGAAATGTGTTTTGAAAGGAAATCATTAAAAAGTAAAAGCGAAAACAAGCAAATAGACACATAAAACATTGCACAGTACATGCCTCGATGAATCAAATACCTTATGCAAAATCTCTTCTTCTGGCTTAACGTATATGAAAGCTTCATCTTTGTCGGTGTTTGAAGACCTTCTCGGATTTGCATTCTTGAGCTGTAAATTGCCTCCAAGTCAGAGAAAGAATAACCAAAATGCTCATATAAAAAGTAAATCAGCACAAGGAAGATCTTATACCTTGTAAATTTTGCTTACTACTACGTAAAATTTGAACCGGAAGGAATTACGCAACTCCTCCGTGGGCTTCAAAAAGTGAAACAAGAATATATAAGTTTACTACCGATGATAAGTGTTCTTTGTAGCTAAAGAATATACTTAAAATATTACTCAATGTCAAACCTCATCTTCTGTAGCCCATGAGATTTCTTCAAACAATGCATCATAAAGATGCGGCAAGAGTGGGGGAGGAAGATTCACCACGCGTTGAGAAACCAAGAGACCCACATCCTGAGCCTTATCTCCCAGAAGTGATCTCAAGTTTCCAGTTTTATCTTTCTCCGGGCATATGTTAAGAAGGAACTCCTTGAGCTCTGTAAAACATTTATGATCCTAGAGAACAACAATCACAACATTTTAGCTACCCCATTTGGTCTATAAGAGATACACGTGTTCATGTCAGAAATAGAACCTCAACAGATACAATTTATCAAAGCACCCACAGTTTGATAAAGTATAAGAGATATTTAGGTAAGCATTAACCAGAAATAAAACTTGATGCCATCACCTAGCTGACTTTAGGTTTGGGGAACTCTATTCGTATAAACCATTCGATAACAAGAAAGATTCTTTTCAAAAGTTCTGTATACTTATGTTACTTAGATTCAGGTGTGTGTGTCAGCAATAGTATGTCCAAGCCGGTAATGTTCATTCCCCCAAAGATTTGGAGGGTCCTTGAGGACCATATTCTCATATATGTGTTGAACACGAGTGTCAAACACTAGTACTTCCAGGAAAAATAAGGAGTCGGACCAACATGGTTGTTTACTACCTAATCTATCACATTGTATAATATTAGTCATTTAACTTGGCAGATCATTCTCACTATGGGTTTGACCTCATATTCTACACATTCAAGTACAAGGAGACTATTTAATATATTCAATTTCCAAGGACGGAAAAACCAGAATGGCATAATTTAGCCGATCAACAGAGAGGATTACTTTTTAGTAAGTCAATTTCAAGTTAGTGTCAGTCAAGTCAATTTATTTAGCTAACAAAAACAATTCAACATATTAATCAAAAGCTGAAAGCCTAAATCCTACCATTTTGGGGCCAAATTTAACAATAAGCAAGCTAGCCACTGCATCTGCAACCATGTAAGAAGAAAAATATTCAGATATAAAGAATAAGTTTCTTACCTTATATCTCCCCAAGTTAAGAGCAGTAATTATAGAAAAAACCCCATTGTCTTCATCATCCTCTAATTTGACGACAGTTCCAACTGTGGTTTGTTCCAAAATCAAGTCTACAAAACCGCTCAAATCCCATTGCTTGTCATCAAGGTAGGATTGCAGTAATGTTTTCACACCATGGAAATCATCTGGTTTTGGATCAAAGAAGGCAAAATCTGCTTGGACAACTCCCTTTCAAGTATAGAATGAGAAAGAAAAGAGACAAATTAACTCAAACCCTCTTTACATATATCTCAGAATATAATCAATGTTACTGTGATAATGATTAAGTAATTACATGAAATTCTTCATCCTCAGATGACTCGGATTGTCTGTCTACCTCTTTTAACTTCTTAAATTCATCACCTACCGTTTAGGTCAGAAAATATTAAGAATGCGAACTCCGAAATACCAATAGAAGTCAAGCAGATAACAGCAATACAAAGCAAATGATCATCACTTTAAACACAAGAGAACAAAAAAATAAGCTAAAAAACCTGCAGATTGCTGCATGGCATCACGTGTGTAATGTTTAACCATGTAAGCAGTGGCAACTCGAGCAACAGAACGAGCAAATGGTGAGAAAGTCAAAGGCCAAACAGATAACAACCTACGATGCCCGGCTGGTTTGTGTGGCATCTTCAGTAATCAGCTGAAAAATTAACAGTTAATCAAGGGTTAGTATTTTCTTCCAGGGATTCAAACACGAAATCTGCGGATGCTATCTCTTAAGACTAATTGCACGAACTAACAGAAGTATGTCCTGGGTTCAGCACTTCAGGTTAGTAGGGTTTTGCTAATAAGGTGAAGGATCAAAGACCCTAAATCCCTACCTAATAAAATTAACTTATTGTATTATTACATATTTTCGTACAACTTTTTTAAGAGTACACAAATGCATTACCAAATGATCATTTACAGAATTTATCTACTTAATTTATAGTTAGCATAAAACATTTTAGGAAAAAAAAACTACAATTTAAACATTGGATACAAATATTCAAAAACTAATTAAACATTCAAACAGTACTAAGCTTAGTACTTTACTTTCCCCATCGAAATACAGCTTAAGCTCAGCTAAACAAAACTAAAATCAAATAAAAGATTAAAAATGGATAAAAAATTGTCAGAATGTATACATACCTTGGCGAATGTGAGCACAGCTTGGGTTTTTGGATCAGTTTTAAAAGGGAAAAGAAAGACGGCAGCTTTCGTCGTCGTCGTTGGTTTACTGTGCAGATTCTAGTGAGCGCCGCCGCCGCTATAAAAAGCGAAGGAATGAAGAGATACAGCTGACGAACGGCAGCAGCCTGTAAAGAGAGTGATGGGTTTTAATTGGAGTTGGAATTTGCCCTTTTAATTGTTTTGGCTCATTTGGGCTTTTTACTTCCATCATGAATAAATTAGAGACCTATCAAAATAAATTTACTAAAATTTAGTTAATTATTTAATTTGATAATCAAATTTTTAATTGTTTAATATTATCGTTAAATTTTATGACTTCATTTAAATTGATCATTGAGCTCTTAACGAATATTAAGGGAATTACGTGTTAATTAACAAATTTTGTATAATAATACATTTAGCCATTAACACTTGTATATTAAAATAATTTAGTCTTAATTCAAAAAATAATGATAAATTTAACTTTCAATATTTACACATTATTTTAATTTAACCCTTTTTTAATTAAAAATAATTTAACCCCAAACCCTAAATCTAAAACACTAAACCTAAAACCCTTAATCTATAAATACAAAAACCAAAAACCTCAAACTCATAAACTATAAACTCTAAACCTAAAACACTAAACACTAAAACCATAAACCTAGAATGCGCTGATCTGCTGCAACCAATTTTGAATGCACTGCATTAAACAATATTGTTTAAATGAATTCCTAACAGCTAACAAATATTATTGAAGATTTTCTTCCAGTGTGTAAAAGTTGCACTGTAAAGCTACCTACATTATAATTGTACTTCCATTCAAGATATTCGAAATGATGGATAAAGCTAAATCCTGCATTTATTTAATATAATGTTATCACGATAAATAATATATTAACAAAACTCAAAACTTGGAAAGGAAAAAAATAATTTCCCTTAAACATCATGAATCATGATGTAACAAACAATCGCTGCTATGGACTTTTATGTACAGAGTAATCTTTCTTACCTCTACTTCAGGCATCACTTTTCCAGATACTTGCAAGTATACGACAATTTAAGTACAAGAAATAGGCCTACTGAATCCATGCTTTCTTCAACCTGTACATGGTACTTGATGAGTTCAAGGGGTTTAGGGTTTTAAGGTTTAATATTTGAGGTTTGGGGTTTATGAGTTCAAGGTTTTTGATTTTGAGTTTATGGATTTGGGGTTTAAATTTAGGGTTAAATTATTTTTAATTAAAAACAGGACCAAATTGAAATAATGTGAAATATTGAGGATTAAATTTATTATTATTTTTCAAATTAACACTAAATTGTTTGAATGTGCAGATGTGGATGACTAAATGTGTTATTATACAAAATTTGTTCTCTCTTAACGTTTGTTAAGAACTCAATGACCAAATTGAAGCAAAACACAAAGTTTAATGGTAACATTGACGCAATTAGAAGTTTGGTTACTAAATTGAATAATTAACCAAAATTTAGTGACCATTTGTGAATTTTAGTAAACGAACCAAACGTTCAACGAACCGTTCGGCGGGATGTTCATTTATTTATTAAACAAACGAACATGAACAAGATTTTCTGTTCGTTTAATTAAATGAACAAACATTAACAAATAGCTCGTTCGTTCATTTATGTTCGTGAACGCTCGATGATCCGTTCATTTATGTTCGTTTAAATTTATTCACATGTATTCATTACTTTTCCTGACAAAAGTACTATAATTTAAAAAAATGTATTCACATATGTTCTTTCGTTTGTGTTCATTTATAAATATAAAATTTTGTATCTTTCTATATCTCCCGAAAATTTGATTTTTACTAAAAATCCCTGTTCTTGGGTCAGATTCTAACGAATCGAATCTTTCGACAATTTGTAATAAACTTTATATTTATTAAATTTAAAATTTTAAATTAGAAGACAAGAACAATAAGAAAAGTAAGAATAAAATAATAAAGAAAGTGAATTATCGTATCATACACTTGCTTGGGCTGCTTTAATGATAGTCTTTACATTTTCCCTTTCACTCGTAGTATGGGGAAGAAGTGGGCTCTAGGGTACTCCTAATTGGGTTGAGGAATCAAACTGTATCAATTGTTTTCTAGATCATTTTGCAAAGCCTTTATTTTTAACTATTTAGTCTTCATTTCGAAATTCTTGGATTCTAGTGAAGTAATGTATTCTATGAATAATATAGATCAATAATATAGACGAATAACACCCTTTCAATCAAAATTAAACAATCATTTCAATAATTCTCATGTTCGTATTTCAAAAGTAAAAGAGATCCGGATGATAGGCAATTTATTAAAAAAAGAATTTTTCCTAAATTTTCTATTTTGATAACCAGCTCTTAGCAGAGTTATAAATGGACAATGAGGGACAAGGAGCCTGCCCTTTTGTTTTTTGTATTTGCTTGTTTTTATTTTCTTCCCTCTATACTATTCAAAGAAAAAAATGTAGTTCTTTTTTTTATTAAGATCTTGCTTTAGTGTAGTCACATATTGCACACTTACCCCCTATTTTATTTGAATTTTATTTATGTCATGCTTTATTGATTCATTTCATATCATGGATCAAAGAAAAAAGTAAAATTCAAAATCGGCAGAGTATGCCCTTTTTTCGAAACGAAATACGAAGAAAAATTACCATAGAACTCTTTGGATCATATGTCAACTGCTCAATGAATTACTTCTTTGGAATGGTAAAAAAAATACCCAAGTAATCTTTTTTTAATTAACATATATGTGCCTATTCCATTCCATTTTCCCTTCATTTCTGATTATTTTCTTATTTTTAATAGGAATCTCGGTATCCATCAAAAGAATTAAATCTATGAAATGAAGAATTAGAAAATCGTAAGACTTGCCTTTCAATTATTTCAGATTGATTGAAATCAATACAACTAAAATAGATCAAGTGAAGAAATAAAATTGAGATACTATGTACGGTACATATATTTAATTGATATCGACATGTATGAAGATACATATTGTGGATTCATCTATATTAAGTGTATTAAGCTTGTATCTTTATACATTACAATAATAGATATAGACAGTATGGTAGAAAAAAATATGAATCTTTCTACCATACTATCGAGTTTTATAGGATACTGCTGATTCTAGTCATTCATTTTATTTAAGACGTGAAATTGGAATCCTTTTTTTCTTAAATCCTTGATAAAAAGTCAAGTTTCATTTAAATTAATCACTTTGACTGACAGTTTTTATGTATATTATAAGCAAAAAAGCGGTAGAAACTAGAATGAACAGTGATGTAGCAATAAATGCGAGAATATTTACTTCCATAATTTTATTATTTTTTCCTTCGCAATAACTCGAGATTTAATCCCATAAAGATGATAAATTTGTCGCTTGTAAATTCAAATTCAATGCAATGACTTAGATTTCAATGACATCGAATCGAATCAATATCATGAATAACAATATCTAAGCTATCAAATCGATTCACCGTCGAGAATTGAATAGTATAACTTAGGAAGATCTTTTATCCACACCGAATACAAAAATGGATTCCTGGTCCAATCAAAAAAATTCATTTCCTTTATTTATATATTCTTTTTCACTCTTTCTTTTCGATAATCTACCGTCTTCCTTGTACAATCATCCGATGTATCATCTGACTACTTTTCCACTTTCACCGTTTACAAATAAACCCCAACAAAAAATAAAAAGGAAAAAAAAAGATATCGTTAGGAATGAAATTCTATCATTTGTATCCCCTTTGACAGAAAATAGAGAGATCGATTGATGTATTTTTTTAATTGTATCCGTCGGGACTGACGGGGCTCGAACTCGCAGCTTCCGCCTTGACAGGGTGGTGCTCTGAACAATTGAACTACAATCCCAGGAAAATAAAGAAAAGCGTACAACATAGATAGTCTTATGATTTTATTCAAGCCATTTTTTACATTTTCGATTCAAATCGTCGTGTTGTAACAAACAAAGGCGCGAGTGACATATTGATATCCATACGGGTATGCACTTAAGTGAGAGCGACGCGAATTACTAGTAATCCTTTTGTTATTGCCAAATAAATCGATCAATAATCAATTTCAAAATGAAAAAGAGATAGCCTTTTTTGTTTACTTTACTCTTTCTTTTCATTACACTTTCTACTTAATGATCTTGATATGAATCTAGAGCGTTATCAAGATCAGAATTTATGGGAACAACTAAATAAATAGAACAAATAAAAAAACAAATAGCAGTAGGGATGGATATATCAGAAAATTGGACTTTTTTATTCTTCCCTAATTTTTTTGTTTGGCTTTTTTGGAAAAGAAAAAAATGGGCATTTTATGTTATGGCGGATCAACGAATTATTGGGTCGAGCTAGATTTGAACCAGCATAGACATATTGCCAACGAATTTACAGTCTATCCCCATTAATTGCTCGGGCATCTATCTAGGAAGAATCAATTCAAGGTTTATTGATAATCCATGATCAACTTCCTTTCGTAGTACCCTACCCTTAGGGAAAGTCGAATCCCCGCTACCTCATTGAAAGATAGATGTCCTAAACCGCTAGACGATGGGGGCCTATTTGCCTGACCGCGACCATACTATGCTCATAGTAGGAGCAGTTTTTTGAAATTGTCAACATAATAGAATAACTAGATCCGAAAGCTTTTTCCATCTATTATAATTTTCCATTTTTGATTCATGATTTAGATTTAGTAAATCATTCATTTTAATCGTCACTTTGTTCTATATAAAAATGAATTAGATACATTCAATCTATTATATAAATATATATTATAAAGAGAAACTAGATTATATTAATAATACAAAGTATAAGATCCTTTCGGGAAGTGATTGGTGTGGCATAAACATAAAAAAGGGAGTTAACCTTCATTTTTACACTTTCATTCATTGATTCACTCATTATTACGACGAGACAGGTATATTTCTATCTTACACTAAGCTAGTAAATTAACAAAAAGTATATCTAAATTAACAAAAAGTAAATCTAGAATTTTGAGAAGAGGGAGCAAGAAGTTATCAAAAATTACGCGTGTTTTTTTTCTAAAAAGCGGGTTCGGTGGACAAAGCAAATCTCTTCATCACATTTTTCAATAAAATATATTAGATCTATGTCAAATTGCTAAGATCGTATTAATCAAATCAAATAAATGAATTCCGTTTTGTTCTGATAAGCCAATTATAATTGGCCTTGAAACAATTCATTGCATTGATATTTATCAAATCCACTATCAATAAACCCTTTTACCCTCTACACGTTAAGTAAATTAGAATTATCATTCCTGAGAGCTACTAGCCGCTATGAGTCTACCGCATATACTTATATAGATAGATAGATCTTATTATATATAAATAGATCTTATCTGTCTACCGATTCATTCAGTAATTGAATCGAACGACCCTTCTAACTTAGTGGTAGAGTAACGCCATGGTAAGGCGTAAGTCATCGGTTCAAATCCGATAAGGGGCTTTTGACTATTTTTTTCATAAAACTCCAGTGAAAGTGAAATAGTAGTATTCATATTGAAACGAAGAATAGGGATGTTGTTTTTATTGGTAATAAAAACCAACTGTATATGTATAATAATTTAATTAGTAATTAGAAATTGTATAGTATAATTTAACTCTATTAAGTTATTATTCTAATGAGCTAGAGTAGGGTAAATCTAAAAGAAAGTTGAACATTTGTTTATTATAATGAATAATAATAAGTCGTCTCTTGAAGCGACAAAACAAATATATATTTATATTTTGATTTTGAATTAGATTATTCCAATCAAATCCAATGTAAAGAATTGTAAAGATTAGAAATTAACAAAAGAAAAAGTAAGTGGATCTAACCCATTGAATCGTGACTATATCTACCATTTTGATATTAAAATTCGATAGAGATGAAATTGGAACAATGGATTTCTTTTTATTTCATATTTATTTGTTTATTTGGACTCCACAAGAATCTGTTGATATTTCTGATTCAATCTTCTTGCTCATAGGAATAAACTAATATTTTATTCCTTTCTAGATAAAGAGAAACGTTTATTTCAAGTTACAACCTAAGAGCCTTTTTCAACATCTTATCTTTCCTTGATTCCAGAGCACAAGATCCATTTCCATCTATATAGAATATATAAAATTTATTAGATAGAAACCTAAATCAAATCATGTCTTCACATATCAAATATTTCCATATCGATACATATGACACTTTTGTTCTAACAATGTGATGGAGAGTGAGTGCGAAAAAAGACTTTTATTTTGATTCTCCTATTATTAAATTTAATATTATTTAATTTAATATCGTATTAGATTGAAAAATAAAAACTTCTCTCTTTTTCTGATATACAAAAGTAACTAGAAAAAGATTCGAAGTGGATTTCTCGACCCGTGAAATGAAATGAAAAAATAGACTCTGGAGTTTTTTTTTGTTTTATATTCATCTGAAGGAAATATGAGAAAGAAAACAATAAATAAAAGAAAAAATGAAGGAAATATATATCAGACTATAGTAATTTAATACACATAGAAATTAGAAGAATACATAAAAATATTGATTTTTATCAATCTCACGAACAAGATCCAAGAATAAGATTAGTTTATGGAGGGGGAGGGGTAGATCTGGGTGGGGATCAACCACTAGTGAGAGAAGGGATCGCTTCTTCCTTGAATTGAAGAGTTCGTTAAAAAAATTAATTTATCTGATTGATGAGCCATAAGACAATTCATGGTTCAGGTTCATGCGACTAGTAAAAATAGAAAAGAATAAACGAATTGAGTTCATTGATTTACCTAAGTCAGATTATAGACCAATACAAGAAAATATTTTTTTTATATTCGAAACCAATTAATTATAAGAGGCGGCGTATGAGAAATCAAATCATACATAAAAGATCGAATCCCCGAACGCCCAATCTTAAATACAAAAATAAAAGACTAAACACAACTCAAATTTTCTCCTAGGTCCATAATTAATCCTATGTATGTGTATGGATCCTTAGGATTGGTGTATTCTTTTCTATTCTATATCTCACGGTTTCGGATCATGGATCGAGCCAAGCATCACAACTTCTTCTACCCATCTTGTATGTTGTCCTTTTGGTTCCGTGTTGAAATAGAAACTTATTGTATTGTATTAGTAGACGCGATTGTACGAAAAAAAGTCTTGATAGGAGAAAATTTTCTTTATTTTAATTTTTCAGTGCGAATTTTACACAACATGGGGAAATCACTATTTCGAATTGAAAATTGATATTTCTAATTGAAAAGAAAAAAAGAGCTCTATCATATATAATGAACTGCTACTCTAGGTTCTCACAAAAGAGAATCGTTTCCTTCAACATTCACTCATTGTTCGTTAATAACCCTAGTGATTGTATCTAGTATTCTGATAAGAAATAAAATATTTTGGAACAACTCGATGAATTTAGTAGATCTTTTTAGGAGGACCCAATGACCGTAGATCGAACCTATCCAATTTTTACAGTGCGATGGTTGGTTGTTCACAGACTAGCTGTACCCACCGTTTCTTTTTTGGGATCAATATTAGCAATGCAGTTCATCCAACGATAAACCTAATTCGAATTAATTATAGAGCTATGACACAATCAAACCCGAACAAACAAAATGTTGAATTGAATCGTACCAACCTCTACTGGGGGTTATTACTCATTTTTGTACTTGTTGTATTTTCCAATTATTTCTTCAATCAAGAAAAAAGAGTAATAGAATATTAAATAATAGTAGAAATTCTCTTATCCCATTCGGAATGATTGTATCTCATAATTATCTATGACTGTTTATGTCTTTAGCACGACTACTTGATGAAGTGCAGAGGGAAACAAGATAAATGGCCGATACTACTGGAAGGATTCCTCTTTGGATAATAGGTACGGTAACTGGTATTCCTATGATCGGTTTAATAGGTATTTTCTTTTATGGTTCATATTCTGGATTGGGTTTGTCCCTCTAATATGTAATATAAGATGTAATAATGGGATGAACTAAGTTATAGGCATGAAAGTGTAAGAACTCAACGCCCCCCTATTCTTTTGTTGTCTAATTCGCGAGGAGGGGGCTCGTTCAATTCTTAATGATCATGATCATAATATTGCGGTCGTACAAATGACAACAAATGGATCACTTTTATGATAATTTTTTGAAGAACGAACTCAATTAATTGATTCATAGCATCTATTCTTCGATAGTATCTATCGAGACTTTTAAGGTTAGAAGGAAAAAAAGAATCACTCAATTGGATGACACAATATATATTTAATATATTTTTTTCTCTGTCGACTAGATATCAAGCAAATCCTTTCTAGATTAGCCTAATCTTACTCTATTTATTTTAGTATTTCATCAAAAATATTAGCCTAATCTTACTCATCAAAGTTTGAAAATCTTTCATAAGTTCAATATAACATATTTATCGATGAAAATAAAACAATGTAGGGATACGAAATTAAGATTTTCTTAAGATGTAAAATTAATTTATCGATAAAAATACAATAAAAATATTTAAATTATAAGGATAGTTAGAATTTGTAAGAGTGCTACGGCTAATTGGTTTGAATATTCCCTTTTGGGAAAAAATGGACAAATACCTCCCAAAGAAGAATATTTGGAAAAATACCCCCCATTCTGCCCACGTAGGAAGGACTCGCGTCTTGCAGGACGCGATTTTCAGACACGCGTCGCCCAGTACGCGACTTCAAGCACAAGTGGATTATATTATCCATTAATTAAAAAAAGAAAAAATAAATAAAAGTCGCATCCGCTAGGACGCGACTTCTGCGAGATAATCAGACGAATCGGCAAAAATTTATCGGCTTCTCGAAACGGCGATCTAAAAAGAACTCGCGTTGCGCAGGATGCGAGTTCAGTGTAAATTAAAATTAATTATATAGATTAGATTAGGTTAATATTAATTATAAAAAGAAGAGTGTTCTGGTTAATGGAATAATTTTTAAAATTAATTTTAGGATTCGAGTTCCATTAATTAAATTAATATTAATTAAAAAAGATTGTTCCGGTTAACGAAATAATTTTTAAAATTAATTATAGGATTCGAGTTCTATTAATTAAATTAATATTAATTAAAAAAGAGTATTCCAATTAATATGGTAAATGGTTAAAAGTAATGTGTTTTTGATTTGATTTGTAAGATAAATAGAATACAATCTCCTTGAAATTTAATTATAATAAATGGAATACAATCTCTTTGAAATTTAAATTTGATTTGTAAGATAAATGGAATACAATTTCTTTGAAATTTAGATTTGATTTGTAAGATAAATGGTTAAAAGAGTGTTCTAATTTAATATTAATTATAATGACAATATAAATTTTTATTTGAAATTTAATTGAACTCGCATCCTGTAGGGTGCGAGTTTTGCGTTAATATCCAACGGTTGGATAATTATTTACGGCGTTAGGGTTTCGAAATATTAAACAGAACTCGCGTCCTGTAGGAGGCGAGTTTTGCGTTAATAATTACAGAATGTTCAAAAATTTACAGAACGATCGAAAATTTATTGACCGTGTTAGGGTTTCAAGAAACTCGTGTTCTGCAGGGTGCGAGTTCCATTCAATCCTCGCACCCCAACCGGTGCGACTACCACTATAAATTGGTCCCAAACCCCATTCTTACCCCACCACAGCACAATTCACTGTCTCTCAAATCTTCTTTCTTTCAATATTTCGTTTGATTTATCGAGTTTGATATAATGGCAGGATTAATAAGGTTGGATCACAAGCACATGTTCGATTATCATCGGAGACATGTAAGTTTTATCTACTTTAATTTTGTTTATTTTTTATTTTATTATATATTCTAATTTTATGTACATACATGTTATATAATTTTTTTATGTAGTTTAATTTATACTTACGCGAGTTTCATTTTTTTAGGGAGGGGAGGAATGACGTCCGGAGGTGTTTTACAATCTGGTGTCGAATATACCGGATCTATTAATCGAACCGTATTTGGAGGAGGTTGGATTTCTGCACGCATCCAAAATTATTGGATATGCAAAATTAGACGTTGATTTGATCAACGCTCTTTTAGAGATGTGGAGGCCGGAGACATACACATTCCACATTCCTTGCGGCGAGGCGATGATCACTCTGCAGGATGTTTCGTATATCCTGGGTTTGCCTGTTGATGGAGAGGTGATCAGCGGTCCCGGTACTTTAGAATGGCATGCCCTATGTTTGGATTAGCTAGGGGTTGCGCCGCAGAGCTTTGATGGTGGAAAACTGAAATTGAAGTGGCTGGGGGAAAATTTTACAAATTTACCCGCTGATGCAAACGAAGACATGAGGGAGGTAAAAGAAATTTAATTTTTTTAATATTATTGAAATAATTAAAATCTTTACATATGGTCGCGCTCTATATTTTTGAATATTACTAAAAATTAATTGGTTGCGAGAATTTTTTTTTTGAATATATGTTTCCATGTTTTAGGCATATGCTCGCACTCATATTTTACTGATGATTGGTGGGGTATTGATGCCTGAAAAATCCCGCAACAAAGTGCACACGATCTAGTTGTGGTATCTGGGGATTTTGAAGATGCCGTAAACTGAACTGGGGATCCGCAGTTCTGGCATATCTGTTTAGGGAGCTGTGTAAGAACACTGATCCTAAGAAGTGTCAGATTAGAGGTTGTTTGACGTTGCTCCAGTCCTGTGCGTGGTGGAGAATACCGTTTTTACGCCCTTAGCTTAGGCAACCTACTCCATATGTTTTTCTGTTGGGTCGGAGGTAAGAAAACCGTTTATTTTTTTTAATATACGAATTTTTATAATTAAAATTAGTTTTTTAATAAATGTATTTTTGTATTATAAGTCTTATTTTATAGTTGGACCGGTCCTCTAACCCATGTTGGTGTTGCAAGCAGTCTAGACGTTATCAGACGGGATATTGAGAATGAATCCGCGAATAATCAGGTAACAACTTGGTTTTGGTGTATTTATTTTTTTAAAAATATTTAACTTTAATTATATATTGTATAGTTTTTATAGACACTATACGAGGATCCGAAAGTGCACGAGTATATCCCAGAATTTTCAAACGAGATGAGGCTTCTTTGGACGGCCACTGTACCACTCGTTTGCTACGCTACAGTTGAGTGGCACCTGATTGACCGCGTCTTACGGCAGTTCGGTTGTTTCCAACCTATTCATGCGGTCCCTCCAAATCTGGATGAGCTACACAAACTCACACGACAGGGGAAGCCCGAGGTAATATTGATCTAATTACCGCATTCTTTTATTAACTCTAACGTAATTCATATCTAAAAAGAATAATAAATTTTTATATTGTTGGATAGGTTGATTGGTAGGTGCACCACCAAAACTATATCGCTCACTGAAGGGACATGGCGAATCAACGATGGCAACCCCATCATGAGTATCGTATGTTTGATACGATGGTAAGCCATGACTACGAGGAGTGGTTTTTGGCAAATGGGAAGGCATTTATTCTGACTCTAGAGGAGCGATCGTTCGTCCACCAACGTCAGCAACGCAACCGCCCACGGTCTCAGCGTACGATGGGAGCACGAAACATATTTGTGGATGCGTCATCATCGAATCGAAGCTGTGCTGCTGCCTCCGAAGCACCATCACCATTACTGTCACCATCGCATGCCACCCCACAACCGATGTCGCCGCAAAACTTCACGCATTCGATGCAATCATCGTTCCAGCCATGCTCAAGTCCGACCGAAGGTTTTTTCACACCTTCTGTGTCAGACCCCTATGGTTAGTTTGTGGCGATGATAAGTGGGGCCTCGAGCTATTGTCCACCCTACGTGCCCTTCATGCAGTTTTCACCGGCGGGGACCATTTTTGGAACCGAGATTGTCCAAAAAATGCCAACGTAGTCCTTTTTCTACCTTAACGGGCCTGGTAAAATGAGTGGTACTGCTGGAGCTAGAACCAGTGGTACTACCGGTGATGATGATGACGAAAATGATGAGGATGAGCCAGTTGATGTTACTCGCCTCCGCCGCAATCCCGATCGAACTCGGCGTCCACCACGATGAGGATTAGTAGCTTGTGGTATTTGCAAAAATTGAACTGTAATATTTATTTATTTAGTTATTAAATTATTATGTAGTGAGTACCAAGTGAGCCATTTTTTAATTAGTATATATATTCAGCTATTTGTTACCATTATTTTTTTCATATTTTAATTCATACTTGTAATTTTTTTAATTAGTATATATATTTCTTATTTTTTTCGTACTAGGTGAAATCGCATTCTACAAAAAGTGAGTTCCCTGACACGTCAGGAATCCTTGGCAAAGTCACTTTTTGCAGAAAGTGACTTTCCTAACACGTCAGTAATCCTAGACAAACTCACATTATACAAAACGCGACTTCTATGACATGCCAAGAATAGTGGCCAAACTCACATTCTATAGAACGCGAGTTGGGGGCTATAAATAGCCCCAACAAGCCACGGTTCTAGATACTTCGCTCATGTTGTAACTATTAATAACAACAAATCGTGTACCCGAAAAATATTTTTACACAGAGATTTCTCGGGTATTGTGATTTGTTGCTATTCGTAGTTGCATAATGTAAAAGAAAGTTTTGGTAGGTAAGGAGTTGTGGTGCGATGTGTGTACCGTGTTTGTGATCAAGATGAACGACATATCACAATATCTGGAAAATGTGTGGTCTTCTTAAAGTGCTCGCAATCCTTTTAAGATTCGCTTGACGGTGCGGGTTACTTATTTTTATGCCATCATCGTGGAGGTTAGGTGAAGACTATCTCACGTAACTGTGGTCAAAGCTCACACCATGTCCGCTGAGGATGAAAGTGGGTATAAAATTGAGAGTAATGAGATAAACCTCAAAACCTACGACTTCAATCACAGACGAAGAGTAGACATGTGTAGGGGTACATTGACCGGTTAAAATGTTGCTGACCCCAGCCCAATAATGTACAAGATGCCGTCTTTGGTCAGGGGCCATCTTTGGTCGGGGTCAGAACTGCAGATATGATGCAACCTGGACTTGACATCTAATAATGCATAGCAATTGTTGTCATATCTAGGGTCACTTGGTGGACTACTCAGGCCTGGCAGTTGCGGATCACCTCAAATACAAGTTGAGGATCTTGTATGCAGTTTTGTTAGGTTCTAAACTTGTTAGACTACTCGGCCTAGGAAGTTGAGGATCGCCTCAAATACCGGTCTAGGCTTGAAGAAGAGAATCAAGTGTTTGAAGAATGTCTGCAAAACAAGTTGGATGGTTTGTGTATAGACTTTTAAGATTTCATGAAAAGTATGTAACTTAAGTAAGCAATGTAATTCGGACAGATACAGAAGATTTGATGAAAAGTATGTAACGTAAGTAAGCAATTTAGTATATATTTTGTTTCTGTATATTCAAATTTAATTTTAATGTTGAAGCATTTAAGTTTAAAAAAAAGAAGTTCCTTTTTAAAAAAATTAAATCAAACGAAGTAATGGAAAAGGCGGTTGGTAGGACACGAGTTCAGGATTTATGACATGTTGAGAAAACACTTTGATGGTCACTTTGATGGTCCTATAAATACCCCCTCCTCACTTCCTCAATTAATCGCTCTTTAAAATTTTCTTTCGATATATATTCTTCGTTCTCAATTTCCTACTAATCCGCTCTACAATGGCTGGTAATGTTGATGATTTCCCATGTATTGGGAGACAGTCATGTGATGCTGCTGTTGATTGCGATGGTGAATTAGAGGTTGGAATGATATTCGCGACAAAAAATCTAGCGAAGGGTGCAATTAAGCATTACAACATATAACGTTCAGTTCTGTCGAAAGTGCTGAGAACGAATGCGGACAACCATATTGAAGAATGTGTCCACAAGGACCCCGGATGTAACTAGAGGATCCGTGTATCATGAATCAAGAGGCAAAACAATGTGCGGCGCATAGTAAGATACGATGGACCTCATACATGTTAGTTAGTGCAATGTATTTGGATGTTCCTTACGTTTTTATAATAAAGTTGAATGTTAACGATTGCAGAATTAATTGGATATTTCGTTCATGGTCGGTACGTTTACAACCCTAAAAATAGGTATTATAATTTTTCTGAGGAAGACAGAATTAATACATTATCAAAACATGCTACACGGTAGTTAATTGAAATAACTACACCAAATTTAAATTACTAAAGCCTAGTTAAAATGAATGGATGAGGAATTCAATTTCGTGTCCTTGTTGATGAATTGGAGCCCTCATCAAATTATACAGTGAGCTCGATGTTTGTAAACCCACACGTTTGTATGACCGAAACATCTTGCGCATATCTCTCTCATTCGATAGTGTTAGCATATAATGTTCTTCTGGGCCGGGCTCAGCGACTGAGACTTTGACATGCAAGGCTGAAATTTTTTGGTTTGTTGACTCGCTGACCCATGTTGAAATCAAGTCAAATAGCGCATCTTTTGTGATTCTTTCATTGAAAGATGTGTAGGCGTAAGTTCCACGGAAGAAAATGGTAGTAGAAAATCGGTCCATACTTTGTATTTTAATTGTTGGGGAAACAAATTTGAGAATAACGTAACAAGTTGATGAAGTTGTTCTCTGTATTTTGTAAGCTGAAGAAACGAATTTCGGGATAGCGTAATTTATGAAGTTGGCTTTCTATAAAAGCTTGAGTGAGGAAGTCGCGTTCTACAAAATGTGAGTTTGGCCAGCTTTGAAGGACATCGCGTTGTGTACAATGTGAGTTTGCCTGACAGGTCAGGAATTCTGCTTTGCTTGCTGAAGTCGTGTTTTATACAATGCGGGTTCCTTCAAAGCTGGCCAAACTCGCATTTTGTAGAATGCAACTTCCCCAAAAGCGTGGTTGACAAGTCGCGACAAGTTACGTCTGATAAATCGGTACAAGAAATGGAGAAATAACACAACTTCAAACCACTTTATCTGTGAACAAGAAATACCGCTTCTTAGTTTCAACAATGGCAAAAAGAGTGGAAGCTGTAGTATACTACGATGGTGAGATGATCCCTGATGTAGAAATTGGAGTCATATTCCAGTCCCCCAACAATGTTACCATACAGATTCCGATAGGAGTAACGTATTAAAGGCTTAAACGAGCGATAACGAGGAAGGTTCCACATGCTTCCGGAATAGAATTACAGCTATTGAGGTATCGACTACCTTCATCGTTAAATTCGTTGTATTTCATAATATTTAATGTTTGGGATGATAGAGATATGCAAATGATGCTGGAGACCCATACCGGTTGTTCCATGGGATGACCCATAGAGCTCTTCGTAACATTTTCTGAACGAAACGTTGGAGAGGAGATTGTGGTGCCAAATTGGCTTCATACAAATCTTTACTTCGACCCAAATGCTAATAGTCTAACATCAAGTTTACGACAAGGCTTCAACTTATTAAGTACGGGCAATGACGAGGCTGGATCGTCTTCTACCTCCAGGCCAAGGTATTCTTGCGCAACCAGTTTTAAGTTAGACCTCAACATGCCACCAACACAGCACTCAACGTACAATCCATACAGTGCGGGTGCACGAGCGTCATCATCTAAGCCGTTGTCCTACCACGAAGAGTTTAACCTATTCGATTTTTCATCAGTCAGACATCACTCAACTTATATCCCTAGTGAGGAAAAAATAGATTATATCTCATACGGAAGACACTCAATATATATCCCTGGTGTAGTGTCATCATCATTTACGGGGTCGTCCAACAATGAAAAGTTCTACCAGTTTGATTATTTTTTCCATGACGTCACTCAACTTATATCCTCAATGATGCAAACACATATGATTTCTCATCGATGGGAAGACATTCATGTTCTGCTGATGTGGGCCTAGATATTGGATATAGGCCTCGTCAGCGGTCTCCTCATCGGGTGGCAGGCGCAGAACCTGACAGGGTACATGTTGCTGATGAATCAGAACTATTTAGTTTTGAAGGGGATGTTCATGATGAGGAACCACTTATGGAGCCCAGGCCTGAAGGTGACGAGATGGGTTTATTTCCTGAAGAACCACCAGACCTTTACGAGCCCGCCAATGTGGAGGAGGATGCAGGTACTGCTTCGAAGGATAATACGGATGAAGAACCTACTTCCAGAATACCCATAATTGGAGATGTTCAACGAATAGAATGATGGTAAACTCAGACGTGGAATGGTCTTCATGACTAAAAAACTAGTGGAGGCTGTGATCAAGCACTACAATATACGCAACTCAGTTACGTGTACAGTGAGAAAAACTGAAGCGGACAAATACATCGCTAAATGCCCTCACAAGAGTAAAGGATATAATTAGAGGGTTCGTGTATCACGTTTGAAGAAGATGCACAACCTCTGGAAGATAACGAGATACGATAGACCTCACACATGCTCCGTAACAAGCATGAGTCAATATCATCTTAACTTGGATATGCACATGTTTGTTGATCATATCCTCCTACTCGTTAAAGTAAATCCATGCGTATCTGCACTGGTATGTATAGCTTCGATTAAAAATCATTTCACATACAAGGTAAAATACGATAAGGCATGGTATGCAAGTTATCGTGCCATCCAAAAACTATATGGGCAGTGGGAGGAATCATACAGCAAGCTGCGAACGTGGCTGAATGTTATGCAGAAATACAACCCATGAACAGTTGTGCAACTTGAGACAAAGCCAAGATACTACAATGATCAGGTCGTAGCTGGAGAGTGCCAATTTTTTGCATCTTCTGGATATTCCCGCAATGTATTAAGGCTTTCCGACATTGCAAGCCGATGCTACAGATCGAAGACACATTCTTGTATAGAAAATACACCCAGATCCTCTTACTAGCAGTTGCACAAGACGGTAATAGAAAATGCATTCATGTAGCGTTCGCAATCGTTAAAAAAGAAGATATCCTTTCGTGAACATTTTTTCTCACCAACCTGTGCACGCATGTCCTTCGCCGGGTTCTTCGCTCAAGAGAAGACGTGATATATATTATTTCAGATAGAGGCACAATGATATGTGGATCAATCAAGCGTTTGGGCCAGTCTTGGCAACCTTCGTATATTCATCACCGGTACTGTCTACGACACATTGCTACCAATTACTACCAGAGATATAGGAATGATGATGAGCGTATAATGGTTCTTCGCATGGGTAGGCCTTTCACTCTCAAAATTATTAATTAATATGCCTTTTACTATTATTTCTCGTTAACTATTTCATTTTTTATTGAATAGGCACTGTACATCGAGTAGAGGACATTCAGGAGCTGCTGGAAGAGTTGAGAGATAGAAATTTAGCTAGATATAACTATCTTCTTGATATCCCGAGCGAGAAATGGTTGTGATGTTACGATGGGGGTCGTAGATATGGTTATATGACAACCAACTTGGCTAAGGCGGTCAATTTATCTCTGAAGGGAACGCGTCAATTACCTATCACATCCGTTGTCAATACATATTATCGACTCGCTACACTTTTTGCAAACCTCGGGAAACAAGAAACAAATTGGATGGCAGGTGGCCACACATTCTATCCAGATCTCCAACAAAAATTTCAAATATACCGTGCCCACACAAACGCGATGGGTGCAGTATGCTTCTCTCGTCACGAACATCGCTTTACGATTACTTAATTTTTCTGGTCACTGCAAGGAATATCGCAGAACAATTACATTGTTAATCTTGAACTGAAAAGATACGACTGCGGTGTTTTCCAGACATTCAAGTACATGTGTGCACACGTCTTTTCTGCATGTTTATCCGTTCATTTCGAGGCAATAAAACTCGTTGATCTTTATACCGACTTGAAAATGTATTCAAAGTATATCGATATGAGTTTCCTCCAATCGAAAATGAACGTGATCGTGAAGTGGTTGCCGATGAACCTAAGATACGGCCAGATGAATCCCTGCAACGCAAGAAAAAAAGTCGCCCAAGCTCAACTATGATTCATTGTGCCGAAGATATGGTTCCTCGAGAACGGACCGAACAACCTAGGTTGTGCAGTAATTGTAGGAACTGTGGACACGGCATCAGAAAATGTCCTCATAGGACCCGCCCTGAGTGAACTAGTTGTACTTCTAAATGTATTGTTTTATTCCTAAGTACCACAATAAGATGCCTTATATGTTTCGATTGTTATTCCTAATTACCAAAATATCAGAATTAAATGAACACAATAATACTCTAACTATGAACATATATCATTAAGTAAATTTTTTTAATAATTCTTAAGTTCCTTCGTTCTCATATTTTCACTAATAATCTAACCATTGTAAGCATGTGTTCCCGTTCTATGACGTGAAAGTTAAATAACTAAAAAAAATACCCCAACATACTACAAAATCGACTCAAACTAGACTACAACTCATGTTCCCATGTTTCTTAAGGCTTTTGAACATGGTTAAATAACATTTTTAACGCAATTTTTGCAACCTTTAAGATGCTTTATACACTTCGATTTTTGAACCATTGTCAGCATGTGTCCTCGTACTACAACGTGAAAGTTAAATAACAAGAAAAAATATCCCCTAACATACAACAAAATCGACTCCAATTGACAACAACCCATGTTTACAAGTTTTCCAAGGCTTTTGAACATGCCTAGATAACATTTTTAACGCGATTTCTACATCCATTAGGGTGCCTTATACACTCTGTTTTTTGAACTATTGTAAGCATGTGCTACCGTACTACGACGTGGATGTTAATTAACACGGAGAAATAACCCGAACGTAGTACAATATCGATTAAAACATGACTACCGACCCAAATTTCTATGTTCTTCATGCAAAGAAACATGGTAATTAGCGTTTTTAACGCAATTTCTACAGTCTTTACAATGTTTTATACACGTCAATTTTCATACTATTTTTAAGAGATATATAAGTACTACGCTGTAACAATATGTACCTACAAAAAATAATTCCCCAACACTATAAAAAATCAGCATAATCATGCTGATCGAACCTTGTTTTAGGAATAAAATTACACAAAAATTGTGTCCTGCGCAATGCGATTTTCGTGTTGAAAAAGTCGTGTTCCTTGTAACGCGAATTCCTTTTATATCGTCGTTTCGAAAAAACGATAAATTTTCGCCAATTTGTCTGATTATCTCGCAGAAATTGCATCTTAGCGGATGTGACTTTTATTTATTTTTTTCTTTTTTAAATTAATGGACAATATAATCCGCTTGTGCTTGAAGTCGCGTACTGGGCGACGCGTGTCTAAAAATCGTATCCTGCAAGACGTGAGGGCGACGCGTGTCTAAAAATCGTATCCCGCAAGACGTGAGTCCTTCAGGGTGTTTGTCGGGTGTTTGTCTAACTTTTTTCCTAAAAAACAAATTAGCCGAGTGCAACTACTACTTCCGAGATGGAGGTACGTAGCTAGGGGAAGGACTGCATCCCATTTTTCTAAAAAAAAAGTGAGATTAATTTAATGTTAGTTTCATTTTTTTAAAAAGAATTAGCTTAACGTGTAAAGGCCGACGAAACTACATGGGGCGGGGAAACTACATGTGTAAAGCCTGAACGGAGAGCTTTCGGTTGAGACTATCCTCAAATTTCTAAAAATTCTTCAAATTAAGAGCCATTTTCTATGATACGAATGTGATGGAAACCATAGCTGCAGATGATTGTTTTCATTACAAAGTTTTCCAAGACATTGCACATATATTAAACACAAGTTCTTAAAACAAGAAGATAAACATGAGATGTAACAGTAACTATTATAGATTTTCTTCTTTTATTACACTTCTTTCAAGTTGTAGTAATTGTTGTTGGCAAAGGTACGGGAACAACTACGCTTTTTGTAACTTGTGATGATATTCAAACGAAGACCCGAGGAACCGAATCAACAGGCTTGCAATCAACCTCCCTCAGTTTAGGTATGAGCCCTTTTCCACCACCATTCGCCAGTGGATGAATCCCATGAACCGGACCCGTCAGCTCGACTCGCTTCGCCCTCTCTTTCTCAAAAGAGACCCCGAATCGCTTCTCTACATCTGCATTGATTAAACTCAAACACCCATATTAAAACTACTATAGATCAGGAATTTAAATAGCGGATCACATCCGCAATAAAACTACTATAGATCAGGAATTTAAATAGCGGACCACATCCGCAATAACGACTGTTGTATAGTGATATACGAACAGCGCTACCTGTAATAATTATGTACATTGTCCCTATAGCATCTTTTATGAATGAAGATATATGTCCGCAACCGCTATATATACAAAGCAATCGAAAACACTACAGCAAGCAATTTAAATCCATGCTATAAACAAAAACCTCTTAACTAACTTGAACTCGATTCGGTTTGATTACCTTTGGCGAGTTCGTCGTAGAGCTGACCATCTCGAGTGAGAGCCATCATCAACTGGGGTAAACCAAGAGGGAGATTATCACCTTTGTCAACCTGCCAGAAATGGATGGTCTTACCGTAAGTCTTGCAAACCTTGTCGAGACCGTGTCGCTCGATCGGCCCGGGGATTCCGGGCAGAAACAGCACCCCGCTCTTCACTTCGTACTCGTGCGAATGCCAGAGCGGCTTCTCTTCGTCCGGCAACGTCAAGAACAGATTCTCCGATATCATGTACTCTAATCCGATCAACTTTCCGTCGGCTCCGGGGCTGTCGTAGATCAGACATTGTCGCATTTCTTCGTTTTGATGCGCGCAGTAATGGTGCGACTCGACTTGACGGGTCATGTCGTAGCCATAGAAATGAAATCTACAACAAAAACACCCAACAACATGCGACTTTAAGAACTTAAAGAAAGTGACACAAAATAAGACTTTAAGAACTTAAAGAAAGTGACACAAAATAAGGGAATTCAATTAAAATGTGGACAATTACGCGCAGAGATGTTGATGGATTGATTTGATGGGGCGGAAGCCTTGGATGGCGCCGGTGGCGGTCTCGACGAGAGAAGTGGCGGTTTAAGTCGGCTCGCCGGGAACTGTAAGGTGATTCGGCATCGTTTTCAGATTTGGGATATTTGGATCAATGGGAGAGTTTTAGAAGAGTGTTGGTTTTAAGCTGTCATGAACGGGAGCTTAAAGAGTGTTGCTTTTGCATGCCGAGTTACGCGTGGTAGGAGATTCAATAGACTTGGCGACGAACGTCGCTTCTCTTGACAGCTATATATTTTAATAGGGCTTTAGAAGGAAAATAATAATAATATTTTTTATTAAATAGGATGTATTAAGTTTTCATGCTAGGATTCGAAACTATATATGATAAGATAATATGAGTATATGTAGTTATTAAGTCAATTAGTAAATATTATGTATATTTTTTATTAAGTAGAGAGGTAATTATATTCTTAAAGTAAATATTGAGTTCAAACTCATACAAGATGATGTAACATGAACATCTACCACTCAATCAATTAAAAAATCTCAAAATAAAGTACGTTTTTTTAAATACTTACCCTATTTTTTAATCAAAACAAAAAAATAAATTATTATTTTGTAATTATTTAAGTACTTAAATTATTTTTATAATAAATTTATATTGAATATTTCGAGAGCGTAAACTTTTTAGTTTCCACAAGCTCCTTAGTTTTGGGTTTAGAAATTTAGTTTATGGTTTAAGGATTTAGAATTTAGAGTTTAGAGGTTAGAGTTTAGGTTTTATAGTAATATGTTGAGGGTTTAAGCTTTAACTTATAAACCCTAAATTCTAACCCTAAGCCTTAAATTCTATTCACAATCACTAAATTCTAAACTACTGAACATAAACCCATGAATCCTACGCCCTAAACTAAGTCTTTAAACCCATTTATAATTACTTATATTTAATTTATAGATTAATTAATTCAAATCAAACACCGCTGAAATTCATTAAAAAGACTATTCTCCTAATTTAATTATTCTATTCACAACAATAATATTTATACAATTTATTAATCAAAACAAATATTTAAACTTTTATGATGCGTTAAATCTCATTGACCGGAAATTCTCTTTTATCAAGAAAATAGTCAGACTTAAAGTGGTTATATACTTGTTTTGACAAATAATATTTAAATACTCAACGCAAAACAAATACATAGTTTAGATTTTTTTTACTTTAATCGTTTTAATATGATAGATTATTATATACACTTATCTTATCACTATTAAATATAATCTAATTTCAAATATATATATATTACTTTTTTTACCATCAAATTATTATTTTTATAAAATCTTACTAAAATTACATTTTTTCTATTTTAGTTATTAATATTATGTTTTTCTTTTTTTGTTTTAGTCACCAATCAATTGTTTCTTTTCTGTATTTTTTCCACCGAGTTATTATTTTTCTCGACAGTCTTTTAACGAAGAGTGACCAAAATTGAAAAAAACGTAACGTTAATGATGATTTTATAAAAAAATAGTTTAATGATCATAATTGAATATTTTTAACGATAATAATTATAATAAAATCGAATTAAAAGTTTATTGACTATAATGAAAGTTTTACATTCTAGTGATCAAAGTGAAAACGTACTAAAAGTTCAGTGACTACCATTGTAGTTTATCCTAAAAATATTAGACATTTTTTTAAATGAAAAATCAACCTTTAATTATTATTTTTTGAGCTCCTAATCTATGTTGGTCGAAACAAATATATAAACTAACATTCTATAAACTATGTTAAGTATATTTATGGGTTCTGTTAAGAAATTTTGGTTAAATACATTAACACTTATGTCAAATTATTTAACTAAAATTTTGATTTAAAATTTAAAAAATTACAATTTAATTTAAATAAAATTTAAAACTAGTAAAACATTTTTAGCTCTCAAATAAGCACGTTTACCTCAAAAAAAAAATTGCTTCTAATAGTGTAACCCTTTTCATTTTGGAAAAACTCTTCTCGATTATACATTTTGAAACCTAAATTTCTCTTCGATTTTTTGTTCTCGATAAATTATAATCGATTTGAGTTTTTTACACCTAAAACGATTTTAATTTCGTTATCTTTGTGAAAAATCCTAAAACTACATATCAGTTTTGAAATATAAAATTTACATTTGCTTGCACAACAATTGTCACTATTAATACTTAATTTTATTTGAGTAAGTTTTCTATTCTCTAAAACACAATTACACAATATAAAATGGTTATAATCTCTCAAACATATTTATACGGTATAGATTGATTCTTCAATATTAATGTCTCTGACTATAAATCATGTTTGCTTGTATAACAATTATTCTTTATCAATATATTATTACACTGATATAAATTGATTCTATATTATTATACTAGTCGGTAAACTACTAAGTTTAAATTTCTAAATCCGCTCATATTTTGATGTCTTGGTGTCTCCAAAGAATTCGACTATTCTTGAATCTTGTCTATGGCCTATCATGCGGGTCTCGATGGCTTTTTCGTGCCCTCTAGCTCTAAGAGTGTGTCATTATGATGGATCATAACTTTGTTCTGATAGACAATATATCATGCAATTGCGTTTAGTTCGTGTCACCTCTTCTTGATTGTTTCTTTCAATATCAATCTTGGTTATTTTCTACGTTTGTGTGGTTTTTTTTTTAGGTTTTTTCTCTCAGATGATGGTTGATTTTTGTGATAACAAGTATTTTCAAGTTTGCTTTGCGTCTGTTCTCATGGACTCAAATGTATACCGTCACCTAACAAAAAAATATAAAAAGTAATTTTTTATATAAATGGTGTGTAATTTTTTTATATAAATTTGGGTAAACTACAACAGAGGTCACTCAATTAGGAATAAGATTATATTTGAGTCACTGAATTATTAAAAGTTATATTCGGGTTACTGAATTATGTATAAGGTTACATTTGAGTCACTCAATCATTAAATATTACACTTAGGTCACTCAACTACGGGTAAGGTTACATTTGAGTCACTCAATCATTAAATGTTACATTTTGGTCACTCAACTATGGGTAAGGTTACATTTGGGACACCCTTTGTATTTAAAAAAATACATCAACCTAGTTATTTTTTCTTCCAAATCACTTGTATACTCTTGTTAACACTAGAATACTTCATTTGAAATTATTAATTAATCTAATACACAATTTGATATGTATTTTTTAAATATGAAGGGTGACCTAAATGTAACCTTATCCATAATTGAGTGATCCAAGTGTAGCCTTTAATAATTGAGTGACTCAAATGTAACCTTACCCATAATTGAGTGACCTCTGTTGTAGTTTCCCTATAAATTTGTATATTTATTCCTTAAAAAATAAAATTTAGATTCCTACATAAATTATAAATTCTAAACTCTGCAAATTAAATCTTTATTCCTTAAACTAAATCATTAAACCTTAAATTTTGGCCGTGGAAAAAAATTTCACATGTGATATAGTTTTTGGATTTAAAGATTTAGTTCAAGGTTTATAAGTTAAAAGGTAAACCCCTAATCATATTATTTTAGAACCTAAATTTTAACCTTTAAACCATAACTTTAACCTTTTATTCTAACCACAAATCTTAAAGTCTAAATCCTAAACTTAAACCCCTAAATCATTAATCCTAAACTGAATTTATAAACTCTAAAATTAAAATGATTGTCCAATTTTTTTCACCGTCAATATAATATGTAAATCCATAAAACATTTACGAATAATATATAGATTTTTTTTAATTTTTCAACGAAATAGATAAATGCGAATAAAAATAAATTTACTCAAAAATATCTTCCTTTCTTTCATTCTTCCTTCCCGGAAATGGTCACATATTTTCACGTATTAAATTCAAAATTACCACTCCAATTCCAGTCAAATTCAAAACCCCATGAAAAAGGGTAAAAAGAAAACCTGCTTTTCAACTCTCCAGAACGTGTTTTCTTCTTCTTCATCAACCTAGGTAATACACTTTGTCCTTTCTTTGCACATATACATCCACCCATATATATAATACAAGTCTAAACTAGCCTACAGTCATTAAACCTGACGTCTAATCTACTAATACCATTTCTTTCTCAAAAATATCAAATCAACCCAAAGCTCCATTTCTGCAGCCGTTGCTGTTTCCGGTGCTGATTTGAGGCTCTAAGCTAGAGATTTAGAGAAATAGAGGAGAAAAAAAGGGCCATGGGTATGGAGGAAACTGAGAAACCAATAGAGGTACGAGCTATTGAAGCTTTGGGGAAAGGGTTTGATATAAGTGGAGATATCCGGTTGAAATATGCTAAAGGAACGAGGTTGGTTGTGCTTGATGAAACCAGTAAACGAGACATTGTGTTTCCAGGTGCTTTTGCTGTTAGAGATGTTCCTCAAGATATTCGTATCGATAGAGGAGATCGTATTCGTTTCAAATCTGATGTTCTTGAATTCAATCAGGTCTGTTTTTCTTCTTTGTCTTCTTTATTTCCCCCCATCTTTTGTTTAATTGATGAACTTAATTTTGGTTTTCTTATGTTAAAAGTATAATTCAGAAAGAAAAAAAGTATGAAACTTTGATTTGTATCAGTTTCCCGATTCACCCATGGATTAGTTTTTGTTTCTGTTCTTTCATATGGTTTATTTCGAGAGGGGTAGTAAAATGGTAAAATTGGATTCTGCCCCCTATAATGAGAAAATTATGCTTTACTCCTTTATATGTTAATACAGTGGTGAAATTGCATTTTGAGTCCGTAAAATCTTATAATTCAATTTCGGCCCTGTTCTGACCAGTCCGAAAAATGAGCCAATGTTGCCGAGGCTTGTGGGATTGAAAAAAGTTAAAAAAGAAAATTTGACTAAGGTTGCTAATAATTAATGCTAGTGGGGTTAGCAAGGTGCTATCTTTGGAAATATTTTTCCATTGAATTTAAAATATATATTTAGCCATTTGAGCTCAGCATGAAGTTTGCAGGTTTGATAGAACTTGATTGAATACAATGTCTTTTTCTATGTAAATAGTGCTTGAACGTTGAACTTGGAAGATAAATATGAAAGAGAAGTATATATTTTTAAAAATAGCGTCATGCCTTCTGTTTCATTTCATGGGCATTAACTTTTTGGTGAATGAGCTTTGAAAAATTGTGGGATGAAAGGTTACTTTTATGTCACATCTGGATAAACTTGTTCATTCAACACTTTTGATTAGTGTAGAGTTGAAAAACCAGCTATATTACTTGCATAATCGGATTTGTATTTAATGATATTTGTTTAAGTTGGAAGGGAAATTTGGGTTGGATGTGTCTTTAAATATATTGAAGGGTTTTTACATGAACCGTATGAAGGAAGCAAAACGATAAATGTGAAAATTATCGAGGATCATGCACTCTGTTAAATGTTGTATTGATTAAGATCCTTATATTGGTTTAAATAACTTTGTTTGATGCTGTATCGATGTTGTTCCTTATATCTGCTTCCAAATCTTACTTCTCTTGCAGATGTCTGAGTTACTTAATCAGAAGTCTTCGATTCAAGGAAAAGTTCCTTCTGGCTACCTTAACTCTATTTTCGGGTTGAGAGGAGATTGGCTTCATGATGCCGAAGATACCAAAATTCTTGCTTTTGATGGTTACTTTATTTCGTTATATCATTTACACCTCACCGCGTCGCCTCTTGTACTACATGACAGAGTTAAGAAATCTGTTCCACCGCATTGAGATCCAGCGGCATTGTCCATGTAGGCTTTTGATAGATTATTTGTGCTATTTTGTGGCATTACGATCACTATATCAATGAAAGGTCATATGGATTATCTTGGTTAGATTATCACTTTCCAATGAATAAAAAAGGGGGTTGGTCGAGTGGGGAATCCTTATAAATACACATAAACACGTATACATAGAATTGCCTGCTAACTTGTATCGGTGATGCATCTAAACTTTCAAATTCGGATGCTGGGGAAAACAAGAATCATTTTGGTTACTTGGCATATATTGATATCACTAGTATTGGTTTCATGCAGTACATGACTAATATATTGTATTAGGCAGGTTCATACAGACATATGGGACACACATAATAGTTGGCATGGCTATCGGAGGTCAAGATTTAATATGTTTGAGACAGAACTATTCCTCTGCAATTCCTCCTTCTGAGCTCTGAGGGTATTTGGAGGATATCGGAGACATTATGTTTTCAGATGGGAAAAGCACTTATTATTACAGAGAAAAACGGGAGACGGCAAACAAAAAGTATTAGCAATTCATCAAGGTTTGAAGGCTCTTGATTCCAGTAAACACCAATATTGTTTCTAAATTCCATTTGTTTATGTAGGTGCCCGAGGTCTTTAACCGCATCTTACAGTCAAACACCTTGCAGCTGACCAGCATTGCAGAAACATCAAGCGAAGATGTAAGTCTACAACGCAAGTGTTATGTGATCCTCTTTTTCTTAACAATTTTCTGAATCCATGAATTAAGCTTTTTTTTTCTCTGTTTTTAACTTGAATAGGGACTTACTATAATTTGTTCGAAAAGAGGAGGAAATGTATTCTTGCAGGGTCATTCAAACTGGCTCCAGACTGTACCTTCTAAACCGGAAGGAATTTTGTTCAAGTTTGTACCAATTACTTCTCTTCTGACTGGGATTCCGGGAAGTGGGTACCTCGGTCATGCAATCAACTTGTATCTTCGTTGTAAGTGTTATACTGCCGAACTAATGAGATGACTTCAGTGCTGTGATTGCTTCAAATATGATTTTGAAGATGATTGGAATCCTTCACTGGTAAAAAAATAAAAATAAATATTTTGGCCAGTGTGGCAGTTTGGCGGTGAGACTGGGAAATAAGAAATGTCTCCTATCCTGTTGTCTGAAACCAAATCTGCCATGTCCATTCCAAGTTGAGAAATTTAGCTGAAAAACATGAATGTTTTTAACATTTTACTTGATTGCAGAAAGTAAAATATATAGGGATTTTTTATTTCTTTAAAAGAATCCAAGCTGAGAGAACTCGAGAACATTTGGCCTGTGTTTACAAATCCATTTAAATCTTGTTTATTTTTATAGTTTTTTTTTTGTGATATCAAAGTTCTTTAATTTGCTGAATCTGTGTGTAGACAAGCCTGCTCCAGAAGATTTATGATATTTCTTGGAGTTTCAAGTTCCACGACAGTGGGCCCCTATGTTCTGTGAGTTGCCTCTGAGGCATCACAGGAAAAAAGGTTCTTGCCCTTCCCTGCAATTCGCTTTCATGGGTCCTAAGATACAAGTCAGCTCTACGCAGGTACTCAAACAGCACACAAAGTTTTATTTTACAGTCGTCGGCTTATTGGTTCCTTTTTTAAGTCATTATATTGGCTTGTCACCTGCATTATTGTGTTTTCCAATATCATCTAGAGCAGAGGACTAATAAGATCCAATGTGTGTAATTTCTATGTTCTCATTGTAACCAATGAGCAAGATAATCTAAAATCTTATAATAGACATCACGTGAACCTAACTTAACATGCTAGCATGGAGAATCCTGAAAGTAGGATTAATATTATTGCACGGATTTTGCTTGAAACCTGTACGCAAGTGTGTCGAGTATTACTTGTACATTTACGCTACTAACTTATGTTACTTGGACTCAAGTGTGAATGTTGAGTGCAAGTACGTGTAAATACGAGTCTAACATGGATGTTCTAACTTTTTTTTCAAGTTTTTTCATATATTTGGAGGATCTTTGGAGAGTTATGTTCTTGTACCATTTCTAAAAATGAATCGGATATAGGTGATAAACATGGGTTTTTCAAATAAATATGAAAAACCAGAGGAGCATAGGTCCTAAAAAAGTTGGTGGGGTTCTAGAAGGTTTGATGTTGTCGCCTTGTTAGAATTAAAATGCCACTTTTTATGGTCCAAGCGTGTAGTAGAAAGTAGAGTTTAGTTGCTCTCAAGAATTGAACAATACCTTGAACATTTTGTCATAGATGCATCTTTTACTATTTGAAATGTCTCGTTCTCCATGGTCAAATAGTATGGTAGTCCAGTAAGTTCATTTACCATACTGGCAAGTGGACGTTAACATTGGATCTAATTTCATTTTCTTTGAAGTATCCATGTTCGACACTCTCCGACACACATTTGGATATGGTATGGGGTATGCTTTCAATGTCCGTCCAAATATAATAAAAAGTTAGAAAAAAATTAACATATCCATGTTGGACACATATCAGACACTCGTATCTGAATCCAAGTAACATAGGTAACAACTAGCAGCAAACACACTTTACCGTACTCGATGGTGGAATGTGAAGGGAAGTCTCTTAAATATGAACTTCTCATGACATTTGCAAGAGTGTTAATATATTTGTCTATAGTTTTACCTTTATAGTCCGTGTACGTATACATAGACATGTATGTATAGATATGAATATTTGTGAAATGTGTAAATATAGGGTTAAATTTCTTGACCACTAAGAGTTGCTATCAAGTTTTATTCGATATTTACCTTCTTTAGATAGAATTCACAATTTGCAGCCACATTTCAGTGATGTTCTGTAAAATTTCAGGTTTCAAGTGATCTAAAACCTGTAGTTGGCCTCCGACTATACTTAGAAGGAAAGAAATGCAACCGTTTGGCATTGCATGTGCAGCATCTCTCTAGTCTTCCAAATATAATGGCGGTACCATCAGATTGACTGTGCCAATGGCGAGGTTCAGACGACTTTAAATCGACCGACCAATTTTTAGAGCTTGTCCGGTGGAAGAGATTCTCAAATGTCTGCACATCTGTTGTTAAACATGACCCTAACTGGATTCAAGACATCTCCAATGGTGTTTTTATCATAATAGGTGCAGAGCTCCTCAGCAAAGGGAGGTGGCCAAAGACAGTTTTGCATCTTCGTCTGCTTTACACGCATATACCAAACTGCATAAACCGGAAGACCAAGTGGGCTGCTGCACCGGAAACTTCTTGTAAGGCCGGTTTCCTCGCAAATCTTAGCACAACTTTCACGTTCACTCAATGGACAGTCCCCGGACAACAAAAACCGGCTCCAACCACACTTAATTCGGGTGTGTTTCCCGATGACCCACCGGCACTGATTCATGCCCAGAAGTTGCTAAAATATGTAGATGTGTCGGAGGTCGTCCGCGGCCCGCACGATGCTCCGGGACATTGGCTGGTAACAGCATCCAAGCTAGTGAATGAAGGTGGTAAGATTAGTTTGCATTGTTGGATTATCCATGACATGCTGGACTTAATTTCAGCTTCTTTTGTATATATATATATATATATATATATATATACACACACACAAGAATTTGGCTGAACCAACCCGAAAATTTAAAGCCTTCGCTTGAACTTGATCCGATCTGAATTTAGAGTAAAACTGTCTTTGACCTGATCCGATAGGACTAAAAAATATATCTTTTTCCTATGTATTCAGTAAAATAGGGAATTAATTGAAATATATGAATAATTATTTTATTTTTATCTGATAAAAAATGAATATTATTGAATAAAAGAAAGGTATTATAACAATTATCTCTAAATATTTAGAATAAAATTATATTACTATTTCGGGTATGATATTTTCACTTTAAATTTGAACTTAACCCGACTTTATCCTAAAAAAACATGATCTCACTTTAAACTTGAACTTAATCCGACTTTATCCTATAAAAATGATCTAACCCGACATGAATCCGAATTAAAAAAAAACGACCTTATAAGGCTGGGTTGAAACCCATCAATTCCAGGTAAAATGACCATATTAATGTTACTTGCGTCCATCCACTAGCGCCCGTAAGATGACTTCACTCATCCCATCAGCAAAAACAAACAAATGGCCACTTGATCCATGGAAGCCTTTCGGCAATGTAGCGTTGAAGGATAACCGGCACCAACCGATCTTTGTCCCCCATCCAAATGTTAACACTGCCTTTGTTGTCTGGAAAAGGGTTGTCGAGATCGAGGGGATTGAATCCCCAATTTCCGAAGACGATCTTCATTTCACGATGTAAGGACTCGGATACTCCTTGCTGAGTTACCACTCCCTGCACGGAGAACAACACATTAAGTGGTAAAATTCTTATTCATTTTTCAGTCAATCAATTGCTCTATAAAGAAACAGACCACAAATGATCATAAGAGCAACTAAGTCTGGAGTTCATTGACAAAAACTACCTTGTAATTCCGTCTATAAGCAATTCTAGGTTGTATTTGGACATCATGCGGGGAGAAAACTTCAGGCCTACCAGAAAAAACAGCAAATGCAGGAAAAAGCTTTTGAGTGTTCCCCCAATAGAACAAAAATGGCACATAGTGAGCAACACGCATGGCCCATTGATCTTGAGGAAGCTGAAGACGGTATGCCTCTTCCGGTAAGTTCGCGGCAAGCCAGGCCACCAATAGTTGACAACAGGTGCCATCAGTGTTGCTCCCGCTAGCCTAAAACAACATCGTCATAAGTCGAATTTGGGAAAATCGAAACAAATACACAACACCGGCACCACAACCTAAACCAGACGACAGGGACACCATAATATCGAGTAGACTCAAAGTAGCTAGTATCAAAAACACACCTCAACTCTATCAGTGTAAGCATTCGTGCCGATTTTACCTATGAGGTAGCAAGACCTCCCATTGAATATCCAACCACATAAAATTTGGGTCCAAGTCCCAACTGATCAGCAAGCTCTTCTATATCAAGTGCCAAGCTCTTCGGTGTTAGATTCGGATGAGGGTCTCTTTCTCCGCACCCCGGTCTATCAAAGGACACACTGTATATCCCTAGCTCCTCAACAACTTCCTGGAAACAGATCGAATCAACCGAATTATCGAATCTTGTAACACCGAAAACAAAGATGAGCGTGTGACAAGGACTTCATCATGTCTGCAACTGGTAAGACCATGAGCAAAGATGAGCTTATGTTTTGCCAGTTCTTTCGACACACCATGTTCTTTGTGGGCCAAATGCCTTCCATCCCTCAGTTTTACCCTATTTGCTGTAATGGGAGGGCCATTTGGAGTGCCACAGATTTTGGGAGGTGGAGGCAAAATGGCCTCGTATGTCCCTGCAAATATATATATAACAAAGTAAAATGAAATTGGTACAGTATAACATAAAGAGGAAAACCCATAAATGATTTGCTCAAAGATTCATCAAATTGCACAAAAATTAAACATTGGAATCATTTTGTACCTTTGGCAGCTTAGCTGAAATCAACCCTGTTGTTATGCAAGAGACCAAAAAGGGTTTAGAAAAAGACCGATGAAGAAGATTGGGGAAAGAAAACTCAGCCACATGTTGTGCCGTATAGCAAATCCATTTTTTTATTTTTTAAAAATGCTAAAAATATGAAATAGTATTAAAATTACATTTTTTCTAAAATATTTTAAAATTATAAAATAGTATCACATCCAACACGTTGACAACATAATTGTTGTATTACATTTCATCAAAAAATTACATGTATTACATTAAGCATTTTAAAATATAGGTGTTATATTAGATAATTTATCAAACTATAAGTACTATATTGAATCAAGATACACACGTGATTGATAAAAGAATAAAAAAGATAAATAATGACAAATAGTGTTCATTACTTGCCCGTCATTGTCAACCCCATAAATAATAAACAGCTGAGATAAAATAACTTTTAGTCTTTAAATCTGATGATATCTAAATTGTATATTAAATTTATATATTTTTATAGTCCTTACCTCCTACTGCAGACATATCAACACTTCCAAGAAGCTGTTCCTTCCATCCCTCAGACTTTCGTCGTCCTTGAAAAATCAAGAAATAGAAAGAAACAAAAAAGACAGTTCTTTAGCTTCATTCAAATGCATACATACACTGACGGAGCTTCGAATGGGCACATGTCAAGTTTTTTGGCCGATCCAAATTTAATTTGACTCAAAAATTATATACATCAACCCAATTCAATCTATATATATAATCAATTTAGGAATTTAATTGTAAAAAACATTAATTCTAGAGATTTAATTGTAAAAAAAATTAATTTTAAGGATATAATTGTAAAATATATAAAGAGATAGCATTATTATAAATACCCTTAAAACTATAAAGGAAATTATACTATTAGTCCGAGTCAACTATTTTTCATCCTACCCGACCCGATCTCTTTTTTTTTTACAAAAAAAGAACCCGACACGGGAGATCGGGTGAAAAGGCGGAGCCAGCTTATGCAATGCGGATGTCCAAAAATGTTTAAGAATTTTTTAATATATACTCCATATATATTTTATACAAAAAATATAAAAAAAAATTGAAACCATTTTAAAAAGAAATTAACATCCATATTAAATATAGCTGAGGTCTTTTAAAGAATATCAATACTTATCGTTTGACTCCATCCATTCTTAATAAAATATGAGTTAACATAAAAAAAAATTGCCACCACAATCTAAAATTTTCAAGCTGCTCTTTGAGTGACAACTGAGGACCAAGATCCATTTTTTCTCAGGTTTCAACATGCAATCATCTTCTTCATCAACCTCATTCTCATCATCATGGTGAACAACATTGTTCTTTTCCTCACTATCATCAACAAACTCTTCGTTGTTTCTTTCATTTTTCTTGAAACCAACTTGTTTGGATGCTAACATTTTTCTTTATTTTCTTCCTTATGAGGCTATCTCCAAGGAAATCATTTAATATATAGTGTGGGAAGTAAAGAAGGAAGAAGCTTCACATTCAAAGTTGGTTATGTAGGGTTGAAACTGCACCAAATTTATATGATTTTAACAAAGAATTTATGGATTCTCATTGATGATTATTGCTTTTGTTTTTATATCCATAAACATAAGCATGGCTTGGTTGAGATGAGAAAAAGGAAATTGGGATTAATTCATCACATAAGACCTGACATGAAAGGCAATTGGAACAAAAGGATGATAATTTAAAGTGTGAATCACAAAAGTTTCTATAATTGGGGCCCAGTTAGTTTCAAGTTTCCCATTCATATCACATTTAAATTATTTTAAAAAAATAGTATTTTTTATATAGATTTTCACCATCACAAGCTTGGGATGGGAGTAGAGGTGACAAACGGGTCATTCAGATCAGTTTTAATTCGGGTTAGTCGTATCAGTTCATCTCGTGTCATTTTGATTTAAGTTATTTCGGGTATGACTACTTTCGGTTAAGTTTCGGTTCGGTCATTTCAATTTAAGTTATTTCAGGTCTAACTAATTTCGATTAAGTTTCGAGTCGGTTATGCGGTGATTACGGTTGGGTCATATTGAATCGGTTGCTTTCGAGTCGGTTGATTTTGGATTGGGTCATTAGGAGATTGGTTGGTTTAGTCGGGGTTTCAGGTCAGGTCAGTTTTTTACACCCATTATGACTTTATAAAATTAGTACATTTGCTCTTTGATGAGTTGTGCAATAATTCGCATCCCTTCTTTCTTTATTCTTTTAATATCTTTTCCTTTTTCATATTACCTTCTGTTCGGGCCCATTTTGGCTAAGCTAAAATTTGGGCCGGTTTCGATTTGGTTTATTTTAGTTTTTGAATTATCATGTTCGGATTGATATCAAAACTCGAGTTAGATAAGTTGATTCGACTTTCGGATCAAATTTGTCAAGTCTCGAGGGGAGAGAATATCCGGACTTGAACACTGATCTATGATATTAACATACAACAATCTTACCACTTTGAGTATAATTATGTTGGTATTTTATATAATTTTAAAATAATATTTTCGTGCCAGTTTGATATTGTCATTAAAATTATTATTAGTATGTATTTAGGATTAGAGAAAAACATTCTATACACTGACGGTGAAAAAATTGTTTTTAACAAGAACCTAATTTTTAGGATTAGTTTAGGATTTGAGTTTTAGTATTTTAGTTAAGTTTTAAGGCCTGAGGATATATTTTTCCGAGTTTAGAGTTTATTGTTTCAATTTGGTCCATAAAAGAATTAATCCTGATGTGGACAAAAAGATTCTGACACGAAATTGGTAAAATTTACCATGTTGAGGACTAATGTGCACTCAAAAAAATTTAGAAATCAAATCGAGAAAAATTATCAAGTTCGAAAACTAAATAATAGTTTATTTCTTAGATTAATAATCATGGGCTTAAATTTAAGAAGTGGTTAGACTTTGGGGGTCCAAATGTGGCTATGGCACAATGGTTAGGGTTGGACCAGCGCATCTCAATGCCTCACTGATTCATACTTGCTTAGAACTCAACTCTCTACCAAAACTTGAAAATTATCTAATCCTATTCCAGATATTATTTATTTCATCTCTTGAATTCATAGATGGTTGGTATAATTAAATTCATCAATTCAATGAAATTTATAAAAGATAATAAAAACTTGAATTTTAAATTTATTGACTGCTAATATTCTACCATTTTCGTATATAATTATTGAATCCAAATAAATAATCAGTAAGATTTAAATTATACTTGCATCCGACTTTCATATGAGCTCATGGTGGGATGTTAATTGGGTGAAACGGATGTAGAAAATATTCTTTTTCACCCATTATTGGCAAAAGTTTTTATCAGTATCTCTGCCTTGTGATCCGTAAAATTAATTTTATCTCTGTTCTACCGTCTATATTCTCAAGACCCATGTACTCTCTGTTATACACAACCCACATTATACAATATATTTATAAATATCATTTAAATAAACATAAACCAATTTTTTTATGAAAAAGTATGAAATGTTTGTCCTTATTACTCCATCATATATATGGTACTATTTTAACTGTTACTATTAAAAAATGTTGTAACCCTTTAATTAGTAAATTAAAATATAATTTTTACGTGAGTTAAAATTGAGAAATTAAAATATAATTTTTACGTGAGTTAAAATTGAGAAAAGTAAAGGAATAACGCTTGTGTGTGTCAAAATTGAATAAAAAAGTCAAACAAAAAAATGAATAAGAATCGAGAAACCATAAATGTGAGTTGAGTGCTTTCATTTAAATAATAATAATAATAAATGCGAGTCAAGTGTTATCAAAGTTATTTGTTTAATTAATATTAGTTATTTTGTCCTTTTGCCTACGGTCTAGATCAAGGCCTCGAGACCGTTGGATTGTCGCGTGTTAATGCCTCAGCCATTCGTGCGCAACGCGTGACGATTCGGCTCTCCTCACTCATGTGTGTGTTATATCCCCACCTTTTCATCGTCCATAGAATCTCCACGTGCGTCTGCCCACCTTTCCAGTTCACCTCTATGTTAGCAAGGAGAACCAATGGCCAAGTTCCACGTCGCTGCTGTCTGGCCACAGTAGAGCCTTGCTCTCCAAGCTGCTTCTCCCTCTAGTCCCCCTCTCATGATCGGCCACCACATGCAAGGAGACACAAATGACGATTATCAGGAGTAAAACAAACTGTTGTAAGGGATCAACCCAACATTTCAGAGGATGCAACGATACACTAGATTTTCAGAAGGCGGCCAATAGTATAATTTCTAGGTTTTCCTTTTTTTAAATCAGTGTAATTATCAAGGTATATATACGAAACCCTGAACCATTTGTAGAGGATTTCTTTTTCATTCTGGGAACATTGAAGCAATCAAAGAAAAAGCAAAATTCTCAGAGGTATCTCTTTTTTTTTCTTTTCGAAGCATCTACATACATAAAAACTAGGGTTTAGTCTTTTTACATCACGCGGGTTGCTCTTCCCGCGCATCTGTTCCTCTCCCACGCCGATGACAAGTCTACCGGTCTCTTTGAGGCCATGCATGGTGAATCGGTGGAGAGGAAACGAAAAGGGGACCCGGTTTGTTAAAAAAGGAATTTCGGTCTCTAGTTTTCAAAAAAAGGGGCTTTGATTTTTGATTTCAAGGAAAAAAGGGGTTTTATCACTTTTTTAAAAGATCCAGGTCCGGATTTGAGTTTGGAGGAAGAAAGAGATCATTTTTGGGTGTCTTTTAAGTTCGCCGACCGTCGGTGAACGACGGCCGACGTGGTGAAAGAATGGTCGGTTTCTAGATTTTGCAGCGGTGAAGATGAACACTACGGCGGTGTTTATCCGAATTTGAGAGATAGGATAACATTTTTTCTGGAAAAAATGGTTGAAATTTTCCTTTTTCAGTAAAATTTTGGGCTTTATATTCGTTTTAAAAATAAAATGGGATATTTGCATTTTAAATCCCTCTGCCTCCCCTTATTCACACTCGTGGCCATTTCGCGTTTCAAAACTACAGCCACAGTCCCTTAAGCTTTTCAAAGCTTTGCAATTTCATCCTCTAATCCATTTTAAATGGTCTAATGCCCTTTTGAGCCTCCAAATTTTGGATTTTATTCATTTCAATCCCAAATCCAATGTTGAAACTCTTTTGAAACCCTTTTCTTCATGCATTTTTTCCCTTTATTATGGATTTTGTTCTTGCCATGTTGGTTATAAATGTGTGGTATATCTTTGTAGACATATGTAATATGGTCAATATGTACATATATTATATATACGCGTTTTATAGTAAAATATATGGTCTTAATGTATATATATTCAAATACCTTTATGTACGATATAGAGGAATGGTCGGTTTCTGGATTTTGCAGCGGCGAGGATGAACACCACGGTGGTGTTCATCCGAATTTGAGAGAGGGGAGAGCATTTTTTTGGAAAAATGGTTGAAAATTTTCGTTTTCAGTAAAATTTTGGGCTTTATATTCGTTTCAAAAAGGAAATGGGATATTTGCATTTTAAATCCCTCCGCCTCCCCTTATTCACACCCGCGGTCATTTCGTGTTTCAAAACTACAGCCACAGTCCCTTAGCTTTTCAAAACTTTGCAATTTTGTCCTCTAATCCATTTTAAATGGTCTAATGCCCTTTTGAGCCTCCAAATTTTAGATTTTGTTCATTTCAGTCCCAAATCCAGTATTGAAACCCTTGTTTTCATGTATTTTTTTAGTCCCTTTATTATGGATTTTGTTCTTGCCATGTTGGTTATAAATGTGTGGTATATCTTTGTAGACATATGTAATATGGTCAATATGTACATATATTATATATACATGTTTTATAGTAAAATATATGGTCTTAATGTATATATATTCAAGCACCTTTATGTACGATATAGAGTTCATATATATATATATATATATATATATATATATATATATATATATATGTGTGTGTTTTTATATTATATGCTTATATGTATATATATATATTAACATATGGTTTGGAAATTATATTCACATGGCTACTGCCAACATTTTATCTATATATAAATGTATATTTTGTATATATATAATATTTGGTTTATACACATATTTATATCACATGCCTTATGTATACAGTATAGTACATAGTTTGGGAAATCAATTATATATGGCTGCTGCCAAGGTCTTTGTATATATGTAATTCCATGCGCATGCATGTATGTATGTATGTATGTATGTTTTTCATATATTCGACATGTGGATCTTGTATTTTGTGTCTTGTTTCATCTTGTTTTTGCCATGTGATCTTATTGTGCATTCGGATATATTAACTGCCAATGCGGTGCCCTTCTATTCGAGAATAAGCGTGGCTAGTACCAGTCGTAGTGGTGGTGGTTTTGTCGTTTACTCTCGAATAACGGGCACTTAAAATTTACTCGCACCTATAACCAAATTTATTTTGATTTAATCGTCACTTTAACTCGCAAAATCCAATATTAACAAAGCGGTAATTGATTTGGTACTAAGTTTGGGCGTAGTAGGGGTGCGAAACCTTCCCCACTCGAAACCGACTCCCGAACCCGTAATAATCTCTGGTTTTATTTTCGGTGTCCGGTCTACCTAATCAAAGTAACTGGTGGCGACTCCAATTCATATTTCAAAACACAATTTGTAAAGAAATTCTTCCCATTTTAATAAATATTTTCAAAAATTTTCAAAAAAAGTCGCTACAATAACAAGTTAGATAAAATGCTTGTTTCAGAAATTTTTGCTTCATTATCCCTGGAATACACAATCTCAACATGACAAACTTAGATAAAATGCTACAAACTTAGTGATATATCATCATCACAACAACAGACCTATTGATACTTTTGACATACTCTTATTCTCTGGAAACAGCATAGAGACTCGATCGTGGTGGTTTCGAAACACATATCCAGGGTGTTAAATTTAAGTTTAAGACCGTACCTCGCCGTGGAGATTTCATCAAATATGGTGGTGGCAAGAGGCGTACTCATTCAGGGTTTCCATGAAGACAATGGAGGAGTTTCGGATTCGTTGTGGGTAACAATGTTGCCACCATATCTATCTCCTTTCACAGTATCCGCTGAAGTAACGGATTCGAGCTCGGACATCTCTTCGGGTGTTAGTTTCACGGACAAAGCTCCGACGTTCTGGTTGAAGTTTTCGATTTTGGTGGTTCCAGGAATGGGGCAGACATCATTCCCTTGGTGATGGACCCAAGCCAATGCAAGCTGTGATGCGGTGCACCCTTTCTTTGCCGCTATCTCGTTAACTTGATTGTAAAGCCGTTTGTTGTGCTCCATATTTTCAGGCCAGAACCTTGGAAAACTCTGTTGCAGATTTTCATTCAAATTATAACCAAAAACCAGACTATTTCATGATTCAACTCAGCAAATAACACATGCAGAATGAGAAATTATTCATTAGACTGTGAAAGATAAGCTACAAACCACCATCCTGGAGTCATCATTGGAAAAAGTTTCCACAATGTTAGGCCCTGATGCAAAGAACCCTCTCCCAAGGGGACTGTAAGCAACAATCCCAATCCCAAGTTCCCTATAAAATTGAAAAGAAAATAAATCTCATTTAAACTAAAGAATTCCCACACTTAATTATTTAAAATTTGTTTAAATCTTATGAATAAACAAACCTGCAAGTTGGAATAATGTCAGCTTCAACATCTCTAGACCACAAAGACCACTCTAACTGCACAGCACTAATAGGATGCACCGCGTGCGCCCTCCGTATCGTCGAAGCCGACGCCTCAGACAAACCTATGTACTTCACTTTACCTTCTTCAACTAGTTTCTTAAGCTCCCCAATCTGGGTTAAAAAAAAAAACCATTTCAGTGTGACATCCATACAAACACTATCAATTATTAGAGCATCAAACAAAGGTATATACAACAAGAGACAAACCGTGACTTCAATGGGAATACTGGTATCAATCCGATGCTGATAATAAAGATCGATACAATCGACACCGAGTCGTTTCAAGCTACCTTCGCAACAAGCTCTAACATATGCAGGGTCACCCCGGACGTGGATTTTGCCATTGGTATAATATATACCGAACTTTGTAGCTAATTCAACCCTTTCTCGAACACCGTCTTTTGACGCCTTCCCGAGGAGGATTTCATTGGTGTGAGGACCGTAAAAGTCGGAGGTGTCGAGAAGGGTAACCCCAGAATCGATGGCGTGATGGATGAGCGCAATCATGTCGGATTCGGGCTTTGGGGGGCCGTAGAAAGCTGACATCCCCATGCAACCGAGGCCTTGAGCTGATACTTCGAGGCCCTGAGAACCCAGCTTCATCCTCCCCACATTTGTCGTCGCCATGTTTTTGATGTTTTCACTGAACATGTTTGTGGTTATGAAGAAGGAAGGTTTCGGTACTCTTATATAGTGAATGGAAGTGAAAAGTGGGGATAGAGTAGAGGGAATCTTTAAACATCCACGTTAAAAAAAATCCAATACAGTCCCTTAATTAGTAAATTGTTACAAACAGATCATAAAATGATTGAAATTTTAATAATTCAATGATTTAAGATTTGAGGTTTGAGGTGTTAGTTTAGGGTTTAAGATTTAAAGATTTAGGTTGTATAGTTTAAAATTTATGATTTAAGGTTAGAGTTTATAGTTTAAGTTTAGAGATTAGGTTAGAAATTTATATTTTATAATTTAAAAAAGAATTGTATAATATTTTTTTTTCAAACTTGTATATTAAAATATAACTATTATGAAATGAGAAAACACAAAATATAATATGAATACACGAATTTAAACCATTAGTAAATTTTAATCCTGACTATTAATTTTGGACATTACATAAATTTAAAATAAAGAATAAATATAAACAAATCATACGTGTTAGTTATTTTAGAATTTTTTTAACTTGACAAACAAGATTAAGTTAAGGCCACGTTTGAAGTGCTACGACCTTGTATGGAAAAAAAATTAATTTTACCAAATACTTTTATATAATCAATTAATATAATTTATTAATTAAATTAATTAATATTATCAGCTAATATATTTTGCTATCCGTTAATTAATTTCAAATGTTTAAGTGATTTAGATTGATCCTGTAGTTTACCCATGGCACTGACTCATGTGTGGGGCTAATAACCCAACTTTCAGTAAACTTTTTTTTTTCAATGTGGCGAATTATTCCACGCCATTATTTATGGCACTGACTCGTGTGTGGGGCTAATAACCCCACTTTCGGTCAACTTTTTTTTTCAATGTGGTGAATTATTCCACACCATTATTTATTTATTTATTGCTTTCCATAATCAATCAACACATGTTATTTTCATGTAAAAAATAGAATTGGATTAGAGATTAAATCGATCAAATATATGATCAATTATTATTTTTAATTAAGATTTATTAATTGATCAAGTAATCAAGAATGCATATATTATTTTATTTTATATAGGTTTTTATTTTAATATTTATCTTTGAAATGTAAAAGTTTTTTACTTAATAAAAAAATATATTTTTAACGGGTTCAATCCTTCTATCTTTTAACTTTTATTATCAATTAAAACTATTTTATATCATTAAGGGGTGCTAATTAAACTTGAACAACTTGCAAATAGCTCGAGCTCAATCAAAATTCAATTAACGCTCGACTCGAATTAACTTGACTCGAGTTCAAGATCGACTTGAGATTTTAGGGAGTAGAATCGAGTAAGGCCCAACTCAACTCGATAAGTTCGTGAGCAACTCATTATTTTTTATAAATTTTTTATAATTTTTTTGATAACTACCTTAAAAAATTATATTCCAAGAAAATGCTAATTAAAAACTCTACAAATTTGATCCATTCAAACATTATTTTAAAATTTTAATCCTGACTATTAATTTTGGACATTGCATAAATTTAAAATAAAAAATAAATATGAACAAACCATACGCGTTAATTATTTTAGATTTTTTTTTAACTTGACAAACAAGATTAAGTTAAGGCCACGTTTGGAGTGCTACGACCTTATATGGAAAGAAAGAAAAAAAATATTATATGTTCATACATATTCTTAATATTTGGGTCGAACTAGAACAACCGTACATTCTTCCCTTTGTATTGCGTGGGAAATTATTTATGGCATATTTTTGTAAGTGTTCTTGTATTCTTATAACGGATTTTGCTTTAATTGAATAATAAAATACACACACTATCCAAACAAAAAAGTTAAGGCCACGTAACCTTAACTGCAATTTTAAAAAATTAAAAATAAAAGATATCAATTTCTTTTTAAATATAATTACCACTAATATATTAAATATTTTTTAAATTATCAATATATCAAATAATTATCTTTTTAAATATCTCAAAATATATATGCGATCAATAATAGTACAAAAGAAATGGGTAGTGTATGCAATTAGCCGCCGGAATATCAAATGGAAAGGCGGGAAAGGGAAATGAATCTTGAAAGTAAAATTTTGACTGTTTGGAATTTTGTTTTGAATTGAGTTCAGATGTTAAAAGTAAAATTTGATTTGATTTGGTTTGAGTTAAGTTTCAAAGTTTTGAATTTAAATTTTGATGAGATAATCATTAGATTGATTTAATTAAGGTTTAATGATATTTTGTCCTTAAACTTTAAAAAAAAATCATTTTAATCCTTTAATGTTTTTCCTCGAATTTTTATTTTTTTTTATGAAATTGAACCAACTGATGAAAAAAATAAATGTTTAACTAATTGTTCTTTTGTCAATACTAGTATAAACTATTTTTTGAGTAAAATATTCAAAAATGATAAGATATTTAAAAATTGTAATAAATATGAATAAATATGTTTAGATTATCAGGAACTGTATATTTTATAAACAAAATATTTAAAAATGTTAAAAAATAAAATAGTAAAATAATTGATGTTGGGTTTAACAAACCTGTTAATTTTGTCGTCAATTGATACGGTTTGATAGAAAATTAAACGTTCGATGACAAAAATTAAAATTAAAATCACTTTTTTGAAAAATACGAAGGGTACTTATATTAAATACAAATTAAAAATATATAGACCTTGTTTCGTAAACAGCTTTTTGAGATAAAATTCGAGGTTTAACAAGTTAAATCTGCTAATTTATATGTTTGGTAAATAGTGGATTATAATAACGGATTGAGGTGAAACTTCTCATTTTGAAAGGCTCCTAAAAAGAGCTTTTTTTAGTTAGAGGTTTGAATAAAAGAATTGTGAAGATTCTTTTTGTCCTTGATAATTATAAATAATTTATCTAAATAACATTAATTTAAATAAATAATAAAATTAAAAATATAAATAAAAAATTAATATATACATCTAAATTTAATAATTAAAAATTATATTCAAAATATAATTTTATAATTAAAAAATTAATATATACATCTAAATTAATAATTATTAAATTATATTGAAAAGATAATTTCACAAATAAAAAATTAATGCATATATCATTCATATATTCTTAATAATAATATTAAAAGAAATCAATTTTCAGAATCTAATTAATATTAATAAATACAAAATATTTATAACTAATAAATTATTTGAACAAGTATTGAATATAATCATAACATTTTTACTTGTTCAAATAATCAAATAACAATAAACTATCAATTAATTTTATCAAATACTTTTATATAATTAATTAATATAATTCGTTAATTAAATCAGTTAATATAATCGACTAATATACTCTACTATCCGATAATTACCAAATAACTTCGTAATGTTTAAGTGATTTAGATTGATCTTGTAGTTCACCTATGGCACTGATTCATGTCTGGGGCTAATAACCCCACTTTTAGTCAACTTTTTTTTCTTTCAATGTGGTGAATTATTCCGCACCATTATTTAATTATTTATTTGTTGCTTTCCATAATCAATCAAAACATGTTATTTTCAACGATTAAAAAAATAGAATCGGATTGGAGATTAAGTGGATCAAATATATAATAATTAATGTTTTCTTTTAATTAAAATTTATTAATTGATCAAATGATCAAGAATGTATATATTATTTTATTTTATATAGATTTCAGTTTCAATATTTATCCTTGAAATATAAAAGCTTTTTACTTAATAAAAAATATGTTTTAACGGGTTTAATCCTCCTATCTTTTAACTTTTATTACCAATTAAATCTATTTTATATTAGTTCGACTTAGGGTGCTAATTGAGATGAGCAACTCGCAAATAGCTCGAGCTCGATCAAAACTCAATTAACGCTCGACTCGAACTAACTTGACTCGAGTTCAAGATCGACTTGAGATCTTAGCGAGTAGAGTCGAGTAAGGCCCAACTCGACTCGATAAGTTTGCGAGCAGCTCATTATTTTTTAATAATTTTTTAAGATTTTTTTTTGTGATTACCTTAAAAAAATTATGTTCCAAGAAGTTTAAATACTAATTGAAAACTCTACAAAAGTGCAATAACTTGCTAGACAATTTACCTATAGAATATTTAATTTCACATTTTCAATACGTTTTGTATTTTTCGAAATTTTAAAAAGTTAATTATATTAATAAAAAATTAAATTTTAAAAATTAGTATTTCCTTCTTTTTTTATTAAAATCTTTTTTTTCTTTTTATAATTACTTTATCATAGAAGGAGAGAAGTCGCCAGTTAAAAAATAATATTAAAAATTAAAATTCAGAAATTTCTAAGGTCTTTCCTTTTTTGTTGTTCATCTATTCAAAAACTAAAAAGAATGTAAAAATCTTATTTCCGCAATTCTAACTCAGATATCGACTTCATCTCTAACTGGATCATGAGAGGTTCGTTTATTTATCTCCACAATCCTTGCGTGTTTTCTTCTTCTGAATTTGTATGTATATTAAGCTCTATTAGTATTACTAGATTTTACCTATATTTTAAAAAATAAGGTAAAAATTTTGGCATGCTTAACGAGTTGAGCAACAAGATTTTGTAACGAGCACGAATCGGAAAAAACTTTATCGAGCTAAACGAGCTACGAGTCAAGTCGAGCAACAAAATATTTTAACGAGTACGAGTTGAGCACTACTCAACTCAAGACCGACTCACTCGATAAACACCCTTAAACTTCGATTAATGATAGGTAATCGGACTGGACAGACCATTAAACTGGCCCTCTCAACTGGACAGGTCTTTTTCTTAATCCATGCATTTCAGATTAGATTAGGGCAACATTTAGATAAAGTCCTTCATTGAATCAACTTTACAAATATAACGTATCACATTCAAATTTCATTCAAGCGTACTCTTAGCCTAGATTAGGGCAACATTTAGATAAAGTCATTCGTTATTTAATCTGCTCCTATGTCAAGTCTCTCTCTGCTCCTGTAACACGCCTTTTGCTTTTTCTTCATGCTCTTGATTTTTCCAAGTATCTTGTCCTTTACTCTGACTATGTCTATTGTCAACGATGATATGGCTAGTTTGACTATCCATGAAAGCGAGGATGATGTACTTCAAGTAGAACCTTTGGAATCTAATCTGGTCCCCACTTTTGAGTTCTGTTTTGTTGGCATATTCTTAACTTCGAGTGCGATAAACTTCCCGGCTATGCAAGCCACTCCGGCCAATCTATGGCATCCTGTTGGTGGAATTGCGATTTCGGATATCGGGGATGGTAGATTCTTATTCCGTCTGTTTAATGTTGTGGATGTTGATCATATTGCTTCTAGTGGTCTGTGAAATTTTAATACCCATCTCCTAATCCTTCATCGATTGGAGACTGGAGAAATCCCACAATCGATCCCTCTTTTTCACCTGAACTATTGGGTCTGTGCTCATGACGACCCCCATGGACTCATCTCTGAAAAGGTGGCCAGATCTCTTGGCAACTTTATTGGCACCTTTTTAGAATACGATGTCACTAACTCTGCTTTAGGGTATAAAGGAATATTGCGCTTTCGAGTTCGGATGGATATACGTTTACCGATCAAGCGTTGGAAAAAACTTCTACTACAGTCCGGTAAGCACCATTTTGTGCGATTTGAATACGAACGTTTGACGCTTTTCTGTTCTGTATGGAATTCTTAGCCACGGGAAAGCTACTACTCTATTCGTGTTGCTAATCTAAATACAATGTTCGAACTTGTAGCGATGTCCCTCTCGCTAAAAAAAGTATTTTCGAAGTATTTGTTGTTTTTCAGATATAAAAATGTTTATTCCGTGGGGTTTTAAAAAACCGCGTTTTATTTAGAAATTTGAGTCGCCACCGGCCACTTAAATAGGCCGGACACCATAAAACCAGAGATTTAAAATTTGTTGGGTTCGGGAGTCGGTTACGGATGAGGGAAAGATTAGCACTCCCACACCGCCCAAAACTGGTACTTTAATAATTACCGCTTTATTAATATTAGACTTTCCGAATTAAAGTGACGATTAATTTAAAATTTAGTTATAAGTGCGAGTAGATTTTAAAGGCCCCATTATCTGAGAGTAAACGCCCAACCACTATCACTACGCCTGATACTGGTCCCGTTTACGCTCGAATAAAAGGGCACCGCATTGACAATTAATATATTTCGATATGCAATCTTAGTGAGCAAAATATAAAATATGGCAAATAATTTAAATACAATAAAAACAAATAAATATTAACATAATAAAATACTAATCTAACATAAATAAAATACTAATTTAAAACATACATACATAAATATTAATTTAACTCGTAAATAAAAACAAATCTAATATAAATAAAATGCTAACATTCATAAATATTAATCTAACACATAAATAAAAACAAATTTAACATAAATAAAATATTAATATAAAACATAAATTTAAAATATAATAAATACTAATCTAAAACATAAATAAACATTCAAACTAAAACACAATTTTAAATTAACTACTACTTCATTAAATCATGAAAAATTACAACTCAAATAAAAAAAAGAAAATATACCTAACTAGGAGCTCGAATGACGAACCCTGACTGAACCCACCGAGATCTACCACGACCTTTCCGAAAATATTAACTAGATCGGACCTAAAATATTAACAGTATTCCCACAACATTCAATCTCTTCTAAATATATTCAACTTAGAGTTGATCTTTGGATCTGAAGCAAATGTACTGTTGCATTCAAAATTCGAGGACTTGGTATAGAAATGATATATACATATGTCCATTCAAAAATGTGTGTATATGCATATGGGAGAATAAAAACTACCCCATAAAAATAAAATGTTTAAAGAATAAAAAAATGTAAAATTGCTTTCTAAATGGAAATCTGATTTGTTATTCTGACAAACGATGAGTTTTTTAATGTTGAGAATTTCTTTGTGAAATGATGAGAAAACCATAGGGACCTTTGGACTATCTCCAGGGTACTAACTCATTCTGGCCCTTTCAAGATAGTGTAGGCTTGACTCTTCTCTTGTTTTTCCACCGCTGGATCAACTCTCTCGTCAAGGTCCCATCATTGATCAGCTTCTTGATCTCCTCCAATAAAGGTCTATATTTTCTGGTGAGATGCCCCGGTGCCCCCAAATGGAATTCGCATGTGCTACACAAGTCAAAACTATGGGCAGATGGATCAGGTGCAATCTTCATCGGTCTAGGAGCAAGATAGTGACCCCCTACCAAATGAGGCCATATGTCTGAGATGGATGCTCCAAACACTTCCAAATTTGCGCTCGTCCGAGGAATTTTCCTTGATGACCCCGATGTGTCAGTCTGTCTTCTTCTTTTACGGCCACGAGAACCTTGAAAGTGGTACCCATTTATCTCTTTCTTTCCTTCTGCTCCTAGAAATGTCTAGTTCGCTAAATTAAGACTCATTTTTCCTTCTTGGATCATGTATTATATAAAGTCATCATATTTGCCCATTAATTTCTCGAGCATCTTATGGAAGATGGCTTGAGACATGGAAGTCACTTTTCTTTTCAGCAATGGGAGGCTGCACTTGGGCAGCTAACCTCCGCCATCTCAAAGCACATTCCTTGAAACTCTCATCAGGTTTCATCCTCGTGCCCTGGAGATACTGACGACTTGGTGCTAGGTCTAGAGCATATCTGTATTGCCCATAAAGACGTCGGTTAAGTCTCCGCATGACTACAATTGGTCTCTACTCAAACTGTTGTACCATATCACGGTAGGTCCTGCTAGACTGTCGTGGAAGTAGTGGATCAACAATTTTCCATTCTCGATGTAGCCCTCTATCTTTCTGCAGGACGTGGTCAAGTGAATCGTGGGGTAGCTTGTTCTGTCATACTACACAAATCTTAGAATCTTGAAATCCGATGGAATGACCAAATCAGGGCTTTCTTGCGTCGAATGCATCAATCTTCTTCTTTTTCCTTTTCTTCTTTTTTCCTCATTTTCTTTTTTCTCTCGAGCCCATCTTCTAACTGCTAGAATCTTGATTTTTAAGTGTGTTCATTTCTTTTACTTGGCAATGATAATGTTATGTAAAATTTTATGCAAGGTAATGATAATGTTATGAAAAATATACAATGTGATGCAATGCAAGGTATGAATGCAAATGTGGTGTTGATTCTCGAACAGCCTTTAAAATACTTTCGCGTCTAGTTGCAAAAAACTAATAATGAATTACATGTGACGGTTAGCTTCCTTCTAGAGATCTTGACTTCGGGAAGCAAAGCTCGTGCTCCACATCTCGACGTCGTCTTTAGTATGCTGGGTGACCTCGTCTTCTCTTCTTGTGCTACTCCATAAACTTGTGTCGTCATGATCTTCATGCCTTGGCTTCTAAAAACATTGACAAGTGTAGGCATAATGTAGACAAGAGTTTCTTCTTCGGTTGATCTGGGTGTAAACAAACCGATCTTCGAATAATGTGTCTAAACAAGGATGGATTCTATCGATCCTAGGGATTACTTTAAAACTTTTTAGGGTTTAAATTAAAATTCTCAATGATCATTTGGTTTAAAAATTTCCCCTTTTTTATTATCAAAAAGTTTTAACTTACTTAAAAAATAAAACTTTTAGGTTTCTTTTTATTATTATTATTATTCTGAAAGTTTTAGGAGGGAAAAAGATTCAAAGCAAAATAATAATATTTTCAATTTTTTTAAAAGAGTTAAATTAAAATCTTTGAGATTTTTACAAAAAGGTTAAATGTGAAGATTTAAAATTGGGATTCTGCGGCCTGACTGAATCTTCTGCGTCGCACGTGCCTTACTATCGTACTGTCTTTTTTCTCGATTGGCCTTTGCTTGGCCTAACTTGATACTATAATATTATCGTTTCCGACAAAGCAAACTTTTTTCTATTTTGAAAGCCTTTTAATGAACTGTTCTTGAATCAACACCATGTCATGATATGCAACATGAATGCAAATAAAGGCGTTGATTCCACTAGTAATCACCCTTTCGAACGACTTTCATGGGAATTAAAGGGTCCACATTACAAAAGGAGTCCCTATTACAAAAAGTTTTAATTACAAAACAAAGTTCTACACATAAGCCCTAGTTCTACCTCTTAGCTCCTCGATAGCTTTGAGCAACTTGATAAACCTTGGTGCTTCTTCCATGTCTGAGGTTACGAAAGGTCGGAGAGTCGCGGCTTTGATAGTTAAGTCATTCAAACGCCTTGCAACTCGTTGTATGTCCACCATCAGGGTCTCGTGTGTACTTTGGCACTACACGCTTGCTCGGCAAATTGTTACCTCGGATCTGTTGACTAATCTCTAATCAATGTTGCACGACTGGATCGATATCGTCCTTCCTAAGACACCTTTTTTTCATTATGAAAGATTTTCTAATCAGGCAAACCACTTGAGTTAACGCCTCTATGTAATGTGGATGCAATGATAATGCAACAAAAGTATGTGTAAAATAAAAATAAAAATAAAACACAATCAGAAATGAGTTAGTACCGGATAAAAATAATAAATACATAAATAAAAGGACAAATTAAATAAGGTAAACAAACAAAACAACCCTATTTATCCCGTCTAAAACACCTAAGGTTATCCGCATGGCTCTAAAGGGGTGAGTTTCTATATGTTCTCTACATGCAGTTTTGGTTCTAGGAGGTTCCCAAATTGTCCTCGTTGTCCTCTACTAAGAGTAGCAAGGCCCCCGATCATCACCCATTATAGGCTCCTTTCAACCGGGTTCAATTCAGGGGGACCCATTCGCTTATGTCTGCACGAAGGAACGATATTCTTACGAAAGCATAAGGTACTCGAGCCCGAAGGTACTTGTTAGGCCTACATTGGAGAACGATATCTCCACGAAAGCATTAGCGTTTTCCCCCCACTTAAAAAAATGGGTTTATATGCCATATTTTAAATGTGTTAAAATAAACGCGCAATTATAACCGAATGTTAGTTTAATAGTCACTTTAATCCAGAATTTCTAATATTAATAAAACGGTAATTATTTAAAAAGCTCGACTCACTTTATTTTGTTTGAAAAAACAAAAAAAATGTCCCCAACAGAGTCGTTATCTATAGCGATGTCCCTCTCGCTAAAAAAATATTCTCGAAGTATTTGTTGTCTTTCGGATATAAAAATGCTTATTCCGTGGGGTTTTTAAAAAATCGCGTTTTATTTAGAAATTGGAGTCGCCACCGGCCACTTCGGTAGGCCGGACACCATAAAACCAGAGATTTAAAAATTGTTAGGTTCGGGAGTCGGTTACATAATAAAATATTAATCTAACATAAATAAAATACTAATCTAAAACATACATACATAAATATTAATCTAACTCATAAATAAAAGCAAATCTAACATAAATAAAATGCTAACATTCATAAATATTAATCTAACACATAAATAAAAACAAATTAACATAAATAAAATATTAATATAAAACATAAATTTAAAACATAATAAATACTAATCTAAAACATAAATAAACATGCAAACTAAAACACAATTTTAAATTAACTACTACTTCATTAAATCATGAAAAATTACAACACGAATAAAAAAGAAAGAAAATATACCTCACTAGGAGCTCGAATGACCCCGACTGAACCCACCGAGATCTACCACGACCTCTCCAAAAATATTAACTAGATCAGACCTAAAATAGGACCCCGATCGAACCGGTTAGGACCGTGGGCATTGCCTCAGTCCTTGGCCACCGAGAGCATAGCTCTCCTATTGGCATGCCATGGCCGGCTCATGCTTGTTTCTTGATTGAATTCCATACCTATTTATAGGCAATTTCAAGGGGATGGGGGGAGAGTTTGGGTGACGTGGAACTCTAGGCTCCACGCAAATTCCTTTTTTTTTCTTTTTTTAATTACTTTTTTTTATTTTTTACTTTTCTTTTTTTATAAATATATATTACTTATATATTTTTGATTTTTTTATTTATTTTATATTAATAATATTACTATTAAAATAATACTAATAACACTAAAACTCGGTAAAAATTTAGTGATTACTGAACTAACCTGGGACAACTCTCTCAAGGCTCTATTGTGCCGTGCAACCCCTCCGTCAAGTCCTTGGTTGAGACAACCGCCGGAAATGATCAGATGTGCTGGCGAGAATCAGGGAGGTAATTGTGGGTCAATGGATTTATCAATGGCTAATTCATCGGGCACAAATCCAGTGTTGAAACTCTTTTGAAATCCTTTTTTTCATGCATTTTTTTAGTCCCTTTATTATTAATTTTATTCTTGCCATGTTGGTTATAAATGTGTGGTATATCTTTGTAGACATATGTAATATGGTCAATATGTACATATATTATATATACATGTTTTATAGTAAAATATATGGTCTTAATGTATACATATTCAAATACCTTTATGTACGATATAGAGGAATGGTCGGTTTCTGGATTTTGCAGCGGCGAGAATGAACATCACGGTGGTGTTCATCCGAATTTGAGGAGAGGATAGCGTTTTCTGGAAAAAAATGGTTGAAATTTTCCGTTTTCAATAAAATTGTGGGCTTTATATTCCTTTTAAAAAGGAAATGGGATATTTGTATTTTAAATCCCTCTGCCTCCCCTTATTCACACTCGCGGCCTTTCCGTGTTTCAAAACTATAGCCACAGTCCTTAAGCTTTTCAAAGCTTTGCAATTTCGTCCTCTAATCCATTTAAATGGTCTAATGCCCTTTTGAGCCTCCAAATTTTAGATTTTTTTCATTTCAGCCCCAAATCCAGTGTTGAAACTCTTTTGAAACCCTTTTTTTCATGCATTTTTTTAGTCCCTTTATTATGAATTTTGTTCTTGCCATGTTGGTTATAAATGTGTGGTATATCTTTGTAGATATATGTAATATGGTCCATATGTACATATATTATATATACATGTTTTATAGTAAAATATATGGTCTTAATGTATATATATTCAAACACCTTTATGTACGATATAGAGTTCATATATATATATATGTTTTTATATTATATGCTTATATATATTTTAACATATGGTTTGGAAATTATATTCACATGGCTACTGCCAACATTTTATCTATATATATAAATAGGTTTGTACGCATACCTATATGTACAATATGTATTTTCACAACATAGTTTATATAGTATATAATATATGGTATTGGTATATATATTATATATCTTTTTGTATATGTTATATAGCTTTCGTATATATATGGTTACTCCCAAAATTTTTATATAAATGTATATTTTGTACATATATAATATTTGGTTTATACATATATTTATATCACATGCCTATGTATACAGTATATAGTACATAGTTTGGAAATCATGTATAGATGGCTGCTGCCAAGGTCTTTGTATATATGTAATTCCATGCGCATGCATGTATGTATGTATGTATGTTTTTTTATATATTCGACATGTGGATCTTGTATTTTGTGTCTTGTTTCATGTTGTTTTTGTCATGTGATCTTATTGTGCATTCGGATATATTAACTGCCAATGCGGTGCCCTTCTATTCAAGAATAAGCGTGGCTAATACCAGTCGTAGTGGTGGTGGTTTTGTCGTTTACTCTTGAATAACGGGCCCTTAAAATTTACTCGCACCAATAATCAAATTTTGATTTAATCGTCATTTTAACTCGCAAAATCTAATATTAACAAAGCGATAATTGATTTGGTACCAAGTTTGGGTGTAGTAGGGGTGCAAAACATTCTCCACTCGTAACCGACTCCTGAACCCGTAGTAATCTCTGGTTTTATTTTTGGTGTCCGGTCTACCTAATCAAAGTGACCGGTTGCGACTCCAATTCATATTTCAAAACACGATTTGTAAAGAAATTCCGCCCATTTTATAAATATTTTCAAAAAAAGTCGCTACAATAACAAGTTCGGGTACCATTCGAAATATACTTTTAAATTGCTTGTTTCAGACATTTTTGCTTCATTATCCATGGAATACACAATCTCAACATGACAAACTTAGATAAAATGCTACAAACTTAGTGATATATTTAGGAACTATGAAGGTCTTATTATGGCAGCAAGCGCTTACCCAAATTCCAATATTCTTGACCCTGAGATGGCCGAGTGATGGGCATGTCTACAAACGGTGTCCCTTGCGAAAGAGTTGGGTTTCCAGCACTTGACCGTAGAGGTAGATGCGCAGATTCTCATCACCAAATTGAACAAACCTGGCGTCGACCGATCGAATAGTCGCAACCTTTTTTTAAGCTCAGCATTTTAGAAAAAATAACGAAGTCGCTACTAATCTTTTTTAAAGGTGTGATTGGATCACCTAAAAATGAGTTATTTTAATAAAATCATTTTATTTTATTAAAACAACAATTTTGGTCTGAGAAAATAGAAAAACGAGTTTGAGAGTCGATTATGCGTGGGGAAGAGTTAACACCCCACAACGTCCAAAAAATGGAACCTTACCGATTACAAAACGTTTTAATGCAGGAATTTGCACGTTCGTATAAAATTTAACTCGTTGTCTATTTATAAATATGATCTCATTTTAACAGCATCACCGTCTGGGAAATAAACAATAATCAAAGCAAACATTTATGGCGCTAACCCGTTACCCTCGTTTGATGAGACGCCACATTAACAATTAATATATTCAAACACACATATAAAAAACTATACATATTAATAGATATCTATTACCAAATATAAATACTACAAACACATGTATAAAAAACATGCGTTTAAGCAAAAACATATAATTTGTTTATTTACTAAAAGGTTTACATAATAGTAAAATTCTATATATGAAAAGAATATATAATAAAATATAAAGAAAATCTTATATATTAAGTGAAATAAATCAATTTACATATACAAACCCATTAAAAGAGATGAAAAAGAAGTTATTATGGTAAAAAACAAATATGTTAATAAAGAATTAAATCTAATTAGTCAACTACCATAATTAATAAAAACACATACCTTTAGTAATTAAAATATGTACACTTATGAAAACATTAACTATATATATACAAATATAGATAAAAAAAATAAGGTAATATAAATATAGATATAAAATATAAATATATATGTACTACGCAAATAATAATAAATATATAGATAAAAATATATGCATAAAGATGTAATAAACATAAATATATAAAAATATGCATGTGATTATAAAGTAACATATAATACATATAGATGTATAAGTACTACATATATATTACGAAAGAACAAATATATATTATCTACAAATATACACAATTGAAACAAAAAAAAAAAAAACATTGAACAGAACAATAGTAAACAACAATCATAAATAAAAATGAAATAAAACGAAAGAATCAAAACACTAAATATGAAAAGAGGAAGGGCTAGATATTTTACAAAATTAAGGCGGAAGAATATTATAACGTCTTGAATATTCACTATTCCGAAGTAAAAGTAAAATTTTGAACAAAAAAAAAACACTAAGAAAACTTCTGTTTTTTATTTCTCGCTAGAATGTCTTGTGTATGTCGTTGTTGTTACAATCCTTTCTATGTTGTGTTGGAGGTGAAGTGAATGGTAGATGTAATTACAAAGGGGACGGGTTGTAGTTATAAGTATTTTTTATATTTAAATTACAATAAAAATGAAATTAAAATTTTTAATTTTAGTGATAGCTTCCTAAATTTGAGCTGATTTGGATTTTCATCCTTCTTTTATTTTTTTACTGATTTTGTTCCCCTTTAATTGCTTGAATTATGGGTTAGTTTCTCTTTTTATCCCACTTGATTTAACTCTGATTTGAGAACTGATTTCTCCTTATTTTTTTATATTTGATGCGATCCCTTTCCTTGATTTTTTATGCCGTACTAAAAATTAGTGACAACATGAATGTTAGCACTTTGCTTCGCAATACTCATTCACTTGGGTAAGGATTTTACTTTCCTCGCCTTCTATTTTGTGAATCGGCACCTGAATCATGTTGCCCACACCCTTGCTAAAGTTGGTCGAGATTTCTCCTCTCGCATAGTTTGGATTGAAGAAGCACCAACAGAGGTTGAGGAGGTGCGAATCGAGACCAATGGTGGGCCGACCCTCCTTGATTTTCCTGCTCGATTGTTTCTCAGAGATTTCCCTATCTTACTCAGATTTATTTCTCTTATTCACCGTCTTCTTGTTCTCACTCTGAATTTTGGCTCTTCTGTTCGAGCTTAGACCTCAGACGGTTGCTGATCGCTCTATCTTCTATGGAAGCTTCTGAGTTTTTCTCTTGCCTTTGTTTTTTAAGACTATATTTTGATTTTTGTTATTTTTGTTTTTTAACCAGCTTGTTGTGTTATCGGTAATCTTGTTTGTTTAATGTTTACCCAAGATTAATAAAGGTTTGATCAGCATTTTAATCAAAAAGCATTTTATTTGTTATATTTTAAAATAGACTAGTTATCCGTCATAAAAAATTAACATTAATAAATGCATGACATATGACCAATTTATTAGTTTCATTTAATTTGTTTGTAAAAGAAATTTTATACAAAAATACTCAAATTCTCATTTCTTCATAATTTTTATTAAATCTCTAAATTTATCCTTACCGAATCAACCACCACTATTTATATTTATGTCGTCAAACCTCACTGCTAATTACCTCATTTTAACGTTGTCGCAAATCAATTAACGAGATATTAATTAAACGTTGAATGATGAATGTTAAAGAAGTATCACGAATGTCGAACATGGCTAAAAAGTGAACAATAAACAAGGACTCGCGACTTTTGTGGTGAGAAGAAGAAACTTCTTTGATGCGACAATGGAGACAAAGAAAATAGGAATTTTATTTATTTATCTTAAAAAAACATGTATTTATCTTAAAAAAACATGTTTTTAATTTTTTTTAATTAAAAATCATAGCATGTGTCAAGCGATGATTATAATTAGATAATTAATTTTTTCTAACAAATCAACCTTAAAATATTAACATACGCCTAAAATATAACATAATAAAATGTTACACATACTTTAACAAAAAAATTTAAAACATTTAAAATATATAATAATAATAATAATTTAATCAATTACTTTACGATAAAGCCATTAGTTAAATATAAATGTTAATAGTCCTTTTGCAATCAGGTGATTCCAGGGTACAAGAGCTTAATTTAAGGCTAAAAACGGTACAACCTAAACTGTTAGAAAACACGCAACCTAAAATGTTATCGCACAATCAAAGTGTTATACTTTTTTATAATATTTTAGGTTTCATGTTTCACAGCAAGCCAAAAAAACCATAAACTAAATTTCGAAACTTGTAAAAAAAATCAACTTAAAATGTTATCTGTTTTTTGACATTTTAAGTTACGTGTTTTCTAACATTTTAGGTTGCGCCCTTTTTTAGTCTTAAATTAAGGCGCTGCACCCTAAACTCATTATATCTATATTTATCTTAAGTTAAATTAACGAGATGCGGGTGATTGCAAAGAGTGAATCTAGAATACGGCGCTTTAATCTAAGGCTAAAAGAACGCAATTACACAGACACGACCTACTTTCTCTAAGTTTTTTTTTTCCCTTCATATTTGTGTAAAAATCATATCCATATTAATGTGTGAATATTTGTCAAACAAATATGATAGATAAGAAGAAGAAAAAAACGAGTTCGGGTACCATAGATTCAATCCCTTATGAAGTATATGTGTGCTTACATCGACATTATCATTCGAAATAAATACTTAAATTGCTTGTTTCAGAAACTTTTGCTTCATTATCCCTGGAATACTCGATCTCAACATGACAAACTTAGATAAAATGCTACAAACTTAGTGATATATCATCATCACAACAGCAGACCTATTGATACTTTTGACATACTCTTATTCTCTGGAAACAGCATAGAGACTCGATCGTGGTGGTTTCGAAACACATATCCAGGGCGTTACATTTAAGTTTAAGACCGTACCTTGCCATGAAGATTTCATCAAATATGGCGGTGGCAAGAGGTGTACTCATTCAGGGTTTCCCTGAAGACAATGGAGGAGTTTCAGAGTCGTTGTGGGTAACAAGGACAAAACCATATCTATCTCCTTTCACAGAATCTGCTGAAGCAATGGATTCAAGCTCGGACATCTCTTCGGGTGTTAGTTTTACGGACAAAGCTCCGACGTTCTGGTTGAAGTTTTTGATTTTGGTGGTTCCAGGAATGGGGCAGACATCATTCCCCTGGTGATGGACCCAAGCCAATGCAAGCTGTGATGCGGTGCACCCTTTCTTTGCTGCTATCTCATTAACTCGGGCGTAAAGGCGTTGGTTATGCTCCATATTTTCAGGCCGGAACCTTGGTAGATCCTGTGTTAAAAAAATGCAGATTTTAATTCCAATTGTTGTGTCACTCATCAAAGTAAAGACAACCAAAATCCAGACTATTTCATGATTCACCTCAGCAACTAAAGCAAAGTTCTTTTATCTTCAAGTGATGCTATGGACCACAAGAGGTACTTGCAGTCTTGCAAAACTCTATAGATAAGAACCATTCACATGGATTTAAAAATAACTATATAAATTGAAACCAAAAATAAGAAAAACAGTCAAAAAAATGAAACTATTCAGTAGAGTTTGAAACCTACTGATGCAAAGAAATTATTCAGTAGACCGTGAAAGATAAGCTACAAACCTTCCTGAAGTCATCATTGGACAAAGTTTCCACAATTTTAGGCCCTGCTGCAAAGAACCCTCTCCCAAGGGAACTGTAGGAAACAATCCCAATCCCAATCCCAAGTTCCCTGGAAATTTGAAAAGAAAAGAAATCACATTAAACTAAAGAATCCCCACACTTTTTTTATTTAAAATTTGTTTAAATCTTGTGAATAAATAAACCTGCAAGTTGGAATAATGTCAGCTTCAACATCCCTGGACCACAATGACCGCTCTAACTGCACAGCACTTATAGGATGCACCGCAAAGCCGACGCCTCGGACAAACCTATGTACTTCACTTTACCTTCTTCAACAAGTTTCTTAAGTTCCCCAATCTGGATCAAAAAACCACCAACATAAATAACCATTTCAGTGCGACATTAATACAAACACGTTACCAACTACATGAGCATCAAGCAGAGGGATGATAACAGAACACAAACCGTGACTTCAACGGGAACCTTGGTGTCAATCCGATGCTGATAATAAAGATCGATACAATCAACACCGAGTCGTTTCAAGCTACCTTCACAAGCAGCTCTAACATAAGCAGGGTCACCACGGATGTCCGCTTTGCCGTCGGTATAATATATGCCGAACTTTGTAGCCAATTCAACCCTTTCTCGAACACCGTCTTTCGACGCCATCCTGAGGAGGATTTCGTTCGTGTGAGGGCCGTAAGCATCGGAGGTATCGAGAAGGGTAACCCCAGAATCGACGGAGTGATGGATGAGGGCAATCATGTCGGATTCGGGCTACCGTAGAAAGCTGACATCCCCATGCAACCGAGGCCTTGAGCTGAGACTTCGAGGCCCTGAGAACCCAGCTTGATCCTCCTGACTTTTGGGGTTGCCATGTTTGATGTTCTCACTGAATCTACGGTAGATTTCAAGGTTTTTGTTTGTGGCGATGATTGATGAAGAAGGAACGTTTCGGTAGTGTTATATAGTGGGTGGAAAGTGAAGATGGAGGGAGCGGGAAACATTAAAAAAACCTGCGAACAGTTGAAAGCCGTTACGTAAGAGCCTATTGTTATGTGATTCACGTCTGATAAGATAAGAAGCGGATCATTAATCTTACATCAAAAAAAAATTTAGAATATATAAGTGGTAACGCTACACATTTTATTAAATATGTCTTTTAAAAATAGAATAATAGTCACATGACAAGTGGCATCAGAACGACCCTTTGATTGTTCAATTTTACACTGAACGTCAATAATTGACCAATTATCTCGCCTGAGAAGAGACGAGATCATAATAGCACGTCACACTATGCTATAGACATTTTTATTTAAATATAAATTCACCATTCTAAAATAATTAAAATTCACGTACCCAATATATCTTAACATGAATTCATACAAATTTTCTTCAATAATAATTTTAATTTATTTATTGTATATTTAATTATTTACATAACAATAATTTAAAATTGTTTGCAAAAAATCAACAATTATTTTAATAGAAAAACATATTATGTTCATCCAACAAAATACGAGTTTAAATCGATTTTTCATACAAAGTGTATGAACAGATACTACTTTGTAATCAACTTTACACCTAATATATATAATAATTAACTTTTGCAAGATCCATTAATTGACCAAATGGTCAAAAATATTTATATTATCCATCTTATATAAACTCAAATTATGACATTAACATTGAAAATATAATTATCTTTCTACTTAATAAAATAATAACAATTAACTTTTATAAATTTCTCAAAATTTATAGACGACAGTTACTTTATAAGTATAATAATAGTACGAAAGAAATGGGTAGTGGATGTCATTAGCCGCCGGATTATAATATTGAAAGCCGTCCTAGTTAAAGCAATATAAATTCTTTTTAGGTAAAGTACACTAATGGCCATAAAATTTTTAGGGTACTTTCATTTTGGTCATTAAACTTTTAAATTTTTCGGAGTTACTCAACTTTTATTTCGTATTTATTTTGGTCCCTCCCGTTACCTTCCGTTAAAAAATGATGACTTGCTCGTTAGTTTTCTTTTTCCTCAAGGGTAAACTACATAAATGGTCATCGAACTTTTAGAGTGTTTTAATTTTAGTCATCGAACTTTTAAAACTTTTTATTGGGGTCACACATTTCTCACTCCCCTCCTTCCATCGTTTTACAACATTCTTTCTCCATTCTCTTTTCTGCTACCTTTATTTAGCTGCATTGTTTAATAGATTCGTCATGAATCCATTGTTAGTGTTGACTTATAGAGAAAATAGACGAGTATGGATGTTGAAACATGTTGGACAAGATTAAAAAAAAGACAATAAAACTTAAAAAAAATAGAGAATGGAGAAAAGATACAGGTTGCAATAAAAAATAAAATAAGAAAAGAAAACCAACGACTAAGAACAAGCTGCAACCAAACACAAAGGCATCTATTAAAACAACATCGATCATGATGGCAAACAAGGACAGAGGGATGTATGGGTTGACCCTCCTGATTTTAGGTATAATAGTATTTTAGGTCCTTATTAGTTTAAATAATAATCAAATAAGATTTGTGTCCCTCCCGATTTTTATATTTAAAGGTTTAATAGACTCTTATCCCTCATAATGTTTGATCCTAGCTTCGTCTTTAATAGCAAAGTAAATTAATGTTTGAACTTAAACATAGGGTGCATCAAATCTGCTTGCATATTCTGGAAATTTTGTGGAACAACTTTTGGATACAACTTTTAGAAGTAAACTAAAATGTTATACTCTTTGTCAATAATTAAACTCAATGTTTTTTTTTCTCCCTTGTACTTATTAACCTTGAAGTAGCTTGAAGATGAGATTGCATACAATGTGATGTATAGATCAAAATAATGACTTTGCATTACAGACAATATTCAAGAACATGATATATAAAAAAATTATGCTGGTAAATACATCAATCTACACAAGGGTTTATTATAAAAAAGCATTGTTCATCGATAATCATAAGGTAAAATCTACTTCTTACTTTTATTTTTTATATACATTGAAAGAGTTCTTTCTTAAACCAACGGGGTTGCTTTAAAGTAAAACAAAAGTTGGGTAACCCCAGTGAAAGTTTTAAAATTTCGATAATCAAAATGAAAGTGCCTTAAAAGTTCAGTAACCATTTATGTAGTTTACCCTTAAGGAAAAGGAAAATTAACGTGTTACGTCAGCATTTTTTAACGGAAGGTAACAGGATGAACCAAATTGAAAGTGAAATAAAAGTTGGGTGACCCCAATAAAAATTTAAAAGTTCGGTGTCCAAAATGAAAGCGCCCTAAAAGTTCGGTGACTATTGGTGTACTTTACACATTCTTTTTTTAGAGCGAGGGATTTGTTGGAATAACAGCGGCGGATACTATGATATCGTTAGGGGCGAGTAAAATTCGATTCGACTTGAAAAGATTAGTTTTTCAATTTCGAGTTGTTCGAGTTATTCAAGTCAAAACGAATAACTCATGAAAATTTTAAGTTTGAGTTTGCACAGCTCGAAAATTCGAATTTTACAGTTATGCGATTTAGTCCATAATTTCCTTTTTTTATATCCATCATTCATTTTAAGTCCATTTTAACCAAATTTGAACCACATGTTCCTCCTATTTAGCTTCAATTCATATTTTTGAAAATAAATGTTCACCTCTTGAAATTTAACCCCTCGACTTTGAATGATTTCCTCATTTCTTCAATTCCTCCTTCATTTTAAGTCCATTTTGACCAAATTTGGACCACATGCTTCTAAACCACTGTAGAATACCTATGTAGCTTCAATCTATATTTTTTAAAATAAATTTCATAGTAATTTAGCCTCTTAACTTTGTTTGATTTCCTCATTTCTTCAACTCTTCATTCATTTTAAGTCAATTTTGACCAAATTTAAATCACATATCTATGAAAATTGAATTCATATTTTTAACAGAAAATAAGTTTTTTTCTATTTAGTCCCTTAACTTTACATTTTATTCAATTTGTTCATTCAACTGTAATTTTTTGTAAATTCTTTCTTCTCGTCAATTCCTTGACTCCTTTATACTCTCATCGATATTTTATCCTCAAAAGTTCATTCTTTCAAATAACATTATAAATATATTTTAAAATTTTAGATGATATTTTTTTATTAAATAACATTATAAATCTTACCCACACATGTGAAAAATACAATATGAAGATATATAAACCCCTAAACCTCTCAACCAAATTTCTAAACCCTAAAACTAAAGTGCTTTTAGAAATATTTTTATTTTTACCTATAATGCATGATATCATTAAAAGGTTTTTATTATATGGACTTTGAAGGTTATGTATATTTTTATAATTAATGTTTACTTGTTTTTTCAATAAATCTAGTAATTGTTTTTTCTTGACAACTCCTAAATCTTATCCTAATCTTACCAGAAAGAGAAGGAAAGGAAAAATTCTATGAGAAGAAGAGTGCTCCTAGTGGGTCTAGAACCAATGACCTAAGGGAATATGAGAAAATAAAGATGAGCAGCTTGGCCAACCAGCCAAACATACTTGCACTAACATTATGCTATTTTAACTAAAAAAATTGGTTACATTGATGAAATGTGCAAATATTAAGGATAAATTTATCATTATTAATTATACTTATAAAATTTTGGTAAACTACACTACATGTCACTTAAGTATGAGTTTGGTAACAAACAATAAAAAAAATCTCTTTTAAAAGTTACAAACATGTCATTCAATTAAAATACTATTACAAATAGGTCAATAGTTGTTAAATATTAGACGAGAATAGTGATGTGACTTGATATAACAAGTTTAGTCCTCAAAACTTATATAGACTATTAATTTGGTCCTAATTCAAAATAATTCAATAAATTTAATTCTTCATATCTAAAAAAATCATCATTTTAGTATTTGTTATTCTCATAAATTAATTTTTCTTCTCCCATAAGTGTTATATTACTTTTGTGGTATAATTATAATATAACAATAATATGTTACTACTTTATAAAAATTTATGTCGATATCCAGCTAGTTTCTTGATCTAGTCGCTTGCTTTGATAGTATCACAAAAGACTACATTGATAGAATTTTAAATATGAAAAATTAAATTTATTTAATTGTTTCAAATTAGGACAAGATTAATAAAATATATAAATTTTAATGACTAAAATTATTATTAAATAATGCTACATTAAACATTTATTTTATTTTTAACAACAAAATAATATATTGGTAATAATATTTTAATTAAGTGAATTGTTTAGTTTTTTTAAATAACTTACTTATTACCAAACTCATAATTAAATGATATCCTAAAATTTTTAAGTTTAATTCTTAAGAGTTTACTAGATTGTCTAAAAAATGATAAGATTTCTTTTTTGAAGGCTTATACCAACAAAAGATGACTCTTGGATCTCCATATCTTCAAACTTCCTTATTCTCCCTACCAATGTCTAACTGAATTCTGATATAGTTTTTAATCAAATCTCATACTTTCTTAACAAATTACTATGACTTAATAGTTAAAAAGGTGTCAAACCTATACCATTTGTTCCAGTTTGGTGCCTAGCGTTTCATTCCGTAACTCAAATTGGGTTTCACTGTGACGGATGTTAGATTTGCGTTGTTATCCAATCAAAAATGACCACGTGTCAGGCTTTTTGTTATTTGAAAATGATTTTTGCGAAAATAAAAAAAGACTAAAAATAAAATTAAAAGTACATTAAAAATAAATTAACTTTCACTTCTAACTCAATGTAAATCACGCTAACCCTATTCACCATCTTCCCCCTCTTCTCGTTCCCCCTTTCTGAAAAATCACTTAAACAAAAAATCTTAAATCGTTTCTCATAGAACTATGGTTTGTACTAAAGGAAGAAGATATGTTGATAGTAAAATCAAGCCCCCAAGTTGTTCGATTAAAAAATCTTTCTGTTTTGATAGTAAAATCAAGCCCTCATGTTGAAGGAAGAAAATACGTTGAAGAAGATAAAGTACCCTAAAGTTCAAAGTTAGTTTTGAAAAAAGTAAGTTATTGTTGTGTAATATCATTCTTTTCATTTTTATACTTATTATGTTGTGTAATAGCATTCTTTTGATTTTAATACTCAATGAAATATATTCTTCTTATTTTGAAAGTTTGTCTTGTAAACGACAGATATAAAGTTGAAGCACTTTGGTGCTGTAGATTATGAGTTTGACCAACAACAATAGAGGTAAAAAATTGTCTTCGCTTCTTCAGATTCTTTTTTTGAAATTAGTGAAGTATTATATTAAATAAATATTTAAACAATAAAAAATTTTAAATATATGTCAGTTTTTGTGCTTTGGGTTAAACATGATGAGTGTTAACTGTTAAATACTTGTAGAGTGTATTGATTGTGTGTTTGATAATTGAGTTGACTTTTAAATATTTGTCAAGTGTGTTGACTGTTAAATATTTGAGTAATTGACTTTGTGACTGTGTAAGAAATGTATGAGCCTATTTTATACTTGTAGAGTGTATAAAATATGTATTATGAGTCACTAACATTTATTATATTAATCTGTTAGGTGATCCACAGTAGGAACATGACTTAGAAGGGTTCTGATAATGCTGATAGTGGGCCTAATGGACCTATTGGCATTAATGCAAATGGTGGTGATGGGTCACATGCTAATCTTGGATGGTGTGATGAATTGGTGGATGAAGACAGTTATGATACCAAAAAGGACAATAATGATTCCCAAGAGGAAAGTGGACAAGTAGGTGGAAAGTATGCATTATCTGAGGATGATGATGAAGAGATAAACTCTATTCATACAAACTTTAAACTAGTCAAAAGAAAGATAAAAAAACAAAACTGTGACTGCAGCAGACTTAGAAGCACGTATTACTTTAGATGGTGGTTTAGGTGCAGTAGATAGGAATGAAGACTGTGTTTTGGGTTCAGTAGATGCAAATGAGGTAGATTCAGATGAAAATTTAGGAAATTTAGGTAAAACAGTTGGTGTTGATAGTGCAATGAAAAATGAAGCTGAACTAAAAGGTTTAGGTAGGGGAGAGGATACTGATTACCTAGATTCTTCAAATATTGGGAGCTACGAGACAGGTTCAGATGGAGATTTCATTTCTAAGAAGGCTGCTAAGGTATTCTTTGATCCTTCAACTGCTGAACCTAGATTTGAACTAGGAATGATTTTTGAAAATCACAAATAGTTAAAGGATGCCTTATATGCTTATGTTGTAGCTCATAGGTTTGATTTCAAGTTTTTATCAAATAGAAAAGAGAAAATTAAGGCAGTTTGTAAGAGAAAAAGTTGTCCATTTTTTATATATGATTCTTGGGATGATGGTTATTTTGAAGTTAGAACTCTTGTAACTGACCACCAATGTTCTGTAACATTTAAGAACCAAAGAGAATTTTAAATTTGATAGAAAACATTTTATTCCAAAGCTTAGGATTATTCCTAAATTGAAACTGTCTGAGATGATAAAGCTTGATAGAGAAGAGTTAAATGTGGAGTTGAACAAACAATGTGTCATGAGAGCTAAGAAGTGGGCAATGAAAAAGATTAGGGGTAGTGTTGTACATGAATTTAGTGTACTGTATGACTATGTTTATGCATTGTGGACTACTGATACAGATGGTACATTTGACTTAATGGTTGTGAGACCCAATAGTGTTGACAACCCTAAATTTAGGAGATTGTATGCTTGTTTTGGTGCATTGAAGGAATGTTTTAAGAAGTATTACAAGCTTGTGCTTGAAGTAGATGTTTGTTATTTGAAATGGGCATTTAAAGGTGAAATTCTGTCAGCAGTGGGTAGAGACAGCAACAATTAGATTTTTTCTATTGCCTGGGCAATTGTTGAGGTGGAAAACAATGAGATATGGACATGATTTTTAAATCACCTCCAGAATGACTTGAATCTAGGAAATGGTGAGAAGCTGACTCTGCTCAGTGACATGCAGAAGGTAAGCACAGATTTTTATTTTGATTTTATAAATTACTATTATTTATGTAAAACTAAGTTAAGCGTATTTTATTTGACTTTGCAGGGCTTTCTTGAAGAGGTCTTTTTGTGCTTACCAGATGTGGAGCACATATTTTGTGCAAGGCATATTTTTGTCACTTGAAAAAAAGTCACAAGAGATGTGACATTCAGCTGCTGTTTTGGTTATGTTGCAAGGCTATAACAGAGCCTCAATTTGAACAGTATGTTAACAGACTGGGTAAGCTAAAAAAAACATATGATGACCTTATGGATAGACATCCTAGATACTAGTCCAAAGCCTTTTTTCTACTAGATCAAAGTGTGACACCCTTGATAATAATTTCTCAGAGGCATTTAATTCTGTTATAGTAAGAGCTATGTTTAAGTCTATTATCTCACTGTTTGAAGACATTAGACACTATGTCTTGCCCAAACTAGTTGAACACAAGAAAAAGTCACTTAGGTGGAAAAGTGAGTTGTGTCCTAGAATTGCAAACAAACTGGAAGAACATAAAAAACTTAGTTCTTTATGTCATGTGATATGGAATGGGGCTGAAGGGTATGAGGTTCAACATGGTGAGAACATTTTTGTTGTTGATGTTAGGGGCTGTAAGTGTACTTGTAGACTATAAGATCTCACAAGAATTCCATGCTCTCATGCTGTGTGTGTCATACTCTATAGGGAAGAACAGTTAGAATCATATGTGCATAATTTATATAAGAAAGATGTTTATCATGAGATGGACAGTGTTGTTCTTCCAACTATTCCAAGTGAAAAGTATTGGAAAGACACAGAAATGGGCAAGATTGATCCACTAGTTCCAAGAAAAATGCCAGCAAGACCAAAGCACAAAAGAAAAAGAGAAGAAGGTGAACCGAATAGCAAGAATAAGATAACAAGGATATGATTAAAAAATGAATTGTAGAGTATGTGGGCTTAATGGGCATAATGTAAGAATATGTCCAAGCAAAAGGCAATCCAATGTAAGTTTACATTATATTCTTATTGTCAATTAACTGTTTTTGTTACTATCATTTAACTGTTTTTGCTACTGTTATTTAACTGTTATTGCTACTCTTATTGTCAATTAACTATTTTTGTTTTTATTTTTACTACTATTATTTAACTATTCTTTGTTACTGTTATTTAACTATTATTGCTACTATTTTTGCTATTGTTATTGTTAGGTGCACCAACAAGAAGATCAATAAGCTCTTCCAATGTCAACACCACCAGTTACACCAATGCTAGACAAGCAGCTCCACCAATGTCAAGACCAGAAGATCCACCAATGGTTTTCATGTCAATTCCATCTGCTCATTCATTTTCTACATTTGGTCAGTCTAGTATGTCATATAGTACTTAATGTATTATTGGTTTCATACATTGTTTGAATTTACATACTTTAAATTTGCTACTTTTAAGCAGATCTTAGCTCACTATCTGCTCAACCACCTCCTCAACCACTTGTTGAACCAAGAAGCTCTACACCTAAAAAGAGGAAGGTCACAACAAATAGAATACCAGCAGGCACTAGAGAGTATGTTACAGCAAATGAGCCAAGAGGGAAAACAATCATGCAAGGGATTGGCATATACACAAATAAGGCTACAAATTTTAAATGTAAGTTTCTATTTAAATATTGAATTCATTTTTTAATAAAATTTTAGTGATTTTTTTTATTTTTTACTTTTCTTTTTAGTAGTCAGGAAGATCAAGTCAAGTGTTACTTTCTTCACCTAACAGAAGGTCATCTATTGCAGCCAGAAAGACAACTTCAGTTGATCTAACATCAGAGTTAGCTTCAGCATTCAAGATAAAAAATGTTGGTGATACTATATCACAACCATCACCATCTTCAGCATCTTTTCAACCTGCTGGAACTTTCATTGTTCCTCCACAAGCAAGACTCCCAAAGCTCACCATTAAGAGGCCTATCCCTAAACCCACCATATGGAACCATAGAATTAAGCTGCTACTTGTTTTGTGTTGTTAGTTACTTTGTCTAATTTGAAACTGTTCAGACAAATGAAAACGCTGTGTTAAGTCTTTTGTTTGTTCACATGAATCTGTTTAGGTAGATAAAATAGTTCATTTTTTTACACATATCAAATTGGTTTGGTTCATTTAGTGTATCAAGATATGTGTTAATGAAACTGTTTTGAATCTGTTTAGGTAGATAAAACAGTTTCATTTTGTTTACACATCAAACTGTTCACTTGGTGTATCAAGATATGTGTTACTAATGGTTATTAATGGAGACAGTTTCTTTTGTTTAGAAATCAAAGTGCATTTAGTATATCAAGATATGTGAATTTTGTTTAGACATATCAAATATGTTCATTTTAGAACTTGTTGCTATTTAAAGACCATTGCATTTTCCATAACCTGATTTCACCACAAACAGTTTTTTTGTACCTAATGAAAATGACCATTAAACATTTGAAAACTTGTTTAGACATATCAAATATGTCCATAAACAGTTCTTTTGTACCTAATGAAAAAAAAGATTTCACCATAAAAACAGACCATTACATTCTCTATAAACTGTCGTTACAAATCATTCCATTCTCTATAAACCTAATGTGAATAGAAATTGTTTCTATCTAAAGACCAAATTTTACCATAAAGTACACTATTCATGAAGTAAAAAAAATATCTTATAGAATAGGTAATTTGTCTTCCTCTTTGTACATTTTGCTTTGTATGATCTTACAAGTTCCTTCAAGTGATTATTTTCGATCATCAGCATTTCTAATTGATTTTTTAAATTTTCTTCAACATTTTCAATGTCTTTTTCTTTGTCAAGTCACTGAAAAAAAATTACACCGACTCCGGACAACAATACAAAATCAAACTCGTAACAATAGACAATGAGAGAAGATAAAAGAATTTCATAGAAAAATCACAAGTTACCTCTTTCGGTTTAGAACACCCATAAAATTTCATTCCTTTACTCCAAGGCTTATTGGAAATACAAATCGGAGCTCTCTTTCCGTAATCACAAAACATAATTCTTGAACGTTAACGAGGCTTTGAACTTCCACTTGGCATCCTTCAAAAAATCAAACTAGTAATTATTTAGATTTTTTGCTCAGATAATTTTTCAGAAAGGGAGAACGGAAAGAAGGGGAAGATGGTGAATAAGGTCCGCGTAAATTTACATTAGGTAAAAAGTGAGAAGTTAATTTACTTTTAATTTTTTTAATTTTATTTTTAGTTTTTATTTTCGCAATAATTATTTTTAGATACTATAAAGATTGTCACGTGGTCATTTTTAATTGGATAACAACACAATTTAACGTCCGTCACGGTAAAACCCAATTTGAATAATGAAATGAAACGTTAGCTATTATAGTGGACAAAAAAATATTAGACACTAAACTGAAATAAAGATACGACTATAACAAAAAAATCCTCCATTGATATCCAAATGCTGCTTTTGTTCTTCATCTTCTCCGCCTGCTTAAGGCCTGCTTCCTGTTTTCATTCCCTCATCATCTTCTTGAATGTTTGGTTTTCCTCCCAAAATCATTTCCTAAATTTCCCGTTTTTCCTCATCCTCTGCTTCCGTTGTTCTTGCTATTTTAATCCTCTTAGGTCTTCAAAACTAATGGGAAAAAAGCTTGTAATTTTATGTACTTTTCAGCTAAGTTCATCTTCCAGATTTCTTTTCGGACTGTAATTTGAACTGGGTTCCTTCCCGTTTCGATTCTCATTGAGTTATATCTCAGTGACTCAGTCCATTTACGTACTGTTTGTTTCTGAACGTACGGTTCGTTTCTCGGCCTTTTCTTTGCAGCTAAAAACATGGATTGTGACGATGATGATGAAAGCTATGTCAATGGTGAAGCTAAAGCAGATTCCAAGCCCTTTGCAATAAGGTGGATTTTCCCATTTTCCAATGCCTTATTATAATTTTATTTCTCCTTTTATATCATTATTTCGTGGTGTCCTTAATTTTTATTGCTAATTATGATTTGTTCTTGTGTGTTTCATTGGTATTTAGATTGTTATATATATGTATATATATCATTTGGAACTTATATATAATAGCTTATGCTGAATTGAAAGCAGCTAGGTTTCTTCAGCTTGTTTTGGATCAAATGGTTGTTCTTTTACCAGACTTCAGTTTTCAAGTCAAGTTTTGTTTTGAAGGAAATTAAACATTTGCTTGCAGTACAAATCTTGATTATTTTTTTTGAAAATTTAGTAGTTTCCTAGTTGCTGATGAACTCTGTTCTATTATCATATATGATTCATCTATTACATGCTTGTTTTTTAATGTTCTGGAGCAGTGTATTTTTCAACATGTTCATTGTGTTACTTTTAGGTTTCTGCACTTTGATTTGCTGCTTTGTTAGTTGTATGATTTTCTGCAATGCATGCTAACTAATTCAATTAGGGAATTCAATGAATGAACTACTACAAATTTACGTTTTCGCAGCATCTAATAGCAGTGTTCGATTAAAAAGCCGCCACCATCTTCCTTGTTTTTTTATTCAATGAGCATCGGTTATGTCAAAAAGGTTGGTGTTTATAACAAGTTATGTTTGTTTCCCAGACAGTATGTTGCTGATACTAGGAGGAAAGATGTTATTCATTGTTGGCCATTTCCAAAGAAATACTTGGAAGTTTGTCTGAAATATGGTATTAGCAATGTATTGCCACCCTTTGAGTCATGTATTAATCCATCAACTCAGGTGACGAATGAGAACGTAGGCCGGACATGTTCCGATCGACAACATAAAGATCAACTTTCCTTCGAAAATAAGGTGATTTTGCTGGAGAAATTGATCAAAGATGAGTGTAATTGTAACTATGATGAGATGCTACCAAAAGCCCCCTGTCATGACAGCAACTTAAGTTGTTTTGGTTACACTTCCAACATCACAGTTCCGGTAAATCCAGTATTTAGTTCCGTACAAGGCCCTCACCCCGATGCTCAGAAGAGGATCAAAACGGTTTCCCCCAAGCGGATGATACACAAGCAAAGAAAGCGTAAAGGGAGGCAAAAGAAACGGTCGATGTCGGATATTTTAGCAAGAGCAAAATCATGTACTTTGGACGATTGCTGTAGAAGCAGATGCAACTCAATAAACCTCTCTAATTATGGTAATGATGAAGCCATTGATGATAATTTGTCATGCAAAAATGTTAGAGTTCTAAAGATAAAGCTTGGCGGACGCACATCCAAGCCGTGGAACATCAATTAAGAGACATAAGTATCAGTTTTCAAGGTACATCGTTTTCTGCTTTATTTCCTGCTATAATTTGAACCAAATGTGAGTATTCTTATTGCATAATTGCATTGTTAAAGCTTTCGAAAGTAACCTATACTGAATCTTATCGGTTGTAGGAAACTGCTGTGTAATTTCACTTTCAGTGTTATCTATGTTACTTGGATTAGGGTCTCCAGTTTCAGGCTACGAGTATGGTTCGTCACTGGTATGTTCGATATTCTCCGATTTTCATTATTGAAGCATCCTCATACATTGCCTTCTGATTTTACCTTCTCAATCCTTGATTGATACCTGCATCGAAACGAAGAATACCAAAATATTTCCACATCATTTGTAAGCTCCTATTGTGATAAATTATGAAGGAAAACTTATATCTTATCTATTACTATTAGCTACTTCTACCTTAACTTCTGAACCCCATTTTTCTGCTTTTCATTCCTGATACATGAACATGGTTTTATGCGACGAAGTGTGATTATGTTATCTGGAACCTGGCATTATATACATACATACATTCTCGTGTTCAACGTGTATCTAAACTTGAGCATGGATTATGATCTTTATAATTATAGGCGTATCTAAACAATGGGATATCATGGTTCCTAAGATCATTTTGCAGGATGGGCAGCTTTAAGCCATTAAATAATTTTATGCGTAAATTATAGTAATACTTAGACTCGAATGCAAGTACCGGATCGACACATTAACTCGAATGTTTTTGAAGGTTCCTATTCACGTATTGGACAAGTGTTAGAATGGATAATTCAAGAACAATGAAGACTGTATGCTCAAGCAGTTTACATGAAGTTCTTCAGATCTGTCGAAAGGAATAGCTTATGTTGTAGTTTTTCAGGTAGTATATGTGTAGTCCATATCATTAACTCGTAGGATTTATGTGTTTATTAAATGAATTCTTAATTAAAAAATCTACCCCCTTTCAACTTAAAAATCTATTATTTTTATTTTAAACATTTTTCAATATTTCTTAATTAAAAATAATAAAAATCAAATTGGTTATAAAGTTAATTTTCTTATTATTAAATTATTATTTTTAATTGCACGTGTTAAATTATATATATCATATTAGTACCTAAAGTATACCAACTTTTTCATTTTAGTACTTAAAGTATTTTTGGTCAAAATAAATACCTAAAGTATACTTTTTGGTTAAACTAGATACATAAAGTATAATTTTTTGTCAAAATAGGTACCTAAAATATTTTTTCGTCAAAGTAAGTATTTAAAGTATAATTTTTGGTCAAAATAGGTATTTAAAGTATTTTTTAGGTCAAAATAGATACTTAAAGTATACATATTTTTTATATAGGTTCCTAAAAATTGTCATGTGACATTAATTAAAAGAATTATTATGCTATACACTGGCGGTTAAACTTTTTGTTTCCACAAGCACCTTAATTATATGGTTTAAGGTTTAGAGTTTAGGGTTTTAGTGTAAGGTTCATGGTTAGAATTTAGGGGTTAGGGTTAGGGTAATATGGGTAGAGATTTAGGTTTTAACCTATAAACCCTAAACCCAAAATTCTATCAACAAGCCCTAAATTCAAAACTACTACACTTAAACCCCTAAACTTTGAACCCTAAACATAGTCCCCAACTCCTAAAACTAAGGCGCTTGTATAAAAAGTTTCCACAAGGGCTTGTGTATAGAATAATTACCCTAATTAAAAATACATTGTGTGCCTATTTTTACAAAAAAATATACTTTAGGTACTTATTTTGAATAAAAAATATACTTTAAGTATTTACTCTGACGAAAAAATAATTTTAATTAAAAAATACTTTAAATACCTAATTTAACCAAAAAATATACTTTATGTACTCTTTTTAAAAAGAAATGGCCATGTATGATAATTATGTGTGTTTTGTCATCTCTTTTATGATTTGTTACCTTTTTTTATTATTCCCTGTGCAAATATATGTTTAATATATTAATTTTAATTTTAATTCAGTTATATATATTAACATTGAAATGAATTACTTTCCCCTTTTTTCTTTGTTTTTAAATTCTAATAAATTTAGTATATAATAAAATTAAAAAAATTAATTTTACTCGATATTTAGTATAATTTAATTAAAAATTTTCAATTGATAACTCTTCTTCCTTAAGTTATAAATTCTAAATTCAATAAGAACAAAATTTTCTTTTTCCTCCTCTTAGGCCTTAGTAGGAATTGTTCAAAAATGAAGGAAAATAGATAAAATTGATTGTAAATATATAAAAGCGTGTTTGGACATAACATACTAATCACAAAGAAAATCAAATTTATTATATGAGTAATTATACCTTTTATAATTTTTAAAAAATTAAACCGTTAAAAATATTTTGATTGACGAAATATATTATTTTAATTTTTTTATAGATTTGATAATAAAAATAGTATTTATATACTTATATTAATAAAAAATATTTTTTAATGAAAAGAAGTATTTTGGCAAAAAATCCATAGAAGTTCTAGTAATATTTACAGAAGGAAGTATGCACAAGGCGTTGGCGTTTGCATATGCATGCGTGGAAACCATCAATTAAAACGCCGACAAAGAAAACGTGAGGCCCAAACGCCTAGAAAATCTTTTCATAATTATCTCCACTGTCTCCTACCACTCTTTCTTCTTTCTTCTTTCTTCTTTCTAAAAAAAGAAGAAAAATCCAAAATGCACACTCAATTTGATGAAATTATTTAAATATTGCATTTAATTTTTTTATAATTATGACAAAAATTAAATTATTTTTATAAATATTATATTTATTACAGTAATTTTAAAATCGAATTCGTCTTTTAAAAAGTGTTTAAATTATTTTTAATAAAAAATTTGTTACTATTCAAATGAGTTAAAGTAAAAAATAATCCTATTAATACAAATACTATTTGAAGTCAAATTTTATTAACATCATTTTAATTTTCTAATTTTTTAAAAAATTACTATTTAAAGACAATTGTGATGATTCTAACTTCAAAATTATTATAGTAAATATAATATTTGTAAAAATAATTTTACATGTCATAATTGTGGAAAAAAAGTAAAGTAAAATATTTAAGTAATTCCTCCCGCTCAATTTACCTAAATTAGGAGTAAAGCAAGAACAGAACACCCAAAGCCCAAAGCTTCCAGAGAAAACCAGGCCAAATTTCATGTAAGAATCTCCTCCTCTCCTTTCCTTCTACTGGACTCTATTTTTCTGTTCTTTTTAAGCTTTGTTTGCAGTAGAAAAATGAAAAAAGAGATATTTGTATGAAATATTCCCTTTTTTTGTTTTTGGGTTTAAGGATTTTGGGTTCTTGTTCTTTTGTGTGAGTTCTAGGAATACCCTTTTGTTTAGTATGAAATTTGGAAATACCCTTTTGCTCCAATCTTCCCTTTAGAATTTCAAAATGATTTTTATTTTATAAATTTCCCCCCTTTTTAGTAACAATTAGATATTTTGCAGTTGAATGCATATATAGCATGTCCTATCAGGAAGCAGAGGGTTTTTATTACATGGCTGAAGATTTTGTCGATGACGTGGATGAATACAACTATGGCAGTGCTGGTGGAGACTGGATGCTGATGAATATGACATGGTTTATATATATATATGTTGTTGCTATTATTTCTCCGTATAATTGGATGATGATGTTCATCTCTTCAAACTATATACTTTGAGCAGCTGACCAGGGTGACCGATACATCTTCCGCCCAAGCATGCAAGGGGAAACACATACAGGGGATTCCATGGGAACAATTGAGCATAATTAGGGAAAAGTATAGGCTGACAAGGATTGAACAGTATAAGAATTACGAGAATATCCCGTATTCGGGTGAAGCTGTCGACAAGGTTTGTTTTGGCTCCTATCATCTCTAGTGTCACTAAAGAAAATATAGTGTTAAGTTCTTTGGTAATTGGCATTGTTTCAGGAATGAAAGCAGATAGAAAAGGGTGGGAAATACTATGAGTTCTTCCACAACAGTAGATCGGTTAAGCCTACAATCCTCCATTTTCAGGTTCGTAATTCAGAAAGTGTTCTGTTTGAATTTTGTTATTATAATGTATATTTGCTTTCAGAAGTTTTCGGTTTTATTGTCGAACTATGTTTTGTTCTTGAATTTCTCTTTTCCTTTTAGATGATAATACAACTTCAATGTGTTAATTATTTAAAGGCTATGCTAGATTCTTCTTTGGTATTGATTATGTTAATCAGCAGTCATTTCTCGTGTATGAGGTCGATTAGTGATGTTAACACTTGTGAACTGCACTTCTATGTGGGCGTGGTTGTTTCACCAGGTCTCTCCTCTGCACACTCACATTGTCATTGTACGTTAGCAGAGTTTTATCAAAAGCGCACTTTATCATATTTGTTATAGAGGTTTGGTACATATCGCAATTTTTGCAATGCAGTTGAGGGAGAGGAACATAAAGAATCATTGTTAATTGCTATAGCATCACACGCATGAATGCATTGGTTCGTCTACATATTTTTTGGTAAAAGCCTAAAAGGACACTTGTAGCCAACTACGACTACTATTAGATTCAAAGCTTAGCATATGTCTGTTTTGAATATTATTCCCTCCACATGATGATTGTATCTAAATTTGACGTTTTCTTTTCTGGTGCTTTACTTGTTTGTACTGATTCTTAATTTTCGGAATTTATCCTACGTTAGTAAGTTGTGGAACTTGGTTTGTGATCATTTTGTTAGAAATTAAGAGGCCTTTGGGTTTGTTTAATAGGATTTGGATATTTCTTGGAATATCTTGTTTGGCTCAAGAGTTGACATTTGATAGCTGATACGGGTTTTATCGTTTAAGTTCTAGACTACATTTCTTTGACTAGAATACGACAGGCTATTACAGCTTTCCTGCATTTATACTTGATTTTGCAGCGGTGTCTACATTCAACATTAGGGTGGTATTTGGTTCTTTCCCATGTCAAGATTCCAATGGGATGTGATTCCTAGGAAGATGAATGCTAAAAATGTCTAGGAAAGCTGTTATGATCGTACCAAATTGTTACCATCGTGTGTTTCAATTGCTAGGGGAACTCATCAAAGGGAATTTCAGACTGACTGGTTTGAGAGAATCTTAAATCTTGTAAAAAGAAATTTAATCCGACTCCTTACTTTATTTCTTCCATGTTGGCCTCTTAAATAGAGGTTACATTAGGTCAAATAGAAGACTTACTAAAGTAACTAAAAACAAGTCTCCTACTAAGGAAAGACTCATAATGATATAAAATGCTTTTAAATTTGATCTCCTAATACCTCTAATAAAGTAACTACCAAAGCAAAATTACATTCTCAGGAAAGTTAATACTTTTTGACACATCAAACGGTGGAATCACTCTTCCATTAATTAAGTTCTCTAGAGAGTGATTTTTTTCCATCGTGCCAAATGCCTCCCAAGCATTGTGATGGCTCTAATATTGTGTTTGGATTATTTTCATTTTATTATCTACTCTTAAGATCCATTCAGTAATTGAACCCTGATGATATATTTTTGGTTTCCAGTTTGGAGAAGCATTTATGTGCAACTAGATACCTGTTATGTAAGCTTAAATAACCTATTGTCGAACATTTTTGCAGCTCAGGAACTTGGTTTGGGCTACCTCGAAGCATGACGTTTACCTTATGTCCAATTATTCAGTTATGCATTGGTCATCCTTGTCATGCAATCTGTCCGAGGTCGTTAATTTTGGCGGGCATATTGCACCTACCGGGGTATTTTAGCTGAACAACAGGAGTACTTTTGAGGATAACAACTGTTTTAGTAATTATGTACCTACTTTTATCCACTAACTTTTATTTCATTGTAACTAGAAACATCAGGGAAGTTTGTTAGAAGGGTTCACGAAAACTCAAATAAGCACGCTAGCGGTCAAGGATAACTTCATGGTTACAGGAGGCTTCCAAGCTTACTTTTAAGGTAAGTTGTATTTGCAGCCATTTTGTAAGATAAGTTGATTTCTTTTATTCTTTTATTTATTTCTTTTATTGATATCTTATCGATTCCATATTTCTGTTGTTGTAGCACTTGGACAGAAAAGGTGTAACCTTCTGTACCCGAACAACCAATGACGACAATGCAATTACGAATGCCATTGAGATATATGACAGCTTGAGGTAGCTTGATAATTATGGATTTGTCTGGTTTGATTGATAGAATAGAGCAGTCCATGAAGGATTATTTTGCCCAGCTCAGAGGGAGATAATCAATCAGTTGAATGCTCTGTTGGGACCAAAGGAGTCTGGAAAAGCTAAAGTGCCTGAAGGTGCTTCCAATCAAATGAACGAACAAGCAAAAACCACATCTCACATAAGGGTGCCGCCTGAGGGACCACCACCTGCGAAGAAGGTCCAAATTAATCTGGTAGGATCAACGCCTAGTCATCCAATTCACATCGGAGCAAACTTTGTGAGTGGTGAAGAAGTCCCTGATCTGAACACTTTGAATGAGATAGAGAAAATTCGTGTTGAGATTGAGAAAAAGTATGAGGAGCGCTGTAAAACATTAGAGGATTGTTTGATGGAATTGCAGAAAGTGAATGAGACAGGACCTGGAGCAATTGAAATGAGCTTAGTGGCTGACCTGATCCTTCCTTCAAATTTTAAAGTCCCGGATTTTGAGAAATATGATGGGACTACTTGCCCGAGAGCTCACCTCACTATGTATTGTCGAAAGATGGTTGCGCACTTAAAAGATGAAAAACTACTTATTCATTGTTTCCAAGATAGCTTGACTGGTTCAGCAACATAGTGGTACACACAATTGAGTCGTGTAAATATTCGGTCATGGAAAGATCTCTTTGGAGCTTTCGTTGAGCATTATAAGCACGTGACGGAAATGGTCCCCAATCGTGTTATGCTGCAAGGCATGGAATAAAGAAGTAATGAGACGCTCCGACAATATGCTCAGAGATATAGAGATATAGCAGCCCAAGTGCAGCATCCGTTGATTGAAAATGAGGTTACCCATATGTTTGTACAAACGCTGAAAGGACCACTTTTCGAGAGATTGATCAGTAATGCTACTCAAAATTTTGCTAACATAGTGATGACCGAGGAACTGATCGAAGCAACAATTAAAAGTGCCAGGATTGAAAGTGGGGAATGTTCTCATAAGAATTACAAGAGGAATGACAGTGAGGTGAACAATACAAGAGCATATGAGGCTCCTAAGAATGTGACTATCACTTCACATGGTACAGCGTTAGGAAATTCACAATGATTAAACAAGAAAGATTCTCGTGGCCCAAGAAATGACATAATGAATTTCACACCAATACCAATGTCATATAGTGAATTGTATCCCCAATTGTATGAAGCAGATCTGGTGAGACCATACTATCTGACTCCTCTGCATCCTCCTTACCCTCAATGGTATAAACTTGATGCTCATTGTGAATTCCATGCTAGAATACTGGGGCATAAGATCGAGACTTGTACGGCATTCAAAAAAGTGGTTCAAAATCTAATCAGCAATGGGATTCTGAAGTTTGATGAGCATATTATTACCGTGAATCCTTTGCCGAGCCATGAGGGGTAGGAAGTGAATGCCATTGAGGAAGATGATGAAGCAAAACGGTTGAAGACTAACGTATCAGAAATTAGATCTCCTTTGAAATAGGTATTTGAACAGTTGTATAATGCCGGGATGATTGAAATAGGCATAAGAGTGGAGAAAGAAGTGTGTAACGACATTTTTTGAAAAAAAATTACTTTTAAATGTATCCCACTTTTTGGAGAAGGTTTGCTTAAAAAGGGGATTTCCTTTGAAAAACCATAATCATTTGAAAAACGATTGAAATCTGGGAGTCGTCACCAGCCACTTGGGTAAGGTAGGCCGGACACCACAAAATCAGAGATTCAATTTTAAAGGTTTGGGAGTTGGTTACGTGTGGGGAATGATTAGTACCACCATCAAGCTCGGTAATCGGTACCAAAATATTTGTTGCTTTTAATAGAAGGAAATTATCAAAATTTGAAAGGAATTTAATTCGGTGACCTTAACTGAAAATTAACCTTAATTGAACGGGCTTTATCAAATTAGCAGGTTTTAATTAATTATACATTTAATTAATAAGGTTGACAACACATCGGACCATAGATTAAACCGACATCGAATAAGCCCGACTGTCGTGTTAACTTACAGTTTGAATCTCGCACGTCATCTTTATGCATGGTGCAAACAGTTAAGGAATGATGTAATCACTTTATCAACTTTTAACTTTACCTTGGGACGGTAAGAATTAATTCAGATATTTGGTCAACATCCTTTAAGCTCGGACTGTTACGACACAAATATCAGAATTAATAAATATCTCCCTTTTTATGATTTAGATTAATTAAAACAAAATTATTGGGTCGTATGAATGACAATTAAGGAATGGAAAACAAAGTCACAAAAAAAAAAACACAAAAGGCCCACTAAAAGTCTTAACCTGAAAGACCCAAATTATGGAAGTTCAATTAATGATCTAATTAATCTAAGTGAATCTAATATTTAACCCTAACTTGATTAAAACCTTAAGAAGACCTAAACCCTATAATTAACTTAATTAATCTAAAATTGTGCCCCTATAAAACGAGCACGTGATTTAGAATTAATTAACTTCATTAACCTAAATCTAATATAAAACCCAAAAGCTAATAACTAGGCCTAACAATCTAAAGCCCAAACTATTCAAAACTAAGCCCAAAATCTAGGACCCTAAACTAAACTAATCAAAGAAACTAAGCCTAAAGTACCAAAAGGCCTAAATTATATGAATATACATTCAAAACACATTATATTAAAATTACATTGTATATAAAAAACGTATTATTTTAAGAAAAGTAATATACTTTTGGAGGTTACATATATTATATATTCAAAGGGACTATATTATATATTCAAGAAAAACTATATATATTATAAGCTTAATAAAACTATATATTTAAAGAAACATTATATATATTATATAGAAAGAAAAACTCATATTATATTGAAAATTATACCTTATATTTTATAAAAAAAATATATGTTACATATTTTAAAACTATATATCATATTTTGAAAATACATGTATTATCTAATGTATAAACTACACATTCTACATTTTATAAAACTATGAAAATGGGGCTATATTTAGTAGTATTTGAGGACTATAGGTTATAAAAAGATTATACATACCGTATACGACTCATATTATGTATATAAAAACGCATATCATATATTATATTTAAACCGTATATTATGTATTAAAACAACATGCGATATTACATATATATATTAACTGTATATCACATATATTATGATCATAAATTATATGTATAAACATCAATAAATTAGCATACACACATCCATAATATATAAAAGAAAAAAAACAAGGTTGGGGGAATAGCAAACCCAACAAAATTGGGTTGTGGACAGCTGTTGGGCCGGATACCCATCCCGATCCAGGTAGGGGCGATTGGTTTTTGGGCTGGGTTGTAGACGAACCGATTACCTGGTTTCATCCAAGTGAAGGGGGTTAACCCCTCGGTCCATTTCATTTTCCCTCTTCAACAAATCAGGAGCAAAGAGGGCTCTCAAAACCCTAATAGAGCCGCCGCTCTTGGCCGCCGTTGAGCCGCCGTCCGACCTCGGATCGGCGCGTCGAAGTCTCCATCGTGAAGCCCTCACACTCCTCTTTGTCTCTGTCCGAACGGATTTCACCAAAACGGCTGCTAATGTCTCGAAATCGGACCGAAGCCATGCAACCTATAAAGCCACGATTTGCCGCCGTCTATCGTCGGATCGTGGCAAATCTCGGATATGACGTTCCCTGCTAGCCGTGCAACATTTCCACCGTTGGGATTCTCCGTTAGAGCCGCCGGCCACTGAGAAAAACCAAAAGCCGTACTCTGTTTCTCTTGCCGTTCTGAGCAACCGACCGTCAGATGGGTCAGATTCTGAGGTATATCACCCTACTCCTCGGGCAGAATGTCGTCACCGTTGGGATTCGCCACAGGGGTCTTCGATCACCGAAGTCTATTGAAGATCGGAGGTAAGCTTCCTTTTTCTTTTTGTTTCATTCTCTTTTCAGTCTCAGTTTTTCAGGGTTTACTCTAATTTTCTTCTCCTTTGTTTTGGGGACAGGTTGCTAGTTCGGTTTTTCAATGGTGGTTTTGGGATGATGGGGAGAATGGGCGGTGAAAGGAGAGCTCGTGATGGCTCGATGGTGAAGTGATTCTGGTGGAGCTTGGTTCAACCGTGGGTTATGGTGGTTTGTCGGTTTTGATTGGTAAAGGGGTCGTTGAGATGTAAATGGTGAAGAATCAAATGGGAGGTAAGGTTTTGTTGAATCCAGAAACTCCTAAGAGAGCCCCTGATCGCTGAAAGCTGCCAAGAACTGCCGATAAGCTTCACTTCTTCCTTTTTTATTCAAACCAACACAAACAGAAATAAAATGGTGTTTCTCAATGTTATCTTTTTGGGTTGTAAAAAAGATAAATACTAGAAAATGAAAACTCTGTAATACTTTTCTCTATTGATGGTTGTTTTTTTCAAATGGTAGGTAGAAAATAAATTCAGAACAATTCTATGTTCTCTATTGATAGCTATTCAATATCATTACATTGTTCGGCTCTTATATAACCGAATTACAGTGAAATTTTGCATATATAAAAGACATAAAAATTGGTGATTGGCTGCCTCTATGATTTGTTTGTATTCATCTGCCTATTCAGCAGTGTCGGGTTGTCTCTGATATTCTGCCCCTTGTGTGCCATTGTCTGATATTTGTTGTTGTTTGTTTGTGTATGATGGTGCCCGTGAGAGTGATGGATGAAGAGGAGACCAGCAAGGTGGTTGTATGTTGCACGGTTCGATCCTCGCCATTGGTAGTTGCTGTGTTGATTTCTTGGTTCGAATCTGGGCCATTCGGTCACCCTTGATCGATGGTGGAAGGTTAACTGCACAAGGGAAATAGATTTATTAGATTAAGGTTCAGATTGGGCTTTTGTAACATATTTAATTTTTGGTTTTAGATGTACTATGGACTGTTATAAAGCTTTGGGCCATTTTCTTTATTTTATTGGGCTTTTATTTATAAAATAATATATTTTATAATCTTTAAATTCTTTTCTGATTTTTTTAAAGATAACAACATAATAATTATGATAAATATAATAGTAACGAATCATAATAATAATAGCTAATAGCAAGTAATAAAAATTGGTAATATATGATATAGATGATGGTAATATAATTACAATAATAACGTAATAATAATAAGATAATACAATGTAATATACTAGTAATGCTTAGGTTTTCTTTTCAAATATGATAATAAATAGCATACTATGATAGCAAATATGAATGCTTAATTAAAATAGAATTAGTAACTAATTAATTTTTTTGGTTTTTTTAAGTTTTAATAAAAGGAAACGTAAGCAAAGCCCGTAACATTATTTAGAAAATAGTAACACACACACACACACATATATATATATAAGCCCGCTATTGTAAAGAACAAAAAAGAATGGGTCCATCCTGGACAAAATTAGTGATTACAGCTGCCCTTCTTTGCTTATACTTGTGGAACAAGAATAAAGCAAAGACCATAAGCACTAATTTTGTCTCACTTCCCTGTTAGGAGATTCCGAGTTTCGAGTTCCTCCTATATAAAACTATTCTCTCTTCCTCTCCCTACAACATGGAGCTATGAGTATATGTCTCATTCACTCCAAAATCCCTGAGCTATGAGTATCTGCCTCATTCGCTCTGAAAACTTCGAACTATGAGTATCTGCATCTTTTGCCCGGAAGTTCTAATATGGCGAGTTTGAAAATCCTTCGCCTGAAATCCTTGAGCTTTGGGTATCTGCCTCCTTCGCTCTAAGAACTCCGAACTATGAGTATTCGCCTCTTTTGCTCGGAAGTTCTAGTATGGCGAGCTTGAAGTTCTTCGCCTAAAATCATTGAGCTTAGAGTATCTACCTCCTCCGCTCGGAAACTCTAACACGGCGAGTTTGAAACCCTTCTCCTGAAATCTTTGAGCTTTGAGTATCTGCCTCCTTTGCTCTGAAATCCTGATGTGGTGAGTTTGTAATCCTTCACCTGAAGCCAGTGAGCATTGAGTATCTGCCTCATTCGCTCTGAAAACTCTAAACTATGAGTATCTGCCTCCTTCGCTCGGAAACTCTAACATGACGAGTTTGAAATCCTTCGCCTAAAATCTTTGAGCTTTGAGTATCTGCCTCCTTCACTCTGAGAACTCCGAACTATGAGTATTTGCCTCTTTTGCTCGGAAGTTCTAGTATGGCGAGTTTGAAATCCTTCGCCTGAAACCCTTGAGCTTTGAGTATCTACCTCTTTCGCTCGGAAACTCTAACACGGCGAGTTTGAAATCCTTCGCCTGAAATCTTTGAGCTTTGGGTTCTTCCTATATAGAACCTTTGGCGTTGAAATCCTGGAGCTTCGGGTTCTTCTTATATAGAACCTTTGGCTTTGAAATCATTTTCAAGTTCCCACTTTAGACTTGCTTCTCTCAAAGCGTTCTTTCAGGTTTTCACTTTTCTTCTCTCTTTTTTCTTTTTTTCTTCCTCTTTTTCATTCTCTTTTTTCTCTTTTCTCCTTTCTGTTTTTCTTTTTTTTTCTCTTTTCTTGTTTTTTCTTCATCTCTTTCTCTTTATTTTTCTTTTCCTCTCTTTTTTTCTTTTCTTCTTTTTCTTTTACTTTCTTATTTCTCTTTTTTTTTCTCTTTTCTTTTTTCTTTCTCTTCTATTTTTTTCTTCTTTCTCGTCCTTCTTCTTTTTCCTTTCTGGATGCCTCTACGGGTTTTTCGTCTCTAGTCGCTTTGGGTTTCTTTGTGAGACTTTTGTTCTCTTTTCTCGATAAATTCTATCCATTTTGCATCCGATGTCCTCCTGCCCTAGCTTTAGCGGATTCCTTTCATGTCTTGAAGCGAGTGCTAGCTCGACTTTTTCCTTAAGATCGCGAGTTATTTTAAAACTTCTCGCTCTTTCTTGGTTAATTCTTCAAACTACGAGCTTTTCTATGCCCCTATTCTCGTTGCGATGGCACTTCAACGTCATGCTCGAAAGATTCCCTGATAGCCCTGAAGTCTTGACCAGAAATGAACCGGTGGTCGAAGCTCAAAACTGTTATCCTTGCTATGAAATTCTTTGAACTTCTACCCGAATTTGAGATTTGGAGTTGTTCTTCTCATTACGAATTTCTTCAACTTCCACAAATGCCGGCGAAGTATTCTCATTATGGGTTCTTCTGTTGTTTATATTACAGTTGTTGTCTGGACAGCTCTTTCCATCGTAGTCTATATGTTTCTCGGGACGAGCTCGCATAATTCTCTTTTCAGCTACGCAAGCTCTTCTTCTCTGAAAATCTTTGAATCTAAATGGGTTCTTCTCATTAGGGATAAGTCATCTTTACTGAGATCTGCCGCTCCAATCGGGAAGTTTTTAGGCTAACACATCTTTTAATTCTTTGAATCTGTCAACAACAACCAAAATGGTTTGATGATGTGAGTTAGCATGCTCCTAGCCTAGGAATGTCTAACTAAATATGATGCATGAATTATTACATTTTTAGAGATGCTTGGGGAAAGCTTTCACAGGCTTTCTGCCTTTGCTAAGCCTTTAATCCTATTTTGGAAAGATGTGGCTGGCCTGTACTGGTTTGACTACGATCGGTCCTCTCCTGAAGTTCACCTTCAAAACATTGCCCCACTCAATTGGGCTTCATAATTTTCTCTCCATTAAATCTACATGTCGAGTCCTTCCCCATTCTCAACATTGGGGTGAACACATGTCCCTGGATCTTTTGAACCTTCTTTATTCCCCTAAGGTTCGGTCTCTATTTTTATTTACTGAATTTTCCTTATTCGTTCTTCTTCAAAGAAAATGCCGACTTTCACTGGTCAGAACAGAACGTAATACTTCTCATGTTGTCGAATCTTACCGCATTGCCCTTACTCAATCTTAGGGTTCAATGTTTCTTTGCCTTGACTTATCATAACAAGTTCTTTTCTATCTCAACATTAGGGGAAGCACACGCCCTCAAGCCCCTAAGCTCGCTTTAAGTTTAATCTTCACTTTATCAAAGCTCTTTGGCAAAGATTGACTTCGCAGCTTTGCACTTCACTGACATGCAGTCTTGACATCCAAAAGGTTGTATCTTAATGTTGAGTTTCCAAAAATGTTCATTATGGGTATTACTTGTCTCCCCTCAAGTCAAAGGTACCCGCAGTACACAAAAGGTTAGTCCACTTGTTCATTCCAATGCAAGAGACTTATAAGGATGATATAGATAAAATAATTTTATTATTATTGTTATTTCTTTAAAACATGGCAAGCAATGTTTACTGGAATCAAGCTTAGGTTTTTTTTAAAAAGTCAACCTAAGTGAAACCTCTGTTTAAAATACCATGAATGTTATGGTAATGCATACGCATGTGAAATCTTTGTTGGGCTATTAAGCTCTTGAGAGGAACAACTCACATTCCTAATTTCTACCCAATTTTAAGGTGGCCCTCTTCAACTCACTATCTTACCATGACCCATATTTCCCTCTTTTCTGATCTTAATCAGGCATTAGAAGTGTGGCAATCCTTGAAGAAATGTTAACCCCGATAGGCGGGATGTGATCTGAAGATAAACTCAGACGTCTATGTATGGTCAAAATGGTCTTTCAAGGCTTGTAATGTAGGCTATGGCTCATGGTTATGAAAGAAAGGATATGTAGGCCCAAACAATTATTTAAAGGTGATGAAATCAATGATAATTTCTTCTGACCGAAAATCTCAATTATGTACTGTCTGATCTGGATATGCTCAGAAGAAACACTATTTCCTCTTTCTTTTTTTATGGATCGCTCTAGACCATCCATTTTCAGGTCTTCACCCTAGAGTTTAATTCTTTTTCTTCAAGTGTAGCTTTGGACCAACTTGCATCTTCACACTGTATCGATGCATGCTTCCATTCAAAGGTGATCAATTTCTCGAGGTTGATTCATTTGGATGGGGAAACCTTATAGCCCTTTCTCTATTTATCTATTGCCTTTTTTTCTTTTTCTTTTACTTCTTTTTTTTTCTTTTTGTTTCTTTTTTTTTCAACTGCATTCTTCAACTTAGCGCTTTCACTTTTAGCTTCTTCAACTTTTGTGTTGGTGACTTTCAACTTGATTCGGGTTGGCTCTTTGAGCGCAAACTTTTTTTTCCTGTTTCTTTTTTAGGTTTCTATTGCTCGAACTGAGAATTGTATTCAACACATTTATTTTCCTTTATTACCCCATAATTCATGAGGTGCCATCTTCATAGCATGATTAGAACTTGATGACGTTCATTCATCCATAAACTTTTATCTCCTCTGCCCTAGTGTAGAGGTGATCATTGGTTTGGGCTGAATCAGAAAAAAAACATTATCAGGCTCAAAAAGGGACAACAATAGGTATTTTCCTTATTTTCTTACTATGTGAAGGGAAATGAAGGAATGCCAAATGTCTTCCCATACATGGATATCAAACAGTCTTCAGGTGGCAGATGTTTTAGGGTTATCACTTTATTCAAGGACCTTGAACAACAATGCCTGAGAGGAAAATTCACTTCGTGGGGTCAGCCCATTACTTCTGAACACTAACTGTTGTTCCTCCTATGGCCTAAGTGGAACAGAGGGTTTTCACACTTGTAGCGCCCTCACAACATTCGATTTTTTAATTTTGAATTAAATTCAACCTTGCAAAAGATATATACATATATGTTTGGGAAAACAGAAGTAAGCTCATAATAAAGAATAAATAATTTTTTTAAAAGACATCAAAGAATATGAAATGCTTGCCAAATGAAATGCACATGAATGCCTCTTCCATTGAAATCGAGAAGGTAAACATAACATAAATCATTACAAAAGACTACTGCTACTATCTTCGGGTAAATAAAGGCAAAGTGCAACAAGAGAATGCCACCTGCTAGGAAAGATAAACCCTCTAAAGCTAAACACGAGGATCAACACCTCTAAGGGATCATCTCCACCACCCTCATCATCAAAGCTTCAAAATCTCGCTCTCAATCAGACTTTAGACCCTGTTCTCCAGAACTCCACAATTCTCCGCGGTGTGGTTCGTACCTCCCTCATGTTAGTCACATACAGTATTGGCATCATAACCATCGGGATGAGGAAGATTCTTTGGTATGGATTGAACTAGAGCTAAAAGTTTTGCTCCAACAAGTGTTAGGAGCAAGTCTGTGTACATCATCGGGATCGAGTGAAGAACCTTCGAGGGTCTCACAAATGAATGTGGTTGATGATAAGAACGACCATAAAATTGATTGTTCAGTCGAAAACTCTTCGTACGACCCGGGGAGTCATATCACCTCTGATCGGTTATGTTTGGTTCTCCCAACTGCAATACTCTAGACTCTAACTTCTTAAATGCCACACAATTTTCGATAGAATGACCTTGAACATTGGCATTATACTAAGAATGATAGGGTGGGTTAAAGGGCACCACATGGTAAGGCCGAACCAAGTCTGCTTTGTACAGTTATGAGTACAACTCCATGTGTGAGATTGGCAGCGGGGTGAAGTTCTCGCTTTCCCTCTCAAGTCCCCCTTGTTTCCTCTTGGAACTTCTTCACATATAATGTTGTCTCCATTTAATTCCAAACCAACTGCTCGTGAAGCTGTTCGAGTCTAGTTACCCTAGTTGCTAGCTCATTTATCTTTCTAGAGTCGAACTAGTCAGAAGTCAGTCCCTCTTTACTCATATTTTTTGGGGTGAATGTTTTTTTCCCGGCTAGTTATGCAAATGATGTATGTGGATGCAAAAAAATGCGTAATTTGAACAAAAAATACGTCACAAACTGATATTACTATAAAAACATGAATGAATGCAAAGAGCGACACTGAGTTCGGCAAATGTCATCGTTAAACGACTCGCATTAATGGGAATATCGTTTCATTACAATAGCCAAAGAAAACTCGCTTTGCAAACGATCCTAAGTTAGCATCTAGGTCGACGATTTTCTCTAAGATCCGATCAATCTCTTCTTCCTTCTTAAAAGCTTGGCAGCGTCTTTCGCTTGGGTGATCTCTTGTATTGGAGTTATCAAATGTGCCAATTCTTGGTCTTGCCCCCAAGTGGTCTATGCGGCGAATTATAGTCACTCTAATGTCGGTATTTGGTACACTTGACTTGCTCTTCAGAGAGGGTCCCACCGAATTCAACCTTCAATGTATACTAAAGTCAGAAGTTCCTTCCGACTTGAAATATTCTTCCTTGTTCTAAGTTGAGACTTGATTTTTTGCCCAAGATGGCAAAGTGTCCGAGAAACTTTTGATCCTGCCCCGGAAGGCCTTGTTCTTGTTTGACATGGTCTTCGTTGATCTCTTTACAAGACTTGGTATTTCTCAATTGTCGGAGTCAAATCAAAGTTGCAATCACAGAACAACTGTTAACTTTGAAAGCATTTCTCTCCTCATAATCTCGACCATCATCACATGAATGTTTCGGCCGACATTTCTGACCTGGTCCTGACAGAAATACTGTCATTGTCGTAGTTGCTCTCCTTCTGACCATATTTGTACATCGGGATTCTTCTTATCATTGTTACGAACCAAATCTCCCATTAATCTAGTCTTTAATTTCAGACTATTTCTAACTCAATGTGCTCTTCATGATAAGATAAAATATGCAAAACAAAAAGGTAAAAGGAAATGAAAAGAAAACAAACAGAAGTCTGCTAGTCATAAGATAAGCAATCATTTTGGAAATGATAAAAGGTAAACACAAACCAATTAAGCTAAAGATGAACAATTAAAGCAAGAACCCTAACCGCATGAATTCTAGTTCGCTAAGGTTATTCGCATAGCTCTAACGGGGTAGGCTTCTTAGATTCACACACATGCGTTCGGTTCTAATTGGGGTAACCGAACCTATCTCATCACTTACTAAGGCAACAAGAACCCCAATTTTGGCCCATTACAAGCTTGCAAATTGGTTTCGGTTCGAGGGAAAGCACGACCTAATAACGTGGAGGGTTACTCACATGTCAAGAGGCGTGGATTCCGAAAGTGAATTACCGACCCATGGAGGGCTGCTCACATGGGTATGTGGCGTTTCACTCCCACTTAAGGGATAGAGCTTGGGCATAGAGCTTCATGAAATGGTGCAACATATGTCGGTGATTCCTTAGAAATTAAATGAAAAATTAATTCAAAGGCCACCAATTATCAAAGCCCGTTCAATTGTAGCTACAGTTTCAAGAAAAGATCAACCTCACCATCATCGTTTGAAATTGAGACAACTTTCCATCATTAATAAGCAACAAATATTTTCTTGGCCTAACTCTCCTGTTGTTTTGCAAAAACAAAATTGGTCCCTAGTGGAGTCGCCAGTTTGTAACGACATTTTTTTGAAAAAAAAACTACTTTTAAATATATCCTACTTTTTGGAGAAGGTTTGCTTAAAAGGGGGATTTCTTTTGAAAAATCATAATCCTTTGAAAAATGATTGAAAATTGGGAGTCGCCGCCGGCCACTTGGGTAAGGTAGGCCGGGCACCACAAATCCAGATATTCAATTTGAAAGGGTTCGGGAGTTGGTTACGTGTGGAGAAGGATTAGCACCCCCATCACGCTCGGTAATCGGTACCAAAATATTTGTTACTTTTAATCGAAGGAAATTATCAAAATTTGAAAGAAATTTAATTCGGTGACCTTAATTGAAAATTAACCTTAATTGAATGGGCTTTATCAAATTGGCGGGTTTAAATTAATTAGGCATTTAATTAATAAGGTTGACGATACATCGGACCATAGATTAAACCGACATCGAATAAACCCGATTGTCGTGTTAACTTACAGTTCGAATCTCGCATGTTACCTTTATGCATGGTGCAAACAGTTAAGGAATGATGTAATCACTTTATCAACTTTTAACTTTACCTTGGGACGGTAAGAATTAATTCAGATATTTGGTCAACATCCTTTAAGCTTGGACTGTTACGACACAAATATCAAAATTAATAAATATCTCTCTTTTATGATTTAGATTAATTAAAACAAAATTATTGGGCCGTATAAATGACAATTAAGGAATGACAAACGAAGTCACAAAAAAACACAAAAGGCCCACTAAAAGTCTTAACCTGAAAGGCCCAAATTATGGAAGTTCAATTAATGATCTAATTAATCTAAGTGAATCTAATATTATACCTTAACTTGATTAAAACCTTAAGAAGACCTAAACCCTAGAATTAACTTAATTAATCTAAAATCGTGCCCCTATGAAACGAGCACATGATTTAGAATTAATTAACTTAATTAACCTAAATCTAATCTAAAACCCAAAAGCTAATAACTAGGCCTAACAATCTAAAGCCCAAGACAAAAGCCCAAACTATTCAAAACTAAGCCCAAAACCTAGGACCCTAAACTAAACTAATCAAACAAACTAAGCCTAAAGTACCAAAAGGCCTAAATTATATGCATATACATTAAAAACACATTTTATTAAAATTACATTGTATATAAAAAAACGTATTATTTTAAGAAAACTATGCGTGTAATATACTTTTGGAGGCTACATATCTTATATATTCAAAAGGACTATATTATATATTCAATAAAAAGCTGTATATATATTATAAGCTTAATAAAACTATATATTTAAAGAAACATTATAGATATTATATAGAAAGAAAAACTCATATTATATTAAAAATTATACCTTATATTTTATAAAAAGTATATGTTACATATTTTAAAACTATATATCATATTTTGAAAATATATGTATTATCTAACGTATAAACTACACATTCTACATTTTATAAAACTATGAAAAGGGGGCTATATTAATTAGTATTTGAGGATTATAGGTTATAAAAAGATTATATATACCGTATACGACTCGCATATTATGTATATAAAAACGCAAATCATATATTATATTTAAACCCTATATTATGGATTAAAACCACATGCGACATTACATATATATATATTACAATTGTATATCACATATATTATGATCATAAATTATATGTATAAACATCAATAAATTAGCATACACACATCCATAATATATAAAAGGAAAAAAACAAGGTTGAGGGAATACCAAACCCAACAAAATTGGGCTATGGACAGCTGCTGGGCTGGATACCCATCCAGATCTGGGAAGGGGTGGTTGGTTTTTGGGCCGGGTTGGAGACGAACCGATTTACCTGGTTTCATCCAAGTGAAGGGGGTTAACCCCTCGGTCCATTTCATTTTCCCTCTTCAACAAATCAGGAGCAAAGAGGGCTCTCAAAACCCTAATAGAGCCGCCGCTCTTGGCCGTCGTTGAGCCGCCGTCCGGCCTCAGATCGGCGCGTCAAAGCCACCATCGTGAAGCCCTCACACTCCTCTCCGTCTCTGTCCGAACGGATTTCACCAAAACGGCCGCCAATGTCTCAAAATCAGACCGAAACCATGCAACCTACAGAGCCCCGATTTTCCGCCGTCCACCGTCGGATCGTGGCGAATCTGGGATATGTCGTTCCCCGCTAGCCATGTAACATTTCCACCGTTGGGATTCGCTGTTAGAGCCATCGGCCACCGAGAAAAACCAAAAGCCGTCGACTGTTTCTCTTGCCGATCTGAGCAACCGAGCGTCAGATGGGTCGGATTCTAAGGTATATCACCCTACTCCTCGGGCGGAACGTCTTCATCATTGGGATTCGCCGCCGAAGCCTTCGATCGCCGGCGTCTGTTGAAGATCGGAGGTAAGCTTCATTCCTTTTTTTGTTTCATTCTCTTTTCAGTCTCGGTTTTTCAGGGTTTACTCTAATTTTCTTCTCCTTTGGTTTGGGGATAGGTTGCTAGTTCGGTTTTTAAATGGTGGTTTTGGGACGATGGGGAGAATTGGCGGTGAAAGGAGAGCTCGTGATGGCTCGATGGTGAAGTGATTCTGGTGGAGCTTGGTTCAACCGTGGGTTATGGTGGTTTATCGGTTTCGATTGGTAAAGGGGTTGTTGAGATGAAAAGAGTGAAGAATGGAATGGGAGGTAGGGTTTTGTTGAATCCAGAAACTCCTAAGGGAGCCCCTGATCGCTGGAAGCTGCCAAGAACTGTCGGTAAGCTTCACTTCTTCCTTTTTGATTCAAGCCAATACAAACAGAAATAAAATGGTGTTTCTCAATGTTATCTTTTTGGGTGTTAAAAAGATGAATACTGGAAAATGAAAACTCTGTAATACTTTTCTCTATTGATGGTTGTTTTTTTTCAAATGGTAGATAGAAAAATGAATTCAGAAAAATTCTTTGTTCTCTATTGATAGCTGTTCAATATCATTACATTGTTTCGACTCTTATATAACCGAATTACAGTGAAATTTTGCATATATAAAATACATAAAAATTGGTGATTGGCTGCCTCTATGATTTGTTTGTATTCATCTGCCTATTCTGCAGTTGTCGGCTTGTCTCTGATATTCTGCCCCTTGTGTGCCATTGTCTGATATTTGTTGTTTTTGTTTGTTTGTGTATGATGGTGCCCGTGAGAGTGATGGAAGAAAAGGGGACCAGCAAGGTGGTTGTATGTTGCACGGTTCGATCCTCGCCATTGGTAGTTGCTGTGTGGATTTCTTGGTTCGAATCTGGGCCATTCGGTCACCCTTGATCGATGGTGGAAGGTTAACTGCACATGGGAAATAGATGTATTAGATTACGGTTTCAGATTGGGCTTTTGTAACATATTTAATTTTTGGTTTTAGATGTACTATAGATTGTTATAAAGCTTTGGGCCATTTTCTTTATTTTATTGGGCTTTTATTTATAAAATAATATAATTTATAATCTTTAAATTCTTTTCTGATTTTTTTAAAGATAACATAATAATAATGATAAATATAATAGTAACGAATCATAATAATAATAGCTAAAGGCAAGTAATAATAATGGTAACATATTATATAGAGGATGGTAATATAATTACAATAATAACGTAATAATAATAAAATAATAAGATAATACAATGTAATATACTAGTAATGCTTAAGTTTTCTTTTCAAATATGATAATAAATAGCATACTATGATAGCAAATATGAATGTTTAATTAAAATAGAATTAGTAACTAATTAATTTTTTTGTTTTTTTAAGTTTTAATAAAAAGGATAACGTAATCAAAGCTTGTAACATTATTTAGAAAATAGTAATACACATATATATAAGCCCGTTATTGTAAAGAACAAAAAAGAATTGGTCCATCCTGGACAAAATTAGTGATTACAAAGTGCAATCTGATGTGTATTGTGAGTATCATCAAGAATGCGACCATGAGATTCAGTATTGCTCAGAGTTCCGAGATTTGATACAGAAAATGATGGACAATAAAGAAATTGAGTTCTTTGCAAAAACAAGAGAAAGAAAAGCAGTAGAGGTTTGTACTTCTGAGCCGTCAGGTGTTAAATACGGGATACACAAGCCCCTGGTAGTTTCTGTTAGGCCTAAGATTGGAGGCCCTTCAGATTTGAAACCAGTGATGATTCCCAAGATTGTGATTACATCCCCTGCGCCATTTGCTTATAAGAGTACTCACAAAGTACCCTGGAATTATGTGACCAATGTAACTATACCTGAAGAGGGAAAATTGCAGGAGGAAGTAAAACCATCAGAAGAAACCAAGATGATGCCAGAAGAGAAGAATGATGAACAACCTGGTTTAGAAACAGTGAATGAAGTGGGACACTTTACCCGAAGTGGTAGATGCTATTCTCCCGAAGTTTCTAAAGAAGCGGAGAAAGTTAAAGGAAAAACTGTGACAGTACTAGAGAATATTTTTGGAGAAGAACCTGCACCTAAAATAAATGAGCCGGTGATAGAAGACTAGGCTTAAGAATTCTTGAAGTTTTTGAAGCATAGTGAGTACAACATAGTCGACCAGTTGAAGAAGCAACATGCGAGGATTTATATCCTGGAACTGCTACTAAGTTCTAGGGGGCATCACAATGCCTTAATAAAGGTGCTCAATCAGACATTTGTGCCAAATGACATATCTGTGAACAAGCTAGACAGGATAGTGAATCACATTATTGCTGACAATTATATCACATTTACTGATGACGAGATCCCTGAAGGATGAATGAGATCCATGAAGGCCTTAAACATCACTACACATTGTAAGGGCTATGTATTACCGGGAGTGCTGATAGACAATGGTTCAGCTTTAACGTTTTGCTGATGGTAACTCTGCAAAGGTTGCCAATAGATTATTCGCACATGAAAGTGTACAAGAACACCGTAAGGGCCTTCGATGGAACCACTCGTGAAGTACTTGGGAAGATTGAAGTACCACTGTTAATCGGTCGGCAATTTACAATGTGGATATTGTAGTGACGGATATAAAACCCACATATAATTGCCCATTGGGTAGGCCATGGATCCATTCAGCTGGAGCGGTTCTATCATCCTTGCATCAAAAGTTAAAGTTTGTCATTGAAAGGAAGCTGGTCAGTATTGGAGTAGAGGAAGACATCATCGCCTTGGTAATCACTGACGCTCCATATATTGAAGCTAATGAGAATGCCCTCAAATGTTCTTTTAGAGCACTGAAGTTTGTCAATGCTATTTTTGTTATTGAAGGTAAACCTTTCCTTCGGCCAAGATTGTCGAATTGCACCAAGATGACAGTTCGTTAAACACTGGGAAGAGGTACAAGGGCAGGGAAAGGATTGGGAAGGCGTCTTCAAGGGTGCTTACGTCCAAAAACTGTTGTCATGAAAAAGACCGATTCAGACTAGGATTCAAGCCTAGTATCCAGGAGAGATTGAAGGATTTGAGAATGAGGGGAGAACAGAGAAGGGCTAGCTTTTTAGGAGATGAAGTTTCCTCTGAACCCATAGCCTTATTTGATCTGACCCGAATCTTTAAATCTCAAGGATTCGAAAATGTCAAAAAGCATCTCATGAAGGTCAATTGGAGATTGCAATGATGCATGAGGAGGAAATTTTTGGTAATGATCTAGAATGACTGATTGTCGGAGGGATTTTCGAGGAGGCTCAACTCAGGAAATTTTTGGAGAAAATCTGCCCGTGTCTCCCTGGCGAGAAACTTGACAATTGGGTAGCTAAGGAGCTTACTTTTGTATCCAATAAAACAAAGTAAATACCAGGAACCAACTCTATACCTATTCTCATGAGTATAGAGTGTTATCTGTGAAGGGCCATCATATTAGTCCATTTAAATAAAGATGCTTTCAATGCTTATTCACAAATGGCAAACATGTTTCCTGCTTTTTTTCGCATCATTTCCAAATATACTATTATCTTCTTTGCAGGTATTCAACTATCGATTGCATGAATGATTCTGAACCTAATCCTGGAGTAAATCCTGAGTGGCTAGTGTGTCTAATAGAAGTCAATTAGGTTGAAGATGAAATAGAATGTGAAATCCCTGAAGAATTACTGAGGTTGGTGGAAAAAGAAGACAAGAAGATCCTACCTCATAAAGAGGAATTAGAGATTCTCAACTTGGGAACAAATAAAATGAGAATAGAGGTGAAAATAGGGATTGTTTTCTCATCAAAAGCTAGACAATGGATGATTGATTTGTTGCAAAAGTTTAAAGATGCCTTTGCCTGGTCATATCAAGACATGCCAGGATTGAAACTGACATAGTGGTACATAAATTGCCTATAAGGCCGGAGTGTAAGCCAGTGCAGCAGAAGCTCAGAAGACTAAGGTCGGAAATGGTACTAAAGATAAAATAAGAGGTACAAAAGCATATTGATGCCAATTTTCTTGAAGTATCCTGATATCCAGAATGGGTGGCCAACATAGTCCTTGTACCAAAGAAAGATGAGAAAGTACGTATGTGCGTAGATTACAGGGATTTGAATAGGGCCAACCCGAAGGATAATTTTCCCTTGCCTCACATAGACATCCTTGTAAATAATACATCAGGGCATTCATGGTTCTCCTTTATGGATGGATTTTTGGGGTATAACCAGATAAAGATGAGCCCAGAGGACATGGTTAAAATGACATTTATAACCTTATGGGGTACATATTGTTACAAAGTGATGCCTTTTGGATTAAAAAATTCTGGGGCAACCTATCAGTGAGCAATGGTAACCTTGTTCCACGACATGATGCACAAAGAAATTGAGGTGTACGTGGACGATATGATTACGAAATCTCAGACTAAGGAATAGCATATCCAAAATTTGAGGAAGTTGTTTTTAAGATTGAGGAAGTACCAGCTGAAACTCAATCCCAATAAATGCACTTTCAGAATAACATCAGAGAAACTCCTAGGATTCATTGTTAGCAGGAAAGAAATTGAAATAGACCTAGATAAGGTAAAGGCAATTCAGAATTTGCCACCACCTAATTCACAAAAGAAGGTTCGATGATTCCTTGGGAGGTTGAATTATGTTTCTCGGTTCATCTCTCAGTTGACCGATAAATGTGATCCAATCTTCAGATTGCTTAAAAAGAATAATTCGGGTGAATAGAATGAAGAATGCCAAGAAACGTTTGACAAGATTAAGGAATACTTAACGAATGCTCCAATACTAGTTGCACCGGTTCTAGACAAACCACTTATCCTCTACTTAACAGTTTATGAAAGCTCGATGGGATGTGTGTTAGGGCAGCATGATGATATAGGGAAGAAAGAAAGATCCATCTATTACTTGAGTAAGAAGTTTATAGAGTGTGAAGTGTGATACCCACCAATTCAAAAGTTATGTTGTGCTCTGGTCTGGGTAACTTGCAGGCTCAAACAATACATGTTATACCACACTACTTGGTTAATTTCTCGCCTTGATCCATTGAAGTTCATGATGTAAGTGTCATCATTGATTGGAAGATTGGCTCGTTGGCAAATGTTGTTGTCAGAATTTGACATTGTTTATGTGAGCCATAAGGCAATAAAAGAAAGTGCTATAGAAGATTTCTTGGCAAGCCGTGCTTCAGAGGATTATGAGCCTTTAAACTTTGATTTCCCAGATGAAGATGTGATGAACATTTCCACGGAGGAAAATGAAATCCTAGAGAATGAAACTTGGCAATTGTATTTCAATATGGCTGTTAATGCCTTAGGACGAGGAATTGGGGCAATGTTGATTTCTCCAAGCAATGTGTATTATCCCTTCACAAGTAAATTAGAGTTCCTTTGCACTAACAACATGACAGAATATGAGGCTTGTGTTATGGGATTGCAAGATGCTATTGAAAGAAATATAGAAAGTTTGAAGGTATATGGAGATTCCGCATTAGTCATCCACCAGCTTCGTGAAGAATGGGAAACAAATGATTCCAAATTGATTGAATATCAGAAATTGATCATCGGAATGATAAAAGAGTTCAAAGAAATTACTTTCACATATGTCCCTAGGGAAGATAATCAGATGGCAGATGCTTTAGCTACACTAGCTTCAGTATTCTTGGCCAACAGACCTGAGGATATGATGACAATCCAAATGTAGAGTTATAATACCTATGCTCACTGTTGTAGTATAGAAGAAGATGCAGATGAAAATCCCTAGTATTTCGATATTTTGCAATTCATTAAATACCGAATTTATCCCAAGGGTGTGAATGACAATGATAAAAGAACTATTAGAAGAATAGCCTCAGGATATGTTCTTGACGGAGAAATTCTATACAAAAAGGGCAAAAATCAGATATTGTTAAGATGTGTTAATGCCAATGAAGCTAGAAATATTCTAGCAGAGGTGCACGATGGGATATGCGGTACGCACGCAAATGGGTTTGCAATAGCCAAGAAGAATATGACATATGGCTACTATTGGTCAACCATGGAGGGAGATTGCATTGAATATGCCAAGAAGTGTCATAAGTGCCAAATATATGCTGATAGGATTAATTCTCCACTAGTGCCTCTTCATACAATGAATTCACCTTGGCCTTTTGTTGGCTGGGGCATGGACGTTATTGGGCAGATTCACCATAAGGCTTCTAATGGGCATCATTTCATTCTTGTGGTCATCGATTACTTTACCAAATGGGTAGAAGCTGCTTCTTATGCCAATATCACAACAGAAACAATTTGCAAGTTCCTAAAGAAAGAGATAATCTGTCGATATGGATTACCAGAGAGAATTGTTACCAATAATGTCGTCAATTTCAACAACAAGATGATAGCAGAGGTGTGTGAGCAGTTCAAAATTATGCACCACAATTCTGTGACTTATTGCCCTAAGATGAATGAGGCAGTAAAGGTAGCAAATAAAAACATCAAGAAGATCATATCGAAGATGACAGAAACTTCCAAAGATTGGCATGAGAAGTTGCATTTTGCTCTGTTTGTATATCGAATGTCAATATGAACTTCGACTGGGGCAACGCCTTATTCTTTAGTCTATGGGGCAGAAACAATACTTCCTATTGAGGTTGAAATTACATTCCTCTGAGTTTTATCCGAAACAAAGTTAGACGATGCAGAGTGGGTACAAGATCGATTTGACTAGTTGAATTTGATTGAGGAGAAAAGGTTGAAGGCTATCTGTCATAGTCAAATATACCAGAAAAGAATGATGCAGGCCTATGATAAAAAAAAGTCCAGCCTAGAGAGTTCCGTGAGGAAGATCTTGTGCTGAAAAAGATTTTACAAATACACCGTGATGATCGTGGAAAATGGATGCCAAACTGGGAGGGACCTTATGTTGTTAAAAATGCCTTCTCTAGAAGAGCATTGATTCTGACTGAAATGGATGGTAAAGAGTTACATAAACCAATAAACTCTGATTCAATCAAAAATACTATGAAGAATAAAAAAAAAGAGAAAAAGAAAAGAAAAAAAAGAAGAAAAAGTGGAGTGAAAACCCGAGAAGGGCGCTTCGCAAAATGGAAATATCTATGGTGAAAAACCAAAAGGGCACTGTAGATAGTAAAAAGGGAAAAAGAAGAAGAAGAAGAAGAAGGAAAAAGAGAAGGGTTCAAGATGAAAATCTGCAAATGGCGTCTTGAAACCAAAGGATGATCTGAGCTGAAAACTCGTAAAGGGCAGTTCAGAAGGTTTGAGAATAGACATCCATCGGTAGAGCCTCTCGGACACCTAGTATTTCGAAAGGGATTTTACATCTGTAATCATCTAAGCAACGTTCAAAGTCTGTTGGACAAGGGTTAAGCTCAAGACTATTTCCGGTCGATAGAGTGGATGTATCCTTCATGCTATGAATGCCCGAAAATCTGGCCTTGTTTATTGATTTTGTTGTTTAAGTTTGCCATGACTTGCTTTCAAAATCCAATTGTATTCTTACGAATAAGCTTCAATAAAATCATGAATTCTCTTCCGAGATTTCTTTTATTCTAAAGCATCAAGAAATGACTGATACAATGAATAAAAGCAAATAATTTCTTGGTATTACTAAGTTTTGAAAGGTACATGCGAACTTTAACGCTTTGGGATATTGGAGAAGAGTGTATGAAGCAGAGCTTGTGTTGAATCTTACACTAATAAGAGCTCAGAAATAAGAAATAAAGATGAGGATGGAATTCATAGTCAATAGAGATTGCTAGAAAAAGAAAAACATTGTGATGATCTTGGAAAAGATACCCAAAATAACAAAGTTTGACACCCGAAGAACAATGATTTTTATCTTTATGCTCATGATGGAGATGGTTGGAACCACAAGGCCAACACATTATTATGATTGGAACTTGTCCATTCTCTGGGAAATATACATTTGTTGATCATGATTCTGTGGTATTGATAGTATCTTTATGCGTGGAAGTATTATTGTTGGATCTGTAGCCTTTTTGGTTGTTAAAAAAGAAGGAGAAAAAAAGAAAAAAAGGAAAAAGAAAAAAAAAAGAGAAAAGAAAAGAAAAGAAAAGAAAAATGAAAAGAGAAAGAAAGAAAAACCAAGACGAAAAGCTAAAAGGGCGCTTTGAAAAACAAACAAAAACAAAAAAAGAGAGAAGAAAAAAAGAAAAAAGAAAAAAACTAAAGCGAAAACAAAAACCTAGAAGGGCACTTTGAGAAAAAGCAATCTAAAGTGAAAACCCAAAATGTCACTTTAGACCAAAAGGCCAAAAATGCAGAAGGGAGATTCTGAAGGCTAATCCCGAATGCGAGATGAGATACTAAAAGAAAATTAAGCACGAAGGAAAGCACCAAGATGAATTCCCAAGGAGCAGAAGCTGATTGATTAATCCTAATGAGATATAATTCATGCATTATATAGAAATTAGGATCATATTAACCCGCATTCAAGCATTTTAGTCTGTTTTGACAGGAAAACGAAGAAAGAGCTCCTAATGTGAAGAGTTCACCCAGCGAAGAAAGAGCTCCTAATGTGAAGAGTTTGCCTAGAGAAGACAGAACTCCTAATGTGAAGAGTTCATCCCCAGTGAAGAAAGAACTCCTAATGTGAAGAGTTCACCCGGCGAAGAAAGAGCTCTTAATGTGAAGAGTTTGCCTAGCGAAGACAGAACTCCTAATGTGAAGAGTTCGTCACCGGCGAAGACAGAACTCCTAATGTGAAGAGTTCACCCAGCAAAGATAGAATTCTTAATGAGAAGAATTCACCCAGTGAAGATGAAGTTCCTAATGAGAAGTATTCGCCCAGTGAAAAGAGCCAGTTCAGACCCTACGGTTATCCTTGACAAGATAATTGAGAGGTTCCAAATGAGAAAAACTTGTTCAAGCTTCTAAAGGGGAGAAAGGGGAGAAAGTTCATGAAAATAAGACCTTGCAGCTCAGAGCAACAGTTGACAAGATCGGAAAAAATTCGTGTCTTTTCAGTTTTTTCCCTATTCCTATTCCATAGTAATGAGAAAAGAGGGGCAACTATAATACCCTAATTTTGTTCGAGTGTTCAAATATATATAGTTACTATAAATAAAACCAAAATATTATAATAGTATAAATAATAACAACAAATTAATAAATAATACAAATATAAGTACATAAATGTTTCTAAAATGTCCATATGTCCAAATTTAAAATACATGAGTCTATTTACATATAAAAGGTACTACAAGCCCAAAATACAAATATATAGGCCCAAATACTTTTTTTTCTGCCCATTTATACACTAATTTGCCCCAAACAAACACAACAGCCCAATTGTGCTTTTAAAGCCCGTCAAAATGGCCATGTGGCATACTACCATTGACCCTTTTCCATTTCACGCGGATTATAACTCCGCTGACATCAACGTCTGCCCCAGCTATAAATAGAGAGAGAGAAAATCATTGAATAATAATGGTGCAATAATTACCCGATATTAATTGTGAGAGAGAGAAGTTTGAAGGGTTACCAGAATTTGAGGAGTCACCAGAACGCAGGGAATCGCCGGAGAAGACGATCGCTCTGCCACCGCACCGCCACAGAAGTTCACCGAAAGGTATCTCTTTCTCCTCTTTTATTTCCTGCATAAACACATAAAATGAGTCAGATCTAAGCTTCAAAACCTAAAAAATAGTAACTAATGGTATTAAAACCTAGATCTAGAATAAAACACAAATCAGAACGTTTTAAGGTTTATCTGATGCTCATCGGAGGATGTTGTGGCCATCGAAGAGTTTGAGGTTAATGTCAGAGTTGAAAATGAGTGTTTAGGGTTCGGTTCAGGTAGTTTAGGCTTAGGATCGGGTGGAGATGGGTGAATTCTGTTGAATCTGGGCTTAGATTAGTGTTTATGATGAAAAGACGGTGGAAAATAGAGGTTTTAGGGTTTTTAAATGGCGACCGGAGATCGCCTTGCGGCATTGACCGGTCGCTGGAGTAAAACTAGACTGTGGTCGAAGGTTTTGGTTTGGTCGAAAGGGATGGCCGGTGACCGGCGTCACCTCTGGCTGCCGGTGAACAGGTCAAAATATTAGAAGGTGGTGGTGACCGATCGGAAAGGGGTGGTGATGAAGAATAATGGATAAACTTCTTAAAGTTTTGGATGTTTGATCGAAATAAACATAGAATGGGATGGTTTTTTGTGTTTGTGGAAGATCAAATGCAAAGAAAATGATGAACAAGGGATGAATTTCAGAAGAAAAGATGTGTTTGATCTGATTTAGAATGTGTTTTCTGGGTTTTAGAAGTTAGGCCGGGTGAATTTGAAGTTATATAATAGGTGGAATTCGAAAAAATAGGAAAAAAGCGAATAGTTGAATGGGTCTTTAAATAGGCCGAGGTTCGGGCCTCAGAGCCCGCGAACCCCCATAACGGCCCAGGCCTTTCTATCTCGGGCTTCATACCGTGGCCCTCCAGTTTACATTTCTTTCAATTTAGTCCTAAACCGTTTTAATTTGATACCTTAATTTGTAAACTAATTCAATTTGGTCCATTTTCCAGGTTTAATTCATTTAATTATTACATGTTTATTTAAATTAAATGTATGCTTGCATGTTTTAAAAAAATTTGAGCATATAGTTTAATTAATTGGACAATTAATCACTTAATTTGTTTAATTAATTAGAGCCTTAGATTAAAGTTCTTTAATTAAGTTTGATAATTGATTAGGGAAATAATTGTAGCAAATTAGTATATATTAAATGGAAAATTTTAGAGTGTTAATTTGGGTAGTATCTCACATGTATTGAGATGTTATTCCAATAACACTCTTAAATGGAACATTTAATATTTATTATCACTTAGAATTTGGAAAATGACTTAGATAATTAATTAGAGCCTTAATTAGGACTATTTCTTTAAATAATTAGAGTTGATAAATTGAGTAGAAATGTTACTTGATTAATTGATTTCAATATGAATAATTTCCAAATCATTGGATGTTATCTCATAGAAATCCTTTAAATCAATAACATTTATAAATAATTAAATCTATTGGAGCCTTTCTATGTTTAAACTTAAAATTAACATGACCATAAGTAATCATGCATTGAGAAACCTTTTATATCATAAATATATTTTGAATGCGAATAAGAGTTTCCTAAAGCATTTGGGCGTTCTTAACCTCGTATTCGAATAAAATGTATTTCCTTATAAAAGGATATCTCCATTTGGAATTTAAATCCAACTAATGATGATTGATTAAATTAAATTCAAATTATTATTCAAAAATGCCAAAATGCCACGTGAAATTAATAAGGTACCGATAACGGGTGGGGGGGGGTATTAATCCTTCCCCACACGTAACCGACTCTCGAACCCAAATCGTTTTAAAATGAATCTCTGGTTGTTTTTATGGTGTCTGGTCTACCAAAGTGACCGGTGGTGAATCCAAGTCGATTTTCAAAATTAAATAAAGGATTTAATATGGAAAACCCTAATTTTCAAGATTTAATAAATTAAAATAAATAAAAACCCGATTTTCAAAAGAAACGATCGTCAGGCTATTTTTTCCACACTCCGATTAAAAAAAATAGTGGCGACACTATCTAAACAAAAAGATTATAGACTTTGTTTATTTTGTTTTCATTAAAACCCAAAAAACACAAAAAAATGTCACTTTTGTTACTCATTAAGTGTTAATGGTCAAATTTTATGCTATTATACATATATAGGTAGGTTGTTATTTTATTACCATGATATTATATATTACTATATCACTAATGGGTTACATTGTCTTCTTATCTTAATATCTTGTTATTATTGTTACCATTACTTTTATAATCATATATCATATTTTTATCATTATATTCTATTATTGTTAGTATTATTATTATTATTATGGTTATATTATTATTATTATTGTTATCATTATTAAATTAAACCAATAGTCAAAAAATATTAATATAGATAAAAGCCCAACTAATTATCAGTCCATGTACAAGTAAATAAAATGGCCCAAGTCTCTTTAATTAAATAACAGTCCCCTTTACAATTAAAGTATTATATACATTTGGCTCGTTTGGCCCATGGCCAAAGTTTGATAACCCTAATCCCACATGTTTTCCTCTGCGCAGCCGAATCTAGGTCGTTAGATCTGGCTGTTGATCTAACGGTCCAGATACAACCAAGCCGGCTCTCAATATCCCCACGCGCTGCATACGCGACCTCTGGCGCTATCCGCGCGCGCGCGCTCATTTCACGTGCTCAACCCTTCAGCTTCTTTAGTGCCACGTTCGCCACCACAGTTGGCAGGTGAGACCAGTGGCCCGATGCCACATCACCGGTATGCTCCCACGTCCGCAGCCATGTCGATCACCTCCCCCTGGTCCCTCTCCTCGGCCATGTCACATGCAAGGAGGCGCACAAAAAACAGAATCAGAAGTGCAACGAAAAAATTAGAGGGCACAAGAATTACATAATGGCAGAATAGCAGTAGAATCCAAACAAAAATGACATGTATTAGCCAATGGGGGATTTTTCGATTTCATTCTCCTTTTTTTAATGAATGTAATATCAGGTTATATAAACACAATGCCCTAAACATTGTAACCATTCTGGAAAATCAGAGGAATAGAGAACAAAAAGTAGAAAACCTCAAAGCTTTTCGAGGTAGTCTTTCTCTCCTTTTTTATATCGTTATCATCATCAAAGCATATGTATACATATAGAAACTAGGGTTTGAGTTCGTTTACCTTCGCCGTCGGTCGCTCCCTTTAGTGGTCGTTTCACCCTTATCCTTTTCGATGATAAGCTCCGTGGATCTATCCGAGAGAAAAAAAAGTTCTTTTTTCGTTTCTATTTTTAAGATTTCAAGGTAAAAGGAATTGGTTAAAGGAAAAGGGTTTCAAATTCGGGTTTAGAACTTGAAAGGGGGATTCAAAAAGGTTCTTTTAGGGTTTTGGCCCCGGCTAGCGGTGGTCGGAGCTATGGCTCGCGGTGGCCGGTCACTGGTTTCTAGAAAATGCGGTGGTTTTTGGGTTTGGGGATGAACACCACAACGGTGTTCATCCCCATGGAGGATGAAAAAGGGCATGGGGAGAGTTCAACAAGTTTTTTTTTACCAAAAGAAGCAAAAAGAATGATTTTGTGTTATATATAGCTGGTCCCCATTTTAAATTTGGTATAATTTTTTAAATCCCTCCATCCCGTCTTAATAACTGCCGCAGTCCTTTCGCATGGGCAAATATCATTATTAGTCTCTCTGTGTGGGCTAATTACGATAGCAAGCCATCATGCTTTTTTAAATCACTCCCGTGGTCCTTGGCTTTTTTCAAAAGTTTATAATCATGTCCCGCGTTTTTCTTTAAAATTGTTCCCCAAAGTCCATTTTCATTCAATTTGGTCCCTTTTCCAGTGTAAAAATCTATTTTTTCTTCTTTTTTCTCATGCATCTTTAATTTAAATCTTGTATCTTAAATTCCAGTTTTAATTTGTTTGCTAGATAATGTTGTTCATTTGTAATGTGCCTATGTGTTTGGGTTTTAGCTTATAATATAGATTGTTATGCCATAGTATATAGTTTGTTTTTATATATGATATATGGTATATCTACATATATAAATATGCATATTATGGAGTTTTAAAAAAAAACTTGTGACATATAGTTTTTTATATATACATGAAGTGTAATATACAATTCTTTTTATAAGAAAATATAACATATATTTTCCACAATATAATATATAGTTTTTTTATAGATAATATGTAAAGTTCTTTTAATATACATAATGAGTTTTTTATGTATATAGTACATAGTTTTTGTAATATATATAATATAATTTTAAATATATATTATATTTTTATATGTGGCATAGAATATATTTATATGTTTAGGCTTTTAGTCATGGGCTTGTTTAGGGGTTTGGGCTTTTGGCCCCTCGGGCTTGGTTTGCTTTTTAGGTTTATGTGAGCCTAGCATAGTTTTGGGCCTTAGGCTTGTTAGACTAGTTATATATTAGAATTAGGTAGAATTAATTGGATTAATTTAAAATCGTGTGCTCGTCTCATAGGGGCACGATTTTTAAATTAATTTGATTAATTCAGGACTAGCTTAGAGCCGTAGATAGATTAGGGTTCAAATTGGTTTAGTAAATTTAAATTTACCCTTGGCTTATTGGGATAAATGTTAAGTCCATTAAACTAGTTGGACATTTCTTAATTACTTTAAAGATAAAATTAACATGGAGGTTAGATTGGCATTTGACTTAAAACCATGATTAATTAATTTGATTTTCTTTAAATAGTATTCTTGGCTTATTGGAATACTAGTTTAAAGTCGATCGAATTAATTATCAGGTTACAAGATAAATCATAATTTTATAGTTTTTAGTATTTTAGGGTTAATTAATTTGGGATAATATTAGACTCACCTAATTAATAATTAGATCACTGATTAAATTTCCATAATCTGAGCCTTTTTTGTTAGGGTTTTTAGTGGGTCTTTGTATGTTTAATTTTCAAGCCCTTGTTTGACATTCATTTTTATTTGTCATCATTTGGCCCATTTAGTTTACATTATAACTAGTTTAAATCACAAAAAGAAAGGTATTCATTAATTCTGATATTTGTGTCGTGACAGTCCTAGCTTAAAGGATGTTGACCAAATATTTGAATTAATCATTACCGACTCAAGGTAAAATTAAAACTTGACCAAAATCACTACATCATATTGTAATTGCTTGCATCATGCATAAAGGTGACGTGCGGGATTCGAACCATAAATTAGCACGGCAGTCAGGCTTATATGATGTCGGATTAGTCTATGGTCCGATGTGTCGTCAACCTTATTAATTAAATGTCCAATTAATTTGAGCCTTCCAATTCGATAAAGCTCGTTCAATTAAGGTTAATTTTCAATTAAGGTCACCAAATTAAATTCCTTTCAAATTTTGACAATTTCCTTCGACTAAAAACAACAAATATTTTGGTACCGATTTCCGAGCGTGATGGGGTGCTAATCCTTCCCTACACGTAACCAACTCTCGAACCCTTTCAAATCGAATCTCTAATTTTGTGGTGTCTGGCCTACCTTATTTAAGTGGCCGGTGGCGACTCCAAATTTTTTATCGTTTTCAAAAGAATAAAGATTTTCAAAGGTGATCCCTTTAAAACTAATTTTCAAAGAATAATTTTGGGGATAAACCGTAGCACCGAACTTATAATTTTTAAGAGATTTTAGAAAAAGGTCGCTACATAGTTATGTTTCAATTTGGCCATTGACCCGTTAACAACTGTTAAAAGAGTGATGTGGCTGTTAAAATATTTTATATAATAACACATTTAGTCTTCCACATTTATACATTCAAGCAATTTAGTTCTAATTCGAAATAAATAATAAATTTAACCATAATTATTTCAATTTCACCATATTTTTAGTTAGAGATAATTTAACATGTTATTTTGATCCCTCAATTATAACTAATGTTATCTTCTCCCTCCTAAGTACCAACCATACCCAATCCATTCTTTAACAAAACTAAAATAAAAGTTTAATGGGGTGTTTAAATCCAGGTAATATATTGTATTAATGAAATGTGAGCTCAGCCTTTGTCTTATTGCTGGATCACTGATTCTATTTTGAATCCAGCTTTTGATACTGCTGCCAAAATTGGTTTTGCATCAATTTTCTTGGCATAGTTATTTTCTTCTTCCAGCACAACTTTACGTATCCACAACTTCAACTTAGATAATAACTTTCTAAAAAAAGATTTTTTGAACGTGAGAAAAATCTAGTTTATGATAATGAAATAGCAGATTATATCAATACCTTGATTAATAAAACTGTGCCACAACTTGAAGCTGCCAATAACCCTACAGCTGAAACTTTATGGTACCAATGAAACTGCGCCCCTGAAACTGGCCCAGCAGATACAATACCAGTAGGAGCAGTTGCCACAAGCTGGGGTGCTTGAATTGGGGCCTGAGTTTAAACGTTTGACAAGACTTTGCTTGCCCATTTGATTCCATTATGATACACCAACAAAATAGAATCAGTGATCCAACAATAAGAAAATAAAGGCTAGGCTCACACTTCATTAATACAATATATTACATCGATTAAAACTAGCTGGCTGCGAACTAGAGTTGGGACAATTATGAGGGATTGGGTACAAAATATTTTAGGAGCTGGGGTGTTTGAACGTTTATACGTTTGAATTGGGGTATTTTAAGACTAAATATGTTATTATACAAAATATTTTAATGGTTGTTAACGGGTCAATGGTCAAATTGAAACAAAACTAAAAGTTTAATGGTAAAATTGATACAATTGAAAGTTTGGTTACCAAATTAAGTAATTGATCAAAGTTTAGTGACCATTTGTGAACTTTACCCTTAAATTAAAGTGAACGTAAAAATTATTATAATAATAAAAGTTTAATTGTTTTTTGAATTAAAAATAGAAAAAATAATATAATTTTTTTAAAAAAATTATTCTAAAAAGGGGATAACAACATTTTCGGTCTTTAAAATTTTAAAACTAATTAAAACAGTTAATGATACATTACGGTACATATAAATAGTGGTAATTGTTATTTACTGTAGAATTATCAATAATTATATTAATTTAATATGAAAATAAATATAATTAGATTAAAATCATGATTTTATGAGTACAGATAAGCCGTGATCACTTTTTCATGTGTATCCAAATGCACATTGGATTAGATTTCATGTGTAAATTATCCCTATAAAATTTAAACCGGTTGACATTTACTGAAGGTCGTGAGTCCAAATGCTCATAATTATTCTGTATAATTACTTGTGATTTAAGGATACAGAGGATTATAAGATATTTGTATATTGCATATTTTTTTGACAAATTTTAATTTTAATTCTAATTTTATTTAAGAGGGGTTTAAAATACATGACTAAAACGAACGTGAGAAATAACTTTGAATACCTTAACTAACCGACCAAATAAATTAAAACTCAACTGAGTCGAATAAGACTGGTTCAAAATAAATCGAGTCGAATAAGGGGATACGGACAAATTGGTAAATATTGTGAACCCTAAATTGCCTACACATATTTTGGCCAAAAAAAAAATGCCCACACATGGTGCTCAGCCTGACCCGTGACCATGGTTTGGATCTCGTGAACACTGGCTCCCAGGACCATCATTTCACATAGAAAAAATGTACACCACTACCAGATTCGGTGAAAAATTGCTTATTCCTATAATTTAAAATGGGTTTTTTGCTATACAGACCCAGGTTATGTATAAAAATTATTAATAAATTTTTATATGGAATGTTTATGTTTTTAATAAAATTTAGGTCATGTTTGACAATTAGCGGATAACTGATGGTTGATAACGGATTTTATTAGCTGATAGATGATTGCATTAGTTGATTTGACTAGCGGGTTGTATTAGCTAATTGTATAAAAGTGTTTGATAAAATTAACTGATAGCTGGTAGTTGTTTGATTATTTAAACAAACAAAATGACATATAAGGACATGGTTATATTTGATAATTGTTTAAATAGTTTATTAGTTATCAATATTTGTATCTATTAATATTAATTAGATTATGAAAAATATTTTTTAATATAACATTACTAAGTATATTTGAAAGATATATATTAATTTATTATTTATATAATTATTTTTAATATAATTCAATTAATTATTAAATTTAAATACAAATATAAATGTGTGATAATAAAAAAATAAAAAAATATTAGTTTACAAATATCACAATGTAAATACGTAAATGTGAAAAACTAAAATAGAAAAAGTTAAATTCAAGTTATTCGAAGATTTTTTATAATTGTTAAGGGTAAAAAAGGTTTTTATAACTTTTATGTCAAAACCTCTAATTTCAAAAAGCTCCTATTAGCAGTTTTTTTCAAAATTAGATGTTTTACCCCAATCTGTTATTCACAAAACATTTAAATTAGCGAATTTGACCAATCAAACCTCTAGTTTTGGCTCAAACCGCTATTTACCAAACATTACCATAGTAAAATGTATAATATATAATCAATTGTACACGTAATTAATACTAAACTAACGGAAAATATTTCATTCTAACAATTAATGGTAGATGTAATAATATTATAAAATTAAATAATTATTTATTATATTTAAAAAAACAAACTTACATATATAATTTTTTTAAAAAATAAGATGTAATTATATTAAATTATAATGTATTTTTTCATTTATTGATAATTAAAATAAATTTGCAATTAATTAGATTATTTTTTTAATAAATATTTTTTGAATAAAAATATTAATGATAATTAAAAATTTTGCAATTAATTAAGTTTTAACATATAAACCTTAAATTTTACCCTTAAACCCTAAATTTTAACACTATCTTTAAATTCTAACCCTGTAAATCATGCACCCTAAAATGTATCTATAAACCCTAAAACTAATACACTTATAAAAAAATTAAGTTTTTACCGCCCATGTACCCTAAATGCCCTTTATTTTGTACAATTAGATATAGTAACCAAATGCAAGTATATAAGGAATTATCATATAACTTCCTATCATATCCTATTTCCCCATATTATTGATGAATCTGAAATTATATTGAAAAAACTCTGAATTCAATAATTCTTCTAATAATTCAATAAATAATATATGATAATTTATAATAATTGTGAAAATATATAATCGACAATTCAAAAAGGGGAGGGAAGAGTGCATGAAATGAAAGAGGCATATAAAAGAAATGACACGTCAGAATTTTAACTTTACTCTTCCAAACAAATCACAATGCTTTTTGGAAAATTCGAAATGCCGTTTAAAGTAGACTATATTTTACCATTACACTAAATTAATTCCTACTTTAATTTTGATACACAGTCCGTGTAAAATATTTTTACACAACCCTTCTATAAAATTTAAAATCTAAAACCCTAACACCCTAGATTCTAAACCATAAACCCTAAACTTTAAACCCTAAACTCTAACCTAAACCTTATATTCTAAATCTTACAACCTAAACCCCTAAACTTTAAACCTTAAACTAAACTCTTAATCCCTAAATTTGAAAAGCACGTGTAAACTTTAATTTACACGACTGTGTATCAAACTTTTTTTTCCTTTAGAGGGAGTGCCATTTTGGACCATTTCTTTTTTAAACAAATCACAATATTATTTTTAAAATTTGAATTTATTTTTTTTCCTTTTAAAGTAGACTATATTTTACCATTACACTAAATATCTGTCGATTGAGTAAATGCAATTTTATAAACAAAAGATCTAATCTTTAAATTTATTGAATGTTCGGTGTAATTTGATATAAAAAAAATCCTGAAACCAAAAATTCAAACTTCAAATTTATTTGACAATATCTTTCATCCCTGTTCGATATAAAGAAAGAGATGGTAAAATCGGGATTTCCAAACCCTGAATTTATAAATGACATCATTTTTTTGAATATCCATGATACATATTTGAAACCTTTTCGAATTGATCTAATATTTTTAGCACCTCGCCACGAGTACTCTCAATAAGAGGTAAACGGTTGGTCATAAAATATACTTCATTCCTATTGATAGGAATCAAATTCCTGATCTCATGGTTAAGGGATGAGGTAAACAACCACCACACCATATCTCATAGTTAAAATATGAAATCGAACTCCTGACATAATATTTTGATACTAAGAAAAGTTAAAATATGGTGTTAGTGCTTAAATTATGAGTTTTTAATTAATTTTTAGCCCTTCAGTACAGGGATTAAACCACAAAGTTTGCCAAAGTACAGGGAATGACAGCATATTTTACCGATAAAAAAACTGTAAAACCGAGCTTCAAACTCCCAGTGGTATTGTTTGCACTTTGCATGAATGAACTATATTTATAATTCTGGAATTCATTTTCTATTTGATTCACTGTTTTTTCTCGATTCCCCAAGTTTTTTTCCTCTCTTTATGAGCATGAATTAAAGGACGAAACTGAAAGGAAAACTCTCTCGCGCGTACCGTAATATCACTGACAAAAAATTGCATTTTCGATAGCAAAAAGCCATGCATAATTCTATTGTTTCCTTGGCAGTGCAAGCTTGATTTCAAAGAACAAAAATGAAAACAATGGAGATAATGACAAAGGGTTCTTTTCATTTTCTGATTTATCCGCTTCTTTCCATGGATTTCTGCATGGGAGTCGATGAAGCTTCTTCCATTCAACTCAACGACGATGTTCTTGGCTCGATAGTGTTCAAATCAGATATCAAAGACCCTTCCTCTTATCTCCAATCCTGGAACGAAGATGATAACTCGCCTTGTTCGTGGAGATTCATCAAATGCAACCCTAACGACGGTCGAGTTTCGGAGATTTCTCTTGACGGCTTGGGATTATCGGGGAAGATCGGCAAAGGGCTTCAAAAGTTGGAGTAATTGAAGGTATTATCATTGTCTCGAAACAATTTCAGTGGGACAATTAGTCGAGCATTTGGTGTGCTTAATGGCCTCGAAAGGCTTGATCTTAGTTATAATTCTCTCTCAGGATCGATCCCGAGCTCTTTTGCTAATATGAATTCCGTTAGATTTCTCGATCTTTCTGGGAATTCTCTTTCCGGTTCACTCCCTGATAATTTGTTTCAATCCTGTTCATCATTGAGATTTCTTTCTTTAGCTGAGAATTCATTTGAAGACCAACTGCCAAGCACACTGTACAGATGTTCATACTTGAACAACCTTAATCTTTCCAAAAACCATTTCTCTGGTAACATAGATTTTGTTTCTGGGATTTGGCCGATGAATCGGCTTCGAGCTTTGGATCTTTCTTATAATTCATTTTCTGGGTCAGTTCTAGATGGAGTCTTAGCATTGCATTACTTGAAAAAGCTCAATTTACAGTCTAATGGCTTCTCTGGACCAATGCCTGCCGATTTTGGACTATGTTCACATCTAAATTCATTGGATTTCAGCCATAATCTTTTTGACGGACCGCTTCCAGATTCTCTCCAGAGGCTAAATTCATTGGCTTTGTTCGGTGTATCGAACAATATGTTTACCGGCGAGTTTCCTCCATGGATTGGTAACTTGAGCAGCTTGGAATATCTGGATTTCTCAGGCAACAGTTTAACTGGAAGCTTGCCATTATCAGTTGGTAATCTCAAAGCTCTAAAATATTTGAAATTGTCAAATAATAAGCGCATTGGTAGCATACCAGCTGGTTTATTTGATCTGGGATTGGAAGATATGGATCTTTCCAACAATCGGTTCAATGGTTCGATTCCGAGAGTCTCTTCGAGGCTCTTCAGAACTTGGATCTGTCTAGAAACAACCTCGAAGGAACCATTCCTGCAGAAATGGGGCTTTTTGCCAACATGAGGTACTTGAACTTATCATGGAACAAGCTTCAGTCAAGGATACCACCAGAGCTCAGGTTGTTTCCGAACCTGACTGTGCTCATCTTCGAGACAATGCTTTATCCGGTGATGTTCTGGGGGATATATGTGAATCTGGGAGTTTGGTTATTCTTCAATTGGATGGAAATTCATTGAGCGGGCCAATTCCGGATGAGATTGGAAACTGTTCATCATTGTACTCATTTTAAGTTCCATAATCCATTTTTGTTTATCATATGCTAAGTTATGATTTCTTGGACTAATGTTATTCAAAACTGTATCTTGTTTTGTAGGACGTTGTCTCACAACAATCTAACAGGCTCAATACCGAAATCAGTTTCGGAATTGACCGAGCTTAAGATTCTCAGACTCGAGTTCAACGAACTAAGTGGAGAAATACCGAAAGAGCTCCGTTTGTTGGAAAATCTTCTTGCTGTGAATGTATCATATAATCAACTTATAGGCAGGCTGCCCGTAGGAGGCATATTTCCAAGCTTGGATCAAAGTGCTTTGCAGGGAAATTTGGGAATTTGTTCACCATTGTTGAAAGGACCATGTAAGTTGAATGTGCCAAAACCTTTAGTTATCGATCCGGATGCTTACAATGGTCAAATGGGTGGCCATAGGCGAAAAAACGAATCTGCGATTCCGATGAGATTCCATCATCATATCTCTCTTAGTGTTTCTGCAATTGTTGCGATTTCAGCAGCTGTTCTGATTGTAACCTGGGGTGATAATTATAAGTCTCTTAAATGTTTGGTTCAAAGGAGACTCGAGTTTGTGGAGACTGCACTGGAAAGCATGTGTTCAAGTTCGACAAAATCCGGAAGTCCACCTGCAGGAAAGTTCATTCTGTTCGATTCAAAGCTATCAACTCATGGGATTGGCAATCCCGAAATCCTCCTTAACAAAGCTGCAGAGATCAGTGAAGGAGTATTTGGGACTGTTTACAAGGTCCCATTGAGTCCTCAAGGAAGATTTGTGGCAATCAAAAAGCTTGTGACTTCGAACTTGATCCAGTATCCGGATGATTTCGATCGAGAAGTTCGAGTTCTTGGAAAAGCAAGGCACCCGAATTTGATATCTCTGGAAGGATACTATTGGACGCCGCAAATTCAGCTTCTAATAACAGAATATGCAGCTAATGGGAACTTGCAAACAAAACTCCATGAAAGATCTGGTTCAATCCCACCACTTTCTTGGTCCAATCGGTTCAAAATAATCCTAGGAACAGCTAAGGGACTGGCTCACTTTGCACCATTCCTTCAGGCCACCGATAATACATTACAACATAAAACCGAGTAACATCCTCCTCGATGAGGACAACAATACGAAGATTTCAGATTTCGGATTAGCAAGACTTTTAACAAAGCTCAAAAGCATGTGATCAGCAACAGGTTTCAGAGTGCACTAGGATATGTAGCACCAGAGCTAGCATGTCAAAGCTTGAGGGTGAACGAGAAGTTTGATGTATTCGGTTTCGGAGTGTTGATCATGGAGCTTGTGACCAGGCGAAGGCCGATCGAGTACGGGGAGGATAACATCGTGATGCTAAGCGATCACGTACGTGTTTCGGTTGAGCAAGGGAATGTGTTAGATTGTGTTGATCTAGATATGGGTGATTATCCAGAAGATGAAGTGTTCCCGGTACTTAAATTGGCTCTGGTGTGCACTTCTCAGATACCTTCAGGTAGACCTTCAATGGCGGAAGGGGTGCAAATACTTCAAGTTATCAAAACCCCATTTCCACAAAGAATGGAAACATTGTAGACCTTCTATCAAATACTTCTCACTTGTTCAAGAGATTCAAACAAAAGAAAATACAAAACAAATTTCTTGAATATGACTCAAATAAAAGAAAATTAGACCCCATTATTTTCTAAATTCAGTTTTTGAACATTTAAACACACTAAACATCCTCCTCATTCATATTATTTTGATGCTTATTAAAAATATATTTTGTATTTGTCTTCATTGCCACTGATCTTTTTTATTATTCTAGGGGCAACAGTTCTTGATGATTATCCTCATATTTCGTTTTCAAGTGTTATCTTCTTGTGAGTTTGAATCACAAATGAAGACTGCCGGTTATAAGCAAGACGAAATTTAAAAAATGAAAATTGAGAATCGAATATAGTAATTCATACCATATCATTAACGAAATACAACAAAAAATTTTTTTTTCAGACCTTGCCTTGATCTTTATTATATTATGCACGCCGCATTATTTAGTCACACTTAAACGCTGGATAGAAATTTAATGCAAAAAATAGATGTAACATATCACCAACAGTAATTTGTTCCACAACTCACCGATGTCACAAAAAAAAAAAAAATTGAGGAAAGAATAAATGCAAAAATATCATGATGCATGCGAGGATCATCAGGCCTTCGGATTAAACGTAAAAATTAAAAGCATTGAAAAAAAAAATCAATCACATTCATCTTCAAAAAAATTACAGCTACCAATGTTTATAATTCTACTGACATTGCAAAAACTTTAGCTTATCTAGGCAAAACATCATTTATACCCTGCAAAAAATGCAACCCTAAACGTTGCATGTTTTTTGGATCAGTTATCGTGCAACGACTTCATTAAATACAATCTATTGAAGCTCTGCCCAGCAACCCTGCAAATGATTTTTAACAATGGTAAGTTGTTGAAGAAATTAAGACTTCGGTGCATTTCTTGCCATTTCTGTTTCGGGTTTAAATGTTTTTTAATAGTTCATAAATGCAAAGTGGAAACCGGACTTGAGATCAATTTGTTCATGCAGCCAGTAGAATTGGGTTCGAATCCGAGTATCTAAAACCCTTTCTACATCCCCAGGTTATGGCTTCCGAAGTAGAACACAAGAACAAAATAAGTAACATGATTGACACGATTATGACATTGAAGAAGTAAATCATAATGGAAGTGGATGATTAAACATCAAGGACAAAATAAGCAAATGAATAACACCATTATAAAAGGATTTGTAAAGGAAGAAACTACAAGCGAAACGAAACACAGGAGATGCAAGTTGAAACGGTAACCCCCATAGGTTTCAAAATGTCAAATTGTAGGATATTTTCTTATGCCAAGCAATCCTGAAATGAAATGGTAAGAATAAGATCAAGAAAAGACAACATACCCGTTGATTTGGTTGCAATAATTAGCAATTTGGTTTGTTATGAGAAAGCTCTCCAAGCGTGATGGCTCAGGGATTGGCTTGAAGATAGGATTTGTGGGGTCCTCCTCAGGCAACGGTTCCTCCCCAGCCGCCTTTCGTGCCATGTTCTCAGCCCTACAGTTACAAAAGAGAGAAAATACATAAAACTACGTGAACTAAGAAAAGAGAAGTACAATATGAGGACTTTTCACAAAACAAAATCTACTTTATCCAAATTGTAAAAGAGAGGCAGCTTTTAACTTTTAATTACGACCATTGGAAACCTTAAGAAAGATGAGGAATCTTCAACCAATCCTACTAGAAAACTTCAAAACAATTTTTTTTTATCTTTATTCTTTTCTCTTGTTCCTCTTACCAGGGAAATCATTTATAAGGTTAATATTGTTACAGAATCATGTGTAAGTGTGTATACAGGTACATCTCAAACACATGTTAGATATTATTTTTCTAAGTTTTCCATATACTTGGAAGGTCCTTGGACGGTATTTCATTTAAAATGGAAGTCGAGTAGAGCATAGAGATCAAGTACACTACCTTCTTTTCTGAAGCCATGCCTGTTGCTGGGCTTGTTGACGTGACAAGCTCCTGTAGTGAAATTGGAACTGCAAAAAGGAGAACAAGAGAACCGCAATTTATGTTGAACATAAAATAGCAGCAATGATAGCAGTGTAATATCGGAGAAACAGGAATACATACCTTCTGCTGCTCCATTGACAAATCATCCATACATTCAATCAAAAATTCCATATTCCTCTCCATACAAGGATTACTTGACAATTGCAGACAATCATAATCACACTAAAAATAGAAAATTACAATTAGAAGGCAAATTTCACAGATATAGTGTCTTCTACCATAGTATTACTAAAAATCACTTGATCAACAATTCAAATTTCACCTGTGTGACTGATGTATCAGATTCCAGCTCAGTCATAAAAGCACTGATAAGGGCAGAATTTGAGACTTTGATCTGCATTACAGAAGCACCAAAAACTTTAACACGAAAGGGGGAACCAAGATTGACTATATTGACAATACACTTGCTTATCAGTTGTATGTCAAGTATTATACGAGAAAAACATGGCAAATCCTCAACATTCCACACTGTATCTTGTAAGTTTGTTTCTATATCACATTCTAACACTGCTAAAGTAATTGATCATTCATCATATGTAGATTATCAACTGGACTAATGATTATTAAATTATTTCATACGAGGCAATAATAAAGGAAAATGCAGTCACTATGATAGATTATATTACTTCATCAAAATAGTAAACAGTCAAGGCCATAGAAACTTACAGGAATTTCCTCAAAAATATCCACCCATGACAAGTTTTTCTCTCTCAACCTATGACAGCGAAAGAGAATCAATATGGAAGCACACAAAATTCATATTCATAAAATTTTGATTGCAAGGAGAAATTATACTTCTCTCCGGTAAAGCTATTAGCCCGGTAAAGTTCCATAAAAGAATCAGATAGCTTCAACGCCTTGAGAGCCAAGACACCTTGATTAGACCTCGAAGGATCGTAGATAATGCAGACACACCTCCTTATACTCTCCTGCACAGTTCAACAATTGAGCAAATAAATAACTGAAGAACCAAACTCTGACAAGTGAATTTAAATGGAAAGATACAAAGTTGTCAGCTCAAACAAACAGACAGATTTTTTCTATTCGGTTCTATTTTTCTCTATTTATCCACAGAACTGTGAGATCTCATGTTCATCAGTAGCAACACATTTATACAAAATTCAGGAGATTCATAATAAAACGGCCATGAAGTTAGGTTAAAAACGTTTCCTTTACCTGATAATTCATAAAGGTCTCAATGAGCTCAACAGTCTGATATGAACCCAAAATCGTTGACTGGTACCTGAAATATGCAAGGCAAGGATCATCACATGAAACGGAAGTACAGAGTACATGATTTAACCATTAACCAAAGTACAAATCACTTCAATAAATATAACTATTACGAAACTATAGATACAGCAAGATTGGTTTCACCATTGGTTATTAACAGTATCAGAATTATTAAGAACTCAAAATCATAAACATCGTCACAATTCACAATTCCTCAAGCATCTAAGACAACATCCATCAACTACATCAAAATTCAGCTTCGGCTCCAAAAAACCAGTTTATCTAGTAGTTAAACTACAAAAAGGAACATGTCTTTCAATATACGGAAAAATTACGAGACATTACCATCCAACAGTGTTGTTATCAACATTAACCTCCCTTAGACATCTCATCATTTCAAGCTGATAATTAGCTCCATCAGCTTCAATCTCCTCGTCCTCCTCGCGGATCTATCACGAACATTAAAACAGAAAACATTCAAATTTAAAACAAAAAAATAACAACAAAATTAAAAATGGAAAAAAGTTAAAAAGAGATTTGCGAAATTACCGGGAAAGGGAAACAGTTGGTAACTTCAAGAACACTGCCAACATCTAATCCAAGAAGCTGGCCAGTAACCAGAGCCGGTGAAAACTCCTTGCAGTGCTTGATTATTTTTAATATCACCTACGAATTCAAAATCCATTGATAAGAAACATATCAATCAACAGAAAAAAGAGAGGAAAAATAGAGGGAACGGATGAATACCAGTCCTTCGATCTGGACAACTCGGAGAGGCGAAACGACCTCTTCCGTAGCTGCAACTTGAAGGAAAGACCTTGCCGTTGAACTTGCCGCCATTCTCGAATGTGTTGTCTATGATAAAGCTCTGTTGGCAAAATAAGCGAAAGGGAAAACAACGACGACGACAGTAGCACAAAAGGGAAACCCTAGTTTTGGGTTTTAAATTTTGAACTTATAAAGTAGTATTGGGCTATTAGAATTTTGGTTAAACTATGCCATTGAGCTCAACTTGTTATCGAATTAATCATCTCATAGTTGAGTTTTCAGCTGATATCTCTATTTTTCTTTTAGTGAATTTTAGATTTAGTAAGAGCAAATTTTGTATTCTTTCTCTAAATAAGAATTGTTATAAAAATAAAATAATATTTAAAGTAAAGTACATAAATAATCACCGAATTTTTAGTGTGTTTTTATTTTAGTCGCTGAACTTTTAAAATTTTTATTGGAGTCACCGAACTTTTATTTTGCTTTCATTTTATTCCTTCTCGTTATTTTTTGTTAAAAAATGTTAATGTGGCCCGTTAATTTTCTTTTTTCTTAATAAAATAATATACTTTAGGTCCCATTTTCAGTTGGTTAAACCATCCAACTACCCTGATTTGCCATACAATACCACATTTCTGCAATGCAAAAGCTTTCCCATTAATCCAAGGAACCTGAACCAACAATATTATAAGATCGAATTTAAGCATGTATCAGAAGCAACAAAATTGCACCTCATAAATGGTTATTTCAACGGTTCGCTTTGTCCCTGGTTTTACAGTCATTTCAGTAGCAGGATCAGCATCACTGAACTCTGGATTACAATCACAATAATCCACACTCAACCCACCGTATTGAATCGACACTTGCTCGGGTAGTATGTATCTGTTTTAAACATCGAAATTAAGGGTATTGATCACTAGATGATATTGAAAAATAGTCATTTAGATAAAAGCTTTTGTCACTCACTTGAAAAGGGTTTCAGCAGATTTTACTGGCCCTGCAAAAACAAATTTGCTCTTGGTTCTTTAGGTCATGAATGGACTAATCATTGTATAGAATGCAAGGTACCACCAAGGGACATTGATAAACACTTAAACCAAACATGAGACCAAAAATCAATGCATCTATAAGGAATCTGACTGAGACTAAATAAAAGAATCAAACGAACAAACTTGTTTTGCAACAAACTCAGGATAATTGTCTTGAAGCAATTCAAGAGCTTGTTTTGTTGCCGACCTATGCTCCCTTTTTCCAGGTCCAAGAGAATGTTTGAGGTCGCTGACTTGAAAAACAGTGAAAACTCCTCCAGGTCTAAAATCAAACTTTCTTATGCTCTTCTCCAAAAATTGAATTCGCCATCAAAGAAACTTGGTCCGTTTTTTCTCATCAAAAATATTTTCTAGTACAAATCTTTGTTCTGAAACTTCCCATAGACATTATAACAAACAAGATGACATCGTATTTCTTATCATTGCAAATGACTCCTTCACTTCAAAATCCCTTGCCCTTAGGAACTTCAAAAGGATGAGGATGACATCAATTCTATCATGTTTTAGAATTGGAATACCCCAAATGAAAACCTCTGCTGGTTGCTCTTATTATTTCGTTTTTTTAGGTTTTCTTCAGTTTTGGTTTTGGAAGTGAAAAGGTAAGTATCAACGGCTTCTTGAACAATCTGCTTCACTTCTTCCAAAATATTTCTTTTGACATTAGATAAATGGACTACTTTGTTACTTTTCTCTTTGAAAGAGCCCAAATTTTAAGGATTTTTTTTCTCGTCAACAATGTCAGCCACCTCCTCTGGAGCCGGAGCTGATGGTTGTTCCTCCTTTGGTTTCTCCGTTACAGCTGGTGACTCAAATTCTGACTCCACTGGTAGCGATGGTGGGGTCTCTTGTTATTCCACTTCAAATCATTGAATCAAGTTTCGACTACATGAGCATGGGTGGCAGCGAGTGTGCTTCCTTTTCTGCTATGACCGTTGAGACAAATTTAATAACAGAAAATAAAGATAGTTGGTGTAGAAGGTACCGGGGAAGGGTCTATATTTTGTACAATGTCTGGTGAATCAAAGGCTGTTGTTGCAGACGGCGGCAGCAGAGGTTCAACCGTAAGAGGAGGTTGGGTTGGAGTTTCATCAGCCATGTACTTATTTGTTGTATGAAAATGTGAAGGAGACAGTGAAAGAGAAAGAAGAAAGAGGAGGGTTCATGTGGGAGGGTGGGACCTAAAGTATATTATTTTATCAAGAAAAATAAAAATTAACGAACTACGTTAGTATTTTTTTTAACGGAACGTAACGAGAGAGATTAAAATGAAAGCAAAATAAAAGTTGAGTGGCCCCAATAAAAGCTTTAAAAATTTGGTGACCAAAATGAAAATACCCTAAAAGTGCGATGACTATCTGTGATTTTACCCTAATATTTAATTAGTTTCTCAATTTGATCGTCTAATTTTTGTATTAAATTCTTATAAATTTTAAATTTCTCTCTAAATTCAAATCTTATAGTTATTTCAGTGATGCAACACTTTGAGGTTGAATAATATTATCACTAAGAATATAAATATATATTTTAAAATTTTCATATGATGATACGATATAATCTTAGAATTTTAAATCATATGACAAACAAATTTAAGATTATAAATTAAGTTGGAACAAGTTATAAAATTCCAAGACTAATATAAAAATAAATTAGAGTTTAAATTGAAAAAAAAATATAAATTCTCATGTGTGTAATATTTGTAGGGATGACATTTTTTTTCGAGCCCGGGAAGTTTTTACCCGATACGATCCGACAGGAGGTGAGTTTTTATTTTAAAATTTAGGTTCAGGGCGGGGAGGATTATTGAAAATATGCACCCGGGGCGAGTTGGGGTCAAGTTTAAGATAAAAATTCTCCGACCGACCCGACCCAAAATATTTTTAAATCATATATATTTCAAAATATTTACAAAAATGCCACTCTATATATGTAGAGTATTTAGGGCTTGAAACTTTTATTTTTCCCTATTTTTTGTCATAGCCGCCTCTATTACTCCCATAGGCCAGTTTTCTTCTTCTTCCCTATTCTTCTTTTAGTTTCTTTTCATTTTTATTTTTTTAGTTCATCTTCTTCCTTCCCATGTTCATTTTTATCGTTTTTGTGTATTTTGTTTATCTTATTTTCCGTTCATTTTATGTTATTTTAGTATATTGTTTTTCTCATTTCTTTATTATATTCTTTTCATTTCTCTTTTTATTTGTTTGATGATTTTAAGCTATCTTGTGTTTTCTCATGAGAAAATAAATCTGTTGAATTGCTTTGAAATTTTTTTAAAACATTTGTTTGTTTTTTTCTGAGAAAATAATGTGTTTGTTTCATGAGAAAATATTTTGTCTGGTTCTTGAGAATTGTGGTATGAGAAAATAATTTTAAATTTGGATCGAGTCAGGGATGGGTTTTTACATATAATTTTGGGTCGAGGCGGAACGGGTGAAATACCATAAATATTTGAGGTGAGGCAGGACCGAATATAAATATTTATTTATCGGGTCAGAATCGAAGCGGTCAAAAACTCGACCCACTCTGCCCTGTTACCATCTCTAAGTATTTGCATGTACGTATTTATACAGTGCTACCGAGTCAACTTATAAAATTGAGGGTTTACAAACTTGGACAACAACTAAAGAGTAAAGACGCATCATTAGAACCTTGTATGATCAAGTCTACCTTTAATTCCAAATCATCTTCACCAGCTATACAAAGGAAATAGAAACCAACATTGTGTGGTAAGATGAGAAATTAAATCTCTTAAATTAAGTTAAAAATTTGAATTTTAGTGTTATAAATATAATAATTGAGTTACAAAAGTCGTTTCTATAACAGACATTTACAGTACTCAATCCAAACTAATCAATCAATATTATTAAATATCGGTAATTATAAAAAAAATAATGTCCTCAAAACAGATAGGACTAAGAGAGACATCCTTGCAACACAATTTGTGCAAAGATGCAATCAATGATCGTACACTCTCAATATATATTCTTACGAGGTTATTATTTTTTTCTTCAAAAATACATAAATGATAAGATGTGCAACGCCGCCGATTTTATATCTAAAATCTCTCAGTTTCTTTTCGATATAGGATTACGTCATGACCATTTTTATCGGGTGTAAAAGTATATTGATGATTAATCTTTGAAAATTTAGGTTTGCCTTTTATTTATTTAATCTTGAAAATATTTTGGAGTCGCCACCGGTCACTTTGGTAGACCGGACCCCATAAAAATAACAAGAGATTCATTCTTTAAAAATTGGGTTTGGGAGTTAATTACGTGTGTGGAAGGATTAGCACACCACAAACGTCCGTTATCGGTACTTTTTAATTTTGCGTGGCATTTTGAGAATAATAATTTGAATTTAATTTAACTCTTAATAGTCTAAAGGTGATTACAATGTAATATCTCATTTATTGATACATATTCTTAATCTTTTTACAATACACACACCTTACAGACAAACTGATTGAACCCGAGTCTCTTAAAATGAACATCATATGTTTTTCACTGATACCACTTGTTGGGGTTCAGTAAGAAGTAAATTACACTTACCATATTAGTAAATTGCACTTACCATATTAGTAGAGAACTAGACCATTAAACTTTGCTTAATTAGAGTTTGGACTTTTTTTAAGAAAATCTCATGACTCAATCTAAATCAACCGGATTAATTCGGTTCAATTGATTATTTTCACAAATAATTTAATTTAAGTTCTTTGATTGCTAATATTTTAAGGAAAATTTTGATACATAAAACGTGTAAACTTTTGCTTATACGTACCTTTTAGTTTTAGGGGTTATGATTTTAGTTTCGGGTACAAAGTTTATGGGTATAAGTTGTAGGGTTTAAAATTTAAGGTTATTGTTTAGGATTTAGGGTTTAGTTCTTTAAGGTTAGAGTTAGGAATTTAAGATTTAGATTTTCTAGTGTATATGTTGAAATAAGTGATTTTGATATAACTTAAAGAAAAATGTTTTTGGACTTAAACTAATTTACAAAAATATTTCAAAAGTTCATAAACTTGAAAAATATGTTTGAAATGTTTGCAAAGGTTTTTTGACATGTTTAAACGCTTTTAAAATAGCTAAAGTGTCAAAAACATGTTGTGGGTATTGATACCCATACACGGGTATCGATACCTAGTGACCTGTATCGATACCCATTTTACCCGTATCGATACGCCCTTTTGTTTTATGTAAACTCTATTTCCCAGTAGCCAAAATGAGTATCGATGTGGCTTAGCCCGTACTGATACGGAAGGGTGAGTACCGATACGCATGTATCGCATATCGATACCCAATGTAAATTTGCCCAACGGCTCTTTCTATTTTGAGGCAAGTATTGATACCCGAAGCCCAATTACCGATACTGGAAATAAAGTCCCCAACTGCTCTTAACAACCCCCAACGGCTAGCAACGATCATGAAGCCATTAGAGGAGTTAAAAGACCTCTCCAAGCATCCATAGAACAACAAGAAACAACAAGCCAACATTATATGATTGAGAAAAATGTTTTTGTACTTTAATTGTCAATTTTTTTGTAGAACACATTTGTGAGCTTAATTGTCATATATGCTCAAGTGTTAGGTTTTAGGTGAGTGCTTAGAATTGCAAACATATCAGCCTTTAGAGGTTTTCCTAGTTTGCTTATTGTTTTTCTCTTGTAAGAGAGGGTTTTCTCAAAGCTTTGGGTATAATCTTTGAGGTTGTAAAGGTTTCCTCTTGAGCCTAGAAAAAGGGAAGAAATTCTTAGTGAATTTGGGAAAATCCTTGGTGGGAAGCAAATGTAGTGGATGTAGAGCTTGTGTTGAGATATTTAATTTTGATATAACTTAAAGAAAAATGTTTTTGGACTTAAAAAAATTTGAAAAAATATTTCAAAAGTCAATAGACTTGAAAAATATGTTTGAAATAATTTCAAAGGGTTTTTGACATGATTTAAATGATTTTAAGTAGCCAAAGTGTCAAAAACTAGGCCTGAGTATCGATACGGGTTGACCCGTACCAGTACCTAGAGAACCCTGTATTGATACGGTCTTGTCTGTACCGATACAATTTTCATCCCAAGTTTTTCAAAATTCCAGTAACCAAATTTTGTACCAGTACGCTTTCAAACGTACCGATACGAATGAGTTCGTACTGATACACATGTATTTGTACTGATACCCTTTGTATTAAATGTCCAACGACGCTTTCTTCTTTAGGTAACGTGCCAATACTAGAACCCGAGTACCGATACGCCTTGCTGCAGAAGTGCATTTATGGCTGGAATTGAAGTCCCCAACCGCTCTTAACAACCCCCAACAACTAGTAATGGCCATGAAGTTGTTAGAGAGTTTTAATAGACACCTCCAAGCATCCATGGAAGAACAAGAAACATCAAGCCAACATTCAATGAATAGAGAAAGTGTCTAGTTCTTAATTTTGTCAATTCTTTCATTAGAACACACTTGTGAGCTTAATTGCTATACATGCTCAAGTGTTAGGTTTTGGGTGAGTGTGCTTAAAATTGCAAACATCATACCTTGTGAGGTTTTCCTAGTTTGCATTGTATTTCTCTTTGTAAAAGAGGGTTTGCTCAAGCTTTAGGATAGAAAGCTTTGAGTGTGTAAGTGTTGCCTCTTTAGCCTAGAAAAAGGGGAATAAATTCACTAGTGAATTTGGGAAAATCCTTAGTGGGAAGCTAAGGTAGTGGATGTAGAGCTTGGTTAGAAGCTCGACCCACTATAAATCATTGTGTCTAATTTTTATTTCCATAGCTTCCACCTAAATCACCTTAAAATCAATTCGCCCCATCTTGGCTACACGGTTGATCGAACGAGCCTCCCAACAATTAGTATCAGAGCTTCGTCTCTTCATCGGATTAACATCCAAAAGTTAATCCTAGAGGACCTCAAACATTCTACATCAACTGGATAGCATGCCATCAATAGACCACCATTCTTTGACGGGACCAACTACTCTTGTTGAAAGAATAGGATGATGTACTTCGTGAGAGCCAAAAACTACCATCTTTGGGATATTGTTCTTGATGGTCTAATCATGCCACAAAGAAGCAAGTCAGAGTGGAGTGCGGATGATCACAAAAAGATAGAACTAAATGCGAAAGCATTGCACATTCTCCTTTGTGCATTTTGCCTAGAAGAGTATGCAAAAGTTTCTTCTTGTGAAGATGCCAAGAAAGTATGGGACAAGCTTGAAGTCATATACGAGGGAAAAACGAGGTAAAGGAGACCAAGATTGGTCTTCTTAACCTTGAGTATGAGAACTTCAAGATGGAACCGAATGAAGACATCACCAAGATGTTTGATAGATTCTCCGTCATCAGCAATGAACTTAAAGGCTATGAAGAAATCATTCTGGAAGACAAGCTTGTCTTAAAGCTTATCTACTCTCTTCCTGAGTCATGGGACTCAAAGAAGACCGCCATCACTGAAGCCAATGATATCAAGACCTTAAAGCTTGATGCTCTCATGGGGTCACTTCTCACTCGTGAAATTATGAAAAAAATATGTGAATAAAAAAAAGAAGATGTAAGGGAAGAAAAAGGGGAAGAAGAAGATGATGATCGAGCAAGGTATTGACATTAATGTTGTTTCTCTCAAATCCTCCACTAGCCAACATGAAGATTCAAGTGGAAAGGATAGTGAAGAAGAAAAGATGGCCAAGCTCTTTAAGAAATTTGCCCGATTCATGAAGTGTCATAAGGAATAATTAAGGCATGAATCTAGAATGAAGAGGAAGGGATCAAGCCATAAGAAGAAAACATATGTGGCTACATGGAGTGGTGATGAGGACTCCACTGATAATGAAGTAGCCCACCTTTGTCTCATGGCCATTGAAGAAGATTCAAGGGTAACTTCTAATTCATCTACTTTATGTTCATATTCTTTTGATGAATTACAAGATACATACGACGATTTGGTTTAGAGTTTAAAAATCACATTTTGAAAAATAAGAAAATAGTTTTAAATTTAAAAATTCAAAATGATTTGATTTCTAAAACCAATAATGAACTTGAAGCAAAACTCATTGAGTTTGAACAAAAGAATGTTGATTTACTAAATTTGCTTCAAAAGTTTCATGAAGATCATCAAAAGGAGTTAGATGATCTTAAAAAGGAAAAAGTTTTGATTTATAAAGATGTTTAAAAATGTGAAATTGGAGAATGCTCTAAATCTAATTTTGTAAAGTCAAACTTTTATCAAAGATAATCTAGTTCCCCTAGATTTTTCAAAGGTAAAATTGTTAAGGACATTTGCGCCCCGAAGGGACTAATTTGTTCAAAGAAAAATGAAGACATTGAAAAATAGATTCTTAAGGGAACAAAGATTTTTGAGACTAAATCTATTAGATCCAAAGCAATTTGGATACCAAAAATTACTTGATTGTCTTTTGTAGGTGTTCTTGAGCCTTTGATGACCAAATTCAAATCTTGGAGGATTATGACACACAAAGGAGAAATGACACTTGAAGAATGAATGCTTCACATCTTACCTTGTTTTAAGTGGTATATTTATTTTTCATGCAATTTGCTTAATCACATGATATCCATGTCTATTTTTTTGTTGATCTAAGCATGTTTGTATGACTCCACATTGTTCACAATTGCATATAGTAAGGAGGAGTCTCATATTGCAGGAGTTACATATTTTCCGTGATTTATTGAACCCTTCGAGGTTGGTGAAAGAGTAGGTTTGTGGCTTATCGGTTAGCATTGCCACAAAATTAAACAAGATCCATGATGTGTTCCATGTATCAATGCTTCACAAATACCGATTTGATCCATCACACATCATTGACCTGAGTCTGTGGAGATTCAACCTAATCTAACTTATGAGGAAGAACCATTACAGATATTGGCAAGGAAAGTCAAGAGACTTCGAGACAAGAACATTCCTCTAGTCAAGGTGCTCTAGAGGAGCCACATGGTTGAAGAGGCCACATGAGAACCAGAAGAGACGATGAAGAAGCGATATCCTCATCTCTCCGATTCAGGTAAAATTTGATGATGAATCTTCTTAAGGGGAGAATTGTAACACCCTAAAAATAAGTCTAGTTGAAATTGGGATTCGGTGATCAGAAATCTGACATCGAAAAGTTAAATTATTGCATTGGCATTTAACCAAGTGGTTAATTATTCAAATATTGAACCTTAATTTAGTATTGATGTTGCTCAATGACTATATTAAACACATTGAAACATAGTTAGTGACTAAATTGTAGAGATTAAAGCTAATTGGGCCGTAAATGCAAGGTATGAAAAGTTGAGGGACTAACCCTGTAATTAGCCCTCAACCTATTAGTCACCTTATACGTGGTCCAAGGAAATTGAATTCCTTCACCTTAAGAAAATCCCTTTAAGAAATTGTAATAAAGAAATAAGGAAAAAAGAAAGAAAGTTTACCGGTTGATGCTCCCAAGCTTCACCATCTTTGTCTACTTTCTTTTTCTTGAATAAGCATGCACCTTTATTGTTGTCCACACAAAAGCTTGAGCTTTCCTTGATTTTTCAATCTTATTTCGTTCCTATCGATTGGGTAAGTTAAACCCCTCAAGCTATTGAAGCTTTCCTTGGTTAAAACATGATGAATTTCATGTTAAAGGATCTTGGACCTTAGAAGTCTAAATATGGATTCCAAGATTAAATCCTTATTGTATTTATAGCTAAAATTTACTATAAGTTTAAGTATTGCTATTGAATTATTGAAACTATTGTAACCTTTCACACATGTCTTTTTGTGTTAGCTTAAACCTTTGAAGGTAGAGAACCAATTACTCAAACGAAGGCTCACACATCAACGAGAAAGGGAATCACTATCAAAGAGCCTTAGACACCTCAGATAGTTCAATGAGTGTACTCAGAGTCTCAAGAATGGCTAGGTGCCTTCTCAATTTCATTATCAATTTTACTTTACTCTACTAATAAATTACAAGGTACCCTTACATCAAAACCTCATAGGAGGTAGCATCGGTAAGCTTATTGCATTAAATTATTAACCATCGAAACATTGTATTGACATGAACATTTTTGAATCATTGCAATGATATATTAAACATTGATATAGAATCATTGAAATCATTGCTATTGACATTGTCATTATTATTGTTATTCACTTAATTCACCAGACCTTGGATTCGAATGGACATTGGATACAAGTGGCATGCCATAGAATTCATGAGCTCAATGGTACGGAGTGGACGACGGTCCTTGAGGTAAGGCTCTAATTGGCGATGTTGGTGGGATAAGTGTGATGTTGGTCTATTGGTGATGTTGGAGGATTTGACCATTCATTGATTGGTGATGATGGTTGGGAATTCACGTATCCACTATCTTATATCAACCCGAGGGTTAAATTTATTGTATTCATTGTTATATCATGTAATTGAGATGCATTTACTTTGAGTTATTGATGTTGGCATTATTAACATCCACATTATTATTCATTGCAATATTGTTGACTACCTCACTAGGATATATATAAGGCTAATGCATCTCATTTCCAAACATTTCAGGTTAAAGGATATAGGCTTCAAGGATCGGGGAAGGAACAAGTTTTGGCAAGTCGCATCACAAGTCCATGTAATGTTCTTTTTGTTTATAAACTCCTAGAATGGTGGCATGGGGTCTAAATATGCATGATAGGCCCATTTTGATGTAATATACTAAGCATGGCTTGCGTGTGGTTAAAAACTTGTATTAACCCCTATGAAAATGCTTAGTATTGGTAAAAATATATATAAGTGGCCTAAGGAAGTAAAATCCTAGCTAATGGATTCATCTAGTTATGAAATTTGACATGCTAGTAGATTATGACTAAATAAAATTGCTTGTAAAATTTCATTGAATTTGAATATCGTTTGACTGGTTAAAATGATTAAAAACCAGACATAATCTGTCATTACAGAACATGGCGTACCGATACTGGTGTTGGTGTATCGATATGAGTGTGCATTATTGGTCATCGCCGCTTAGGCGTATCGATACGTATAGGGATGTACCCATACGCACTTTGGTCACGAGAATTCATATATTGAACTGGGTACCGATATAGATTAAAGCCGTACCGATACCCTTAGAGTGTAAGAATCTCGTACCGATACAGTTGGGTCTGTACCGGTACGCCAACATACTACTGGAATTGAATGATAGTTAGATCGTGCATTGCATACCGATACGACTAAATCTCGTACCAGTACCTATACAATAATCTTAACGTTCCTTGAAGGGGCGTACCGGTACGGCCTCTCAAGTACTTGTACCAATATAGGTAAGTTAGTTAAAAGCCCTTGGAATGGGTTTGTAAAACTTACGAGCTAGTCACTGATTTTTAAGTTGACTAATTGATTGAATAAATGAATTCCAAACTTGATAAAATTTGACGTGCGTGTTAACTATACATTGACTTTCTCATGGGTAATCGTAATAATTGTTAAGGGCCCTTAACATACAAAAATTTATAGATTAATCCCTAAAACTTGTAAAAAGTTTAGTTTGGTCCTAAAATGAAAGATCATTGAATTACCATCCTCATTGCGCAATATAGTGACGTACTAGGATATCGATGTTATTGATCGTTGTTGAATCACTGTATATTGTATAAGAACACCACACCGTTCACTATTTCGGTCACCGTGCATTCTTCAACCTAGTTCTCTACCAGGCCGAGAAGGGGGTGTTACAAAGTATCTTCTTGTGAGAGTGCCAAGAAGATTTACGACAAGCTTGAAGTCACTCATGAAGGAACCAATGAAGTGAAGAAGACCAAAATTATTCTTCTCAACCTTGAGTATGAGAACTTCAAGATGGAACCGGATGAAGACATTACCAAGATGTTCAATAGATTCTCTGTCATCACCAATAGACTTAAAGGCTATGGAGAAATCATTTTAGAAGACAAGCTTGTCCGAAAGCTTATCTATTATCTTCCCGATTCATGGGACTCAAAGAAGACTGTCATCATCGAAGCCAATGATCTTAAGTCCTTAAAGATTTATGCTCTCATGGGGTCTTTCCTCACTCATGAATCATGAAAAAAAGGAAAAAAGAGGACAAGGAGGAAGAAGAAGAGGAAAAGGAGGAAGAAGAAGAAGATGATTGAGCAAGGCATTGACGTGAATGTTGTTGCTCTCAAATCCTCCACAAGCCAACAAGAAAATTCAAGTGAAGAGGTACTAAAGAAGAAGAGATGGCCAAGCCCTTCAAGAAATTCACCCAATTCATGAAGTGTCAAAAGGAAGAATTAAGGCATAAATCGAGAATGAAAAGGAAAGATTCCATTATATGCTTCGAGTGCAAGAAGCCAGGGCATACCAAGTGGGATTACCCTCGTTTCAGCAAGAAGGGATCAAGCCAAAAGAAAAAGGCATATATGGCTACATAGAGTGATAAAGAGGACTCCACCGAAGATGAGGTAGCCCACCTATGTCTCATGGCCATCGAAGAAGATTCAAGGGTAACTTCTAATTCATCTACTTCAATTTTCATATACATTTGATGAATTACAAGATGTCCATGATGAGCTAGTTTTGGAGTTTAAAGCTTGATTTTCGAAAAACAAGAAATTGATTTCAAAATTGAATGATTTGTTTTTCAAAACTAATTTAGAACTTGAAAGCAAACTTGATCAAATGCAAGTTATTTTTAAAGATTCCAAACTTGCAAAATTTGCTTTCTAAAGTTCAAGAGGATCATCAAAGGGAAATTGATGATCTCAAAAAGAATTTGTTTAACAAAATTATTCAAAAATGTGAAATTGGAGGTAGCTCCAAATCTAATTTTGTTAAAACAAATTTTTATCAAAGACAATCTAGTTCCCTTAGATTTTTAAATGGTAAAATTGTTAAGAACATTTGGATCCTTAAGGGACTAACTTGTACAAACAAAAAGGAAGACATTGAAAAATGAATTCCTAAGGGGACTAAGCTTTTTGGGACTAATACTATTGGATCCAAAGCAATTTGGATACCAAAAATCACTTGATTGTCTCATGTAGGTTTGCTTGAGCCATTGATGATCAAAGTTAATTCTTGGAAGCTCATAACACACAAAGGAGGAATGACACTTGGAGAAGAAAGGCTTAACATCCTACCTTGGTTCAAGTGGTACGTTTATTTTCATGCAATTTGATTGATCATATGTTTTCATGTATATTTTTATGTTGATCTAAGTATGTTTGTATGACTCCATATTGTGCATATTTACATATAATTAGAGGGAGTGTCAAATTGCATGAGTTACATGTTTTTAGCCTCTATGCTTAATTTTTATGTTTTTGGCCTTAAACTTGTAATGTTTGGTTGATTTTGGTGAAATCATGCTTTCTATGTGTTAAATGGTATGTTTTTTAGAAGCATGTGTAGCAAAATGTGCATAATGTATATCTATGACTTAATAGAGCCTTTGTATAAACTTAAAATTAAGTTGTAAGGCCTTTTAAGTTATTTTTGTTGTAATTTTTTTACCATTTTCGTTCTTTCGGTACCAATACCACCCATACCGTGTTAATATGGCCATCAACCAATACCGATACGGATGAATCCGTACCGGTACGCGTAGACAAAGAGGGACAGTTTTGTCTCTTTTTTGGCATGCTTTATATGTTTATTGATAAATCTTGTTATATAGCATGTTTTATTGAATTTCTTGGTTTATTTGTTTTATTTAATTGAAATTCAATGATGAATTGTTGGACTAACAATTTACCTGATGCTTGAGTAAGGGGTAGCCATTTTATTTTAAAATTCTTTCATAAATTTTTTTCTCTCTTTTTCTCCAAATGTTATCTTACACCAACAATTGATAGGAAATATCAATTGTTACTATTTTTTTCCCAACAATTGGTGTTTTTGAACCTAAATGTGATTTCAAACTTAGTTTTAAAATTATTTTTGATATAACAAAAAGGGGAGATAGGTTTAAAAAATTAAATTTTAAATAGAAAAAAGGGAGCTTTATATTTTTCTCAAAATATTCTATTTTTCTAAAGGAGAGTTTTTACAAAAACAAATTTTCAAGTGGTTTTGTTATATCAAAAAGTGAGAGACTGATGAAATATGTGATTTTGATATAACTTATAGAAAAATATTTTTAGACTTAAACTAATTTGCAAAAATATTTTAAAAGTCCACAAACTTAAAAAAATATGTTTGAAATGTTTTCAAAGGGTTTTTTTTACATGTTTAAATGCTTTTAAAATAGCCAAAGTGTCAAAAACATGCTGTGAGTATCGGTACCCATACACAGGTATCGATACCTGGTCAGCTGTATCGATACTCATTTTACTCGTATCGATACGCCCCTTTATTTTACGTAAACTCCATTTTCCAGTAGCCAAAATGAGTATCAATAGGGCTTAACCCATACCGATACGAAAGGGTGAGTACCGATACGCATGTATCGCGTATCGATACCCAGTGTAAATTTGCTCAACTGCTCTTTTTATTTTGAGGAAGATATTGTTACCCGAAGCCCGAGTACCGATACGCCCTGCACTATATTGCATTAAATGCAGAAAATAAAGTCTCCAACGACTCTTAACAACCCAACGGCTAGCAACGGTCATGAAGTCATTAGAGGAGGCAAAAGACCTCTTCAAACATCCATAGAACAACAAAAAATAACAAGTCAACATTCTATGATTGAGAAAAGTGTTTTTGTACTTTAATTGTCAATTTCTTTGTAGAACACATTTGTGAACTTAATTGTCATATATGTTCAAGTGTCAGGTTTTGGATGAGTGTTTAGAATTGCAAACATATCAGCCTTTAGAGGTTTTCTTAGTTTACTTATTATTTTGGGTATAAACTTTGAGGTTTTAAAGGTTTTTTTTAAGCCTAAAAATAGAAAAGGAATTCCTAATAAATTTAGGATCACCTTAAAATTAATTCACTTCTCTTGGTTATTCGATTGATCGATTAAAGCCTCTCAACAATAAATATATATGCCGTGTAAAACATATTTTACACAAAATGTGTATCAAAATTTTACATATTTTTAATTCAATTAATAACCGAACCGATCATTGTAAGATTCATTCTAATTTACCTTAGAGATTACAAGTAAAATGGAATTTGCCACATGATAATAAAATCAAATTTTAATATTAAAGATACACATATGAAAGCATAACTTAAAACATCACAAATCAAAACCAACACTTATAGAAAAATAATAACATTATTTTCGTACAAAGAATAAGTAAAAATCCCAAGCAAACACAACTCATTTAACATTTATATTCACCACACAACCCAAATCCCTTGGCCAATTCTTTCTATGTCTACAACTCAAAAAAAAGTTCAGCACCCGATGTCTGAAAACCGGTGACAGGCGGTTCATATCGGCGAAGGTAAACAGTTGGACTCAAATGTTATATTTGAAAAGTTTGGAAATAAAGAAATATGATTAATATTTAGTGATACGATGAAATCTGCAGACGAATGAATCCAAATGGTGCTAGGTTGCGGATCTTCCGATGAAGGCAGAAGGTTGAGGAATCTGGGCTTATCTGATTTAAGACTCGGGTTCCGGTGCTGGAGCGGGGGCCTTCAGCAGTGGTTGGAGAGCCTTGACAACGATGCTCATGTTTGGACGGAACTCAGCTTCATACTGCACGCACAATGCTGCCACAGCTGCTAACTGCATTAACAAAACGTAATTGAAACTGTTAACTGCTACTTCGGATTGGTGTGCCTGTTACGTGTCTTCCGTAGTTTGAACACCCAAAACCCGGAAACTTCTTTTAAGTTAAAAGATTAAACTTGTGCAATTTAAGAAGACACGGGATGATAGAAGTACCTTAGCAATTCCTTTGGGAGGATACTCTCCCTTCAGTTTTGGATCTACACATTGTTTAACTTTATCTTCACTCAGTCTTGGAGTAGCCTAAATTGAGGAAAAAGAAATGTTGAAGAGTTAGTCACATTTAAAGTGAATTGGAAAGATCGGGCACTATATAAACGAAACAAAAACGCACCATCACACTAGATAAAGAGAAGGTAAAAGATTGACGGGAAGAAAAGAAAGCATTAGCTCACCCAGGTAACGAGGCTTTGCTGTCCACGCGGCATTGTGTGGTCGACAGGTTTCCTTCCAGTCAAAAGCTCGAGGAGGACAACCCCGAAGCTATACACATCACTCTTCTGCGTCAGCTGACCAGTCATTGCATACCTGGAAAAAAATGGAGCCATAATTTGTTACACCATATATTATATCCGCAGCACCTCTGGGATTGTGGTGTATTCATAAAAAAAACTAGACACTTCCTCTAAATGTCTGTAGTTCTAGCAACACAGAAGTAGACTCCGATATGACCCGTTGTACCTTAGATGCATCTTCTATCTATCGTGAAAGAGGCGTAAAAGAATATAGGGAGCACAAATAGTGGCATCATTTTGGAAAATCGTTAATCGAAAAGTATTTTTTGCATAATTTCCTAGATGTTATCTGAGAATACAATTAAGCATAACCAACCATACGCAAAAAGCTAATGACTGGATGGTTCATCAAGAAAGATCTTAGAAAGCATACTCTGGAGCATGATAGCCAAAGGTCCCCAAAACTCGAGTGGAATGAAGACGAGCAGCCATGTCGGGAGACTGGTTTGAGAGGTTAAAATCTGCAATCTTTGCTTTGAAATCATCAAAGACAAGGATATTGCTAGATCTGACATCCCGGTGTATAACAGAGGGTTGAACATTCTCATGCAAGTATTCCAAGCCCCTTGCCGCATCAACCGCAATTCTTACTCGTTGCACCCAGTCAAGCACAGGACCTGGTTGTGCCCCTTGAACCCCCTTCCTTCCTAGGGTCACCAGAAAGAAAGAAGTCAAACAAACAGTGAATTTTATATAACAAGATCATGTCCAAAAAATCTGTCAGGAGCTAATGCATAGAATGATGTCTTCACAAACCATGCAATATGTCATGCAGTGATCCCATTGTTGCAAACTCGTATGCAAGCACGCGCTGATTTCCTTCAACACAGTAACCTTGCAACTCAACGAAATTCTCATGCTTCAATTTTGAAACCCTTGAAACCTAACAAAAGAGAATTTGTAAAGTTGAAGTTTTAAGAAAGAGGAGGAAAAGCACAAGACACTTAAACAACATAAATTTGTATTATCAATAAGAACTAAAACATTAATTGGGAAAGACCATTCTGTCGAATTGCCATCACCTGGGTCAGAAACTCAACATCTGACTTGGTCGCGGAGGAAACGTCAAGCTTTTTCACAGCCACAGCTTTTCCATTGTCCAAGTTTGCATAATAAACTCTTCCGTATGAACCCTCACCAATTAAAGCCTTTGATCCGAAATTCTCAGTCTTTTCTTTCAATTCTTCCAATGATAATGCAGGCACTTCAATAGGCGGTGCTGATTTTTGCACTTCGTTCTTGCCAGGAGCTGCCGCCTTTGAGTTCTTTTGATTCCCTGAAAGCACATAACATCAGCAATGACAAATTATTGAAAGAACACAAGCATGCGAACAGAAAATATATATATAGATATATTGAATAGTTGAACACTAATAAGATTCTTTTTGTCAAGAAACTTTTGTCGGAGACATTCATATTTTAAATAACGATATTAGAATATCACACAACATATTCCATACGTCTTGAAATTCATGCCAATATCTTTTCCTTTTGGGTACACTAAAACTAGGAAGACAACTCAAAATAGTTTTCTTATCTTAGCAAGTAAAACACAAATCCCTCCCTCACCCAACAGACACAAAGGTTTACTATTTTCCATATTAGAATAATAACCGAAACATCTCGAAAGTTGTTATCTTGCTGCCCAAGTCACATTTCCATTAAGTGGTTTTAGGTAATCTCGTATAAGGTGTTCAACAAAGTAGAATTTAATAAGGCATACAATGTCACAAACATAACAACACATTTCCCACCATAAAAATATTCATAACAGCAAGTCAGAACTACCGAATCAAATTAGCATCAAAGCATACCATCTGTATCGCGATCAGGGGTCTTCAAGTGCTCATTTTCATGTGGTTGGTACCTCTCCTCGACCAGACACGTACAGCAAAGCCATCGACGCATCCTTGATCTTTTCCTCAAATACAAATCGTCAGAATTTTCTAGTCGAACAAAGTAGCCAGGGGGAGGTGCCTGTGCCTGCATAAAGTTTTACAAACTCATTAAAAATCCGATGAACAAAGAGTAAAATTAAATTGAACAATGATAATCAAAACAAACATATATGAAGAACAAGGTTGAAACCAAATTTGCCTAAAGCCAGGACTAGGAACAAGCTGAAAATTGATGACACATGCCAGAGGCATTCAACATGAATCCAACATTGTAAGATGTGGAACTTCCAATATCAGCAAACAACACACTTCAAATTAGAACATGTATATATATGCATATTATATATATATATATATGAATTGCATTTCGTTAATCTCATGATATAATGTAATAAAAGAAAAATCAATAATTCCATGTACCCAGAGCAACTACTGATCAAAAGGCAATGTTTATACAATTCAACACAAAAGTAAAAAGCTAAATACAATTGAATTAATTAATAAATGATTAATCAAACGTTATAAGATGGATTTCCGATGAAATTAAAATCTTTGACATTCAAATTCGTAAAAAAAACCGAAGGAGATTAATAGACCCCTTAAGTCTTACCACCAAGCCTTGTCCTCGATAACCATCTTCCATCAGAGAAATTAAAGATAATTAACGAAAACAAATAAAAAATTAAACGAAAACCCAGAAAAATCAAGGCCGAAGTTGAAAGAGGGTCGACGAGAATTTACAAAACAAATCAAAGATTGAAAAGATAAACGAAATCCTTGAACTTTAAAATTGAAATAAAATGAGGAAAGCAATGGGTAGTTAATAATAGTTGAAGAAACCAATGGAGCCAGATAAGCACACGGGAACAACACAGGTTTAAAGATTCTAAACCGAAACAAAAAGGATTAAAATAGATAAAATTTGGAAAACAAAAATCCAATTGTATTAATAATAGTACCTGGCTTTTCTCTCTATTCTTGGAAAATCCGCTCCGTTCCTCTTCTAGAGTTTGTTCGTTTATTAGTTTTTCTTTACAGAAATTGGAAGAATTTGATAGTCTTTCTTAAGGGTTTTTCCTTTTGAATTTGAAAGGAAAAAGGGCAAACAAACGTAAATTTGACAGATAGGCAACAAGGGGACAAAAGATAAATTAAAAAAAAAGGGAAAACGAGATATTCACCTCACTTTATATATATATAAGATAAATTACCTAAATTATTATTAAATTTACTTTTAAATTTATTTTAGCCAGTTAAATTTTAAAATATTTAATTTATTAACAAAATTTTAGATATTAAATGTTTTTTTTTGTCTTTAAAATTTACATTAAAATTTTTAGTCATTTTATTGTTTATTGTTGCTCAATACTAAATTTTATCGATCGTCTCGTCCCCTAAGTTTGAGTTCGACTTTTATTTTGTCAAAAAATACTTCAAAATTCATGAATCGGATAAGAAAATTAATTTCTCTTTTATCAGTTTCTGTCCTCTGCCATCAAATAAAGCTTAATTTTAGTATATAATTTTTTCGTGCCGATGAAGTATTTTTTTAAATCTTAAAGAAATTCTTTTATTTTTAATAAATAAAAACTGTTAAAAAATTAATAAAAAATAACAAAAAATTATTATTTAAATTTTAATGAATAAATTAAATATTTAAAACTTTAATAATTAAAATAAATTTAAAAGTAAAGTTGAATAATTATTTATTTAATTTACCCATATATATATAACTAAAATATCTCAAGCGTTCTAAATAGATTGAACATTTGAATGTGAATTATATAACGATATTTTGCTCACCAAATAGCCATTGGCAAATTGATCTATAAACTGCACCAAACGAAAGCAAAAGAGAGTGGGACACTGAGCTTTTCAACCTTCAAGCATGAACCCATCATCTTCATTATTGATTAGCAGAGATCAAGCTGTCTCTGTTTTCAACCACCCTTTCTCGCAATCTCACTCTTCCCCTCTTTCAAATCTCAAAAATGGCTCCTTTGTATGTCCCATCAATACTACCCAGACAAGGAAGCCAAAGACCCACACTTTGTTTACCGCTCCTAAGCGATTCCAAGCCATCACTGGTTGTTTAGGTGAGAGGAGTTCAGCTGCCAAGACACTTAGACAGATTCTGGAATCGCCTGGGGTTCACCAAGGCCCTGCTTGTTTTGATGGTCTCAGTGCTAAGCTCGTTGAAAGAGCTGGCTTTCAGTATTGTTTCACCAGTGGTACTTTTGATCTTCTCTTTCCTTTGTTTCTTTTCCAATTTTTATTGTTTTTCATTGATTTAAGAATTTCAAGATGTGGGTTTTCTTCAGTTGGAGTTGTTGGATCTACAAAACTCAATCTTTTCTGTTTATTGATCAGTAAATTTATGGTTTTGTGATTTGGGTTTCTTCTATTTTGATGGTTTCTGCAGTTTTGCCTTTGAATTAATAATCATAGACTTGTTCTTTGTTTATAGATATCTGAGCTGCCATGGTTAAGGGGTTCTTTAAAATTGATTTTTTTTTCAATTTGTTCTTGCAGTTCCATTGATTACAATTTTCTGATTGATAAATTACTTTTTTTTTTTAATTCAAAGTAGAAGAGAGCTTTGTGAATTTGCAAATATTTAGTGCTAACTGATCATTTCATTGAAGCTGGGTTTCTTTATCCAAGGCAGTTTTGTTTTACATATCTTTTGTTTCCTTCTACTTCGAAATCAGATATTAGTTTCATTGGACTTAATTTGAGGACCATATATGAATTCGGTAGTTTTTTTTTTTTTTTGCAGTAAAAACTTAGTAATCATTGCAGTTTTGGTCCTTTTGATCTTACCACATGTTGGTTTTTCATTGTAGAACACATTTTTTTTATAAAAGAAAAATTATCCCTTAAGTTTGACGCATTTCCATTTTCCAGTATCAAAATCTGAAATGTGTATATTCTTTCACAAGTGCATTTGCTTAAACGAATTTTTCTATCTTATTGCTCAACTGTTTTGAGATGGTTTGTGCTTTAACATCCTTTGCTGCCATCGTTAGGATTTTCCATTTCTGCTGCTCGCCTGGGATTACCAGACACAGGATTTATTTCCTATGGGGAAATGGTTGATCAAGGCCAACAAATCACCCAGGCCGTGTCGATTCCTGTCATTGGAGATGGTGATAATGGATATGGAAATGCGATGAATGTGAAGAGAACTGTTAAAGGATATATAAGAGCTGGCTTTGCAGGGATCATTCTTGAAGATCAGGTTCATGTTCTAAGAAAAAATTCAGCTTTCCAAATATTTTGGTTGCTGTATTGACATTACAAGAGCATCGCAGTGCCATAAACATTGTTTATGGTGCTCTAAGCAGTTTTCTATATAGTCTTTGATTTGCTTATTTGGTTTTGTTCGTAATTTGAGGCTCAGGTTTTTTAAAATTCATTGTTAGGTGTCTCCGAAAGCTTGTGGTCATACACAAGGCAGGAAGGTGGTGTCCAGAGAGGAAGCCATTATGAGAATTAAAGCAGCAGTTGACGCTCGCAAAGAGAGTGGTTCAGACATTGTTATTGTGGCACGAACGGATTCTCGTCAAGCACTGTCTTTAGAGGAGTCACTTTGGAGATCAAGGGCTTTTGCCGATGCTGGAGCAGATGTCCTTTTTATTGATGCACTAGCTTCGAAAGAAGAGATGAAAGCCTTTTGTGAAGTTTCTGTGCTAGTTCCAAAAATGGTATCGTGTGTTCTTTTGAAACTATACAAAGTAATAAGTATAATTTGGCCCATATACATGATTATATACACAGTTAATTGTGTAATAAATAGAATGCTGAGGAAACATAACTTTTCTCGGTGGTAGGCCGGTAGTTTTCTTTTGTTGCTTAAATGTTTAGCAACTCAGTAGGCTTTGCGGTATGTATTTCAAGAGTATTTGTCTCTAGCGTGGGACCTGCCATATAGAACTGCTTGTATTTATTCTCATTCCTAAATTTGCTATGACATACACTTGTCCTTCCCGAATAATTCTCCACCATCTTCTATGACTGATGCAGCCTCTGCGCTCCTATGTAGGCTAACATGCTTGAAGGTGGGGGGAAAACACCAATACTCACTCCGCTTGAACTTGAGGAAATCGGATATAAACTTGTGGCATATCCACTTTCCTTGATTGGAGTATCTATCCAAGCAATGCAGGTTATGTATCTTCACTTTGTTCATGTGTGCAAAAGCTCACTTAATCTTGTGTAATATCCATAGTCTTACATTTTCGGTACAAAAGTTCATTTGTGTTATGAGAGAGGGATGCATGAAAACTTTTACGTCGCCTGATGAAAAGTCTAAAGCTCTCAACTTTTTTATGATGCCCAGAATACTGATGTTTAGTGACACTTCATCCTTTCATGATTCAATTGTTAATACAATGTTGCTTCTCAAAGGCCAACCTCTACAAATTTGCAGGATTCACTGACTGCCCTCAAAGGCGGCCGTATTCCTCCTCCAGGAAGCATGCCATCTTTCGAAGAAATCAAGGAAATCTTAGGTTTCAACAAATACTATGAGGAAGAAAAAAGATATGCTACCAGCAACTATCAGCTATATGGAGACAGAGGTGGGTGAGATTTAGTACTCTTAGTCTTGGTCCAAACTGAACTTAAAACCTTTGTTACTTGGACTCAGTGCTAGTGTTGGTTATGGGGTATATGCCCGACGCTTGAGTTTTCAGTTTTTTTCCCCATATATTTGGAGGGTCTCTGGTGGGTCATACCCCTAAAGCCATGTTTGGATATTGGAATTTTGGTATTTGTCCTACCTTCTTTGTTGGCATTTCCATCTCGGACTCCCAAATTAAACCCTTAGTCTTTCTCTAGAATAATGAAATTTTGTTGCCTTGTCTTCCTAATCCTATAATCATGGTTTATGTTCAGTGAGCAGTAATGCATACAGTATAGAAAGGGTTCAAGATGACTCGGAACAAAGAGGTCAAAGTCCTCAAGATCCAGTTGTCGAGGTGATAACTCCTGATGTATACAGTAACTATCGTGCAGATGGTTCAAGGGATCCTTTTTCTGGGATCTGGTCTCGGACGTTGAGGATAAAGATTACGGGAAGAGACGGAATTGAGAAACTTGACGTTAGAGTTCCTGTAAGTCTTCTGCTTCAAGCAAATGTGCCTTATTAATTAGGTAGCTTATCATTTGTTAACTTAACAAGCCCGCGCACCAATCCTAATTTACAGGAAGTGCTTTTTTTTATTTTCAAAATTCATTTGGGGTGCTTAAAATGCAATATGGATAAGATAGTCTGGTCCGGCTGTTTAGTTCATTGAACTCATTAGTGAAAAATCCATTGTGAAGATATTCTTCTACCATTTAAATAATTTGATTACGAAAGACTACATTATTAGCATTTGGATTTTGGATGTGAGGTTTGGACATGAGTATAGAGAGATGATTTTCCAAAGACCTCAAGAATCTTGGAAATAGTTGAATAACTTGTGTCAGACATATGAAAGTCCGACACTTTCACCCGAGTGGACATGGTCTTTAGTCTTTTCTTTTTACCTTTTTGGTTTTTCTGCAGGCCGGGTTTTTGGAAGGAATAACAAATATTGTTCCAGGTATGTTTTAATTTCACGAACTTAACTCATCATGACCGTGTTTCTTGTAAAAAATTACAGCAAAGAGTTTGATTTCTGTTCTCAACAGCTTTGGGGGGCATAAACATCAAGGCATTGTTGGACGATGCTGCCGAGGAAGTTGGGGGGAAAGTGTTGTTGGATTTTAAAGATACAATGGGTGACAGAATTCAAGTCTTTCTTGAATGAAAACCCATTGTAATCGAGCTTTTCAAGAGTTGAAAGTTGAAGGTGCTTGTTAACCTTATTAGATATTTGTATTAATGATTTGTTAGGCCTGAAATGAAAAGGTTAGTTCTTTATTGAACCTTTCTCCGATCTTTAGTGGCTTATTTAGACCTGAAATCGATAAGTGTTAGTTCTAAATCGGAGCTTCATTCTTTGGTTGATCTGCTGAGGCTGAATGCATCGGCCGGTAAATGCAAATATAGAATGGTAGAAAAATGATAAATAAACTAGACATGAGATTACAATAATCTTGTTCTGCATTTGGATCTGCGTGAGGTTTTTAGAGCTATGCATGTTACTTGGACTCCGGTGTGAGTGTTGGATACAAATATGTGCTTGACATGGGTAATAATTCATTTACTCAACCTGGATGCAAATATGACTGACTATTTAGATATACGAGGATATGACCACCCAAAACTCCTCCCGACACTCAAATTCGAGTATGAAACATGGCTCCTTGCTAAGTCAGTGTTATATTTCGATGTTCCTGTATTTGCAAATATTTTACCTTTATTATGTTTTGAACTGAACCGAGGGCTTAACCATGTTGGTTCATACAACAATCACCTTTAAAGATGGTGTCTTCTAAATGTTCACATATTTGTTGCTGACATTTCAACCTTTTCTTCCACAGGTAGTTTTTGGTTATGTCGGGAAATTGTGGACGTGGTCGCAGAGGTGGCAAGTCAAAATCTAGTGGATTCATGCCGTAATTAAAAGCTTCCTTAGAATCCCTAAGTTTTGAAGAACATTTTGGAACAAATACAAACTGATCAAAGAATCTCTAAGTTTTGTAGAACATTTTGGAACAAATACAAACTGATCAAAGAATCCCTAAGCTTTGAAGAACATTTTTGAGTTTGAAGTTCGAGTTTCTACATCTTTTAACTCATTTAAGTCACAATTGAAGCTATGAACAGGTCTCAAAATAAGTCTATTCATGGTTTCTTTATCAACAAAAAGATAATTGAAATCATCTTGGTAGAAAACATGAATACTTCAGCAAAAATGAACTAATTTTACCCATAAATACATGAATATTTGATGAAATTCAAGCGTTTGACATTCTTTACATGCACTTTCTTACATACTAATCTACTGTGTATTTGATAAGCTATAAGCATAGCAATCACAACAAGCTAGTTGACGACGGAACATACAGCTTACAGAAAACTTCGTGATTATTTGCAACTCAACTATATAACATTAGGGACAAAATTTGAATGAATCCATGTTTGAGGCGAGAGAGGCTGCCAGGCAGGTGCGTATGAATTGAATCTTCGAGACCATTTTTGTAATAATTAGTTTACAAACAGCATCTGTATGTGAAACAAGTAAACCTGGACAAATACTCAACTAGGAGGAGTGCCTTCTCCTTTGACTTGATGGGCGGCTTCTAAGCACTCCTTAGCCCGATGAACCTTTGACTGAAGGTAGAAGTTGCCGACCTTGGCATTCTTCTCGAACAAATGGTCGTACTTCTGCAATAAAGTAATGGAAGAAGTTTTAAAGGTCATTCAAGATGAAAGCAACTGAAAGGGAAAAGAAAAAGAAAAGTTGCTTGAAAGACTAGCCTTCATTATCTCCTCCCAAGCGGCATCCTCGCTTACACCGAGAATCTGCCTAGCTTCCTGCTCTGTCATGGCTTTACCAGTTCTACGGGCAGCGTTTCGTAGTCTCTCATGAGTAACACCAGATTTAGCAGCATCTGCAATAAGCCTTTTGTTCAGAAGATCGATACATATGAATCAAACACAAGAGTTGCCACTATAAAAATTAGGCATAATGCCAAAAAAAATACCCCTAATATTTGATTGAATAGTCATTTTGGCTTTTTTATTTTGAAGCAATTTAAACCTCAACGTTTCATTTTAGGTCAAAGTGACCCCTCTGCGGATGAAAACTGTTAGTCAAGTAACGCTAAATGAGTTGAAATGACATGATAAACCTACATGACAGTGCACGCCGCGATAACAGTATCACATAAACAAATACGCTGACTTTATAGAATGACACATCAGTCAAAAAATAATTTTATAAAATTATATAAAAATAAAATATTTTTTTTCTTCTGACGTGTCATTCTGTCAAGTCATTTCAAGTTGTTTAACGTCAGTTGACTAACAATTTTCATTCACGTAGGAGGAAACGTTAAGGCCTAAATTGCTTCAAAATAAAGAATAGGGGACAAAGTAACAATTCGGTCAAACATTAAAGACATTTTTTGGCATTATGCCTAAAAATTATTACTAATCCTCTCATTGTTGCTCACGAAAAAGCACATCCCTGCTGTTATTATGCTGTTTTTGGAACTAAACCAACTTCCTTCATGAAACTTTTCATGAATGAGTAAATTAGAAAATCGAGTATATACATTTTGATAAGCAAAATGTAATATTTGCTTCTCAGCAAACAACATATACACCGATATATGTAAGAAATGGAGAATAAGAACTGGTTTAGTTCATCACATAAATTCCCCAAAAGGTGGTAGTTATTATATCACAAAATTATACTATTTTAAAGATAATATCTTCCTAACGATCAATAAAAACAAGCTCCTATTTTTCAAGCAACACGAAAACAAGAAATAGCAATCGTGCAATATGAACTAACTTGCAAGTGCTTGACGGTATCCCTGAACAACAGCCCGAGCCAGTATACTCGAGCCCATTACAATTAAGTTGGCAAGAATCTTGGCAGCCTGCATAATAGGATATACGGGTAAGTAAAAGATAATGACAATATCATCACAGCAAAAGAGCGTACCAATAATATCTATATATGAAAGAATTTTACACTCATACACAACTACCATCTCTATCTTTGATCCATATTCTTATCAGCAAGATGACAGTATTTCAAATCCGAGAAATTTTTAAATCGGAATCGAAACAAAAGGGAAATGAACTGCAAACTGCAAAACTCTTGCCAACATCTTAATGTTATCTAGAAACCAATATATGCTAAAGAAACCAGTATCCAATAAACGAAAAACCGAGATTCTATAAAGCTAAAATCATTCTTAATGTAACGAGTCATTTGAGAAAGGATATACAATTTACATTCTGCAAATTAAAAACAACATGAAACGTAGACCTAAAGATATGATCATACGAATTTAGATTCATTTCCCTCCAATCTATCACAACCAAAATTGAGGTAAAAAAAGATTGAGAAATTGAAGTATTGAACCATGATGCAACTTAAACCAACTTCACCAAACAATTCAGATTTTAATTTCATCAAGAACAATAATCTAATTGAAAAATCAAAAAACCCAAATTTATATTGATCCTAAGAGAGAGTAAGATAAGTTGAACCAGATAAAGTTAACCTAAACTTCCAAAGATTATACCTAAAGGTCTGTAACAGAGTATTACCCAATATATCGTTGCCGATTAACAAAAACCGGAATTGCATAAAACTTCACACGCAACCGAAACCATCCAAACTAGAATTGAGAAAAGTAAGATTTTTAACATTATTGTTTAATTACAGTTCCCCAGTTTTATTAAAGTTTAATAATGATTCATCGTAATAAATAAAAAGTAATGCAACTTAATTGGGAAAATAGATTAGAGAAGGGTAAAGAAAGAACGTACCATGGCGGATTCAGAATTCGATTTAATCAATGATTTAGATGACAACAGACGTTCTTCCTTTCCACCCCAAGAAGAAACAAAATGAAAGCTTCGATTTTGATTGAAACAGAATCTAAAATGGAAACGGAGAAGAGAAGGTTCGAGAAAATGAAGGGAAAATAATTACTGTTTATATTTTATTGGAGATTGGAGAACCGACCATTCTGGAATGCACACACGGGGAAAATGAAATCACGGGGATGGTAAGCTTCATGTCTTAATAATTGGTTAATTAAGACATAAAATTTGTGATAAATATTTATTTTGAGGTTTGTCTAAAATTATTATATTATATAATTAATTGACTATTTTCAAGTAATTTTTTAAATAAAATTATATAATAAAATTCAACTGACACACTAAAATAATTGCTTTTAATAATTATTTATGGACTTCGTAACAATATATTAAAAATATTACTTTGATGGACAAATTTATAATATATTATCCTAATTAGTATAATATTTTATATAGAGATCCTAATGAGGAAATGGTTAGTTTTGATAATCGTTATAGTGATTACTACGTATTATAAGTTGCGATTATATATTATTGTGCTTAATGTTTATGATAATTATTATATGAAATTTATTGTTTTCTATTATTTAAATTATATTATATTATCGTAATCAATGTTAAGAAGTATAAAATTTAATCAAATTTAGCGTTTAAAAGGTTGGTTAGCGGGTTGAGCAATTTGTCGCGAGCCTATTATCTTTCTTCTAAAAGACATGTATGTGTCATAATGTCTACTTTTTTTTGGACGTGAAATTAATCTCTGCTTCTTTTTAAGCGTGACATTCTCTCCCACTTAATCTTGTCTACTTGATGTGAAAATGAGGCAATTAAAAGGTTGCTCTGATATCACTTATCACGGGGTCATTACATTCTTCCCAAAAAATATGTCTAACAGGATGTGTAACGTCACCGTTTATATGTTTTAAGATCTTTATTTCTTATTCTATGTAAGATTAATGTTCATACTTCTTCCCATGCGTGAAAATTTGCTCTACATGTTATGACTCATATTCTTCTTTGGCCTTTCACTTGGTTGCAATAGATCATTCCACCCCGACATTGATTCAGATTGATGGATTAAAAAAATTATCAATTTAGATCATTGTATTGATGTATGAGCCAATATTTTTTGGTTTAAAACCTATATTTTATCTCTTATTGTTTATAATTTAGATCTTAATTTTGAGCTTTTTTTCTATACAATTTAGAGGTTTAATTCAATAGGAAATTGATGGTAGCTAATGAAGACAACGACAATTACGAATATGATAATGACTTTGAACATATAAGAGAAAAAAGAAAGATTCAAACGAACATGTAGAGATGGGCGTTTAATTTTTTGTTACGTTGTCGAACTTGTTGGAGATTTAACATTGAACTTTTGTATATTAATTACTGATTAGTATCTTTATTTTCATAGCTGAAAAATCGAGAGAAAAATAAAAAAATAGACGATTCAATAAAATACAAAGGAAAAGTCCTAAAAGATTTTTTTAGAAAGATCTTTCATTTTTAATTCGACAATGGTGAAACTCGTATAATTTTTTTTGCGTCTACAAAGATATAGAAAATAAAAGAGTTTGTAAGTTGAGTTTCAAGAGAAAGAAAAATGAATTAAGAAAACTTTTAACCGTGAGTTTTATTATCTATGACACTGTTAAGGTGAAGAAAAAGAAGAAAAAAAGATTAAATAAAATTTTTTATTTTGTTTGATCATTGGTATCCAATCCAATGATTAATTAAATAAAAATTATTTAATTCGTCATAACAATGTTACAAAGTTAACGGCTGAGTGATGATGAAATTAAAACATTTTAAACTTTAGTGATTGAAATAAGAGCAAGAAGGTAATTCGCTGATGAATTGTGTAATTTACCCTTTGATAATTGTATTAACAATAAAAGAAGTCTGGGCTACATTCGAGATTTATGGGCTCAACAGGCAGAAAATTACTGATCGAATAATGATGATCTAAATAGAAGCCCAAGCCTGCAATGTTCATGGTTCGTCAAACGGGTCTCAAGTAGGATCGAACGGCAGCAGTGATTCGCGTCTGCGTTTCCAGTTTCAACCGAGGTATTAGGCATAGCGACCAGCTTTCGATTCTTTGCTTACAGTTACCGATAACTCTCTGTTTTTCATTGATTTTCAACAGTCCAGTCATTTTTATTTCTGGGTTTGGATTCTTATTTTCTTTTCTGTTATCTTCAACCAATTTCTTCTTATATTCTTCATTTTTTTTTGGTTCTATGATCTGTTTTTCCTGTCCAAGTTGAGGTAAAGGAGGCAATCTTTGTATTTGTTTGTTTTTTTTGCATTTTAATTTGTTCACTAACATCAAATTGACAGAATTGAAAACTAATTCATAAATTTGTGACACCATTGATTTATTTTACTGCAAATCTAGACATTCCTAAATGCTAAAGCTTCAATTCTCATGTGATCTCATATTTATGTTGTAGATTAGTTGAAATTCTACGAGTGTTGATCTTATCTCGACTGCGGCTACGAATATCAAGATGGTGTTTGAAATAACTGAGCAACAAAGTAAGCATATTTTTATTGAATAAAGTTGAAATGTTATGTTTGAAATTTATTGTGTAAAGATTGTCTGACTAAAATGATTGATTCTCTCATTTATGTTAGTAGTTTGCTTGTATCTTTGTGATTATCATTGTTTTTCTGTCATGGTTTCTAATGGTTTTTCTTGTTTAAAATTGAAATATCTAGCTTGAGCTTATTGTGTAAAGATTGTTGACTAATACGGTTGATTCTCTCCTCGATGTTAGTAATTAATGTTTTACTCATACTTTGTGATTACCAATGTTATTCTGTCATTGCTTCCTTGTTTGAATCTAGTACATTTTCGAGAAGCTAGAACTAACTCTCTCTCTCTCTCTGGCTACAAGCCATGGCTGAAGAAATTCAAGCTTTAGAGAAAACACTTGGTTAGTATTTTGTTGATTTGCCTTCACTAACATGTCTTTTTTTGTTTGCTCTAAATGGGTTTACAAAATTAAAACTCATTTTAATGATTCAGACATATTCACTATTCTCTTTATTACTTTAACAAATTAACAAATCTTAAAATCTCAACAACTCAAATGACCACAACAAAATAAATACTTAAAAGGACAAATCCACTCCACTTACCTATATTGGATTTCTTATTGCTTTTGCTGTCAATTCGCTGATTATACCCTTACATACGTGGTTACCAGACACCCAAGGGGAGGCCCATTACAGTACTTGTATGCTTCTAACCTGAATTTTATTAAAAATGGGAGCATATGGATTAGTTCGTATCTATATGAAATACAAAGAGCTCCAAGGAATTTGTATTTCTTGAGTTGAATTTAGTACAAAAGTATGTTTTATACCCTAGTGAATCCATAAATTATGTACATAAAGAATAAAATCTCTAAAATAAATACAAGAATCACTCAGATTAACCAACTTAGTACTAGCTCAAATGACATGCATGATGTTGACAAACCCCAGAAGATTTGTTTGAAATTCAACTTTTTATATATTCTCTGAATCTTTATAAGTTTTGCTTTGGCTTCTAACACTAGAAATTCTGGCTTTAATTTGCAGAGGTTGGTTTGGGTCTTATTGGTTTCGGTATCTCCTTCACATTTCTTGGTGTAACTCTCTTCTTTGACAGGGGTCTTCTTGCTTTAGGAAATGTAAGGCTTTCTATAGAAACTAAATATCTTTCTTATCCTCATTGTGCGACACAATATGATAATTCATTTATTTCCGTGTTCTAACTTTCTGACATTTTGCAACCAGATTCTGTGGTTACCCGGGGTTGTAGTTTTGATTGGTTGGTATTCTACTTTGCAACTTTTCAGAAAAAACTACATGGTACGAAATACAAAATTGTGTTAATTCACTTGTCCTATAATACTTAAATGGTTTTAATTTCTTGATGTGTATCCATTGGAATAAATCATTCATAAAGGGTCTTGTTACCTTCAGTAGCTTGAGTACTATGTTTGGGGACACGAAAATCCATGCCACATATGAACAGTATGCAGTCTTACCTTTCAGATCAACCTATATGATTTTTGTGTTCCCTTAATATAAACATACCTTTTTCGGCTCCGATGCATTATTTTTGCTTGCTTTGTTATATCATAACAATATTTGTAACTAAGAAGTTGCTTTATTTATTTTTATTCAGAAATGTTTTAAATATTATGGAAAAAAATGAAAATATATACTAGTATTTATGGACTGTGGACACTGATGTAATTTTATCTCTTTCTCATTTCTTACACAGGGTTCTATTTCTTTTCTTCTGGGGCTCTTTTTCTTATTCGTTCGTTGGCCAATAGTTGGTATAATCTTGGAAATATATGGTTGTCTTGGGCTTTTTGGGTTAGTTTCGTGTTTTGTTGTAAGCTTTGAATAAGATAACTTGCTTATGCTGCACCTAAACTTCTGTTCCATTTTTTTCTTCCAGTGGCTTTTGGCCTTCAGTCAGTGTGTTCCTCTGTCACATTCCGGTTGTTGGATGGGTTATACAGTATCCAGTCTCGGTACGTTGATGATTTTTTTTCTGGTTACCTTATTGTACTTTTTGTTTGCATGATGGCTTGACAAAAATGCATTGCTTTTCATATTTTGTTTGGAAAGTTGAAACTATTCAATTCATGGAAAACCACACGGTCCATTTCTGGTCCAGTAAACATCTGCAATTTTATATTAAGCTGCTATGTAATTCTTTATTTCATTTTCTTGCTAATCAGAAGAAAATGTAGATTGATTCGTGTTTACACATGCACGTATATGAGTTCAAGATCATGAAGTTATCCAATCTGATTATTATCTGTTAGCAAAGTAGTTACGTTTGCTATTTTTTAATGACTGCAGTTCCTCAATCGGTTGGGAAGGGGCTCGGCTTGAATACACGACAAAGTATTTGATATTGTTTCTATCTAAGGTACTGTTTGTTCTATAGTTCACTGTGGCTTAGATTTAGTTTTAGAAGCTTAAGATGCTTGTAAATGAAGACATGAAAAATCTCCCCCTTGAAGGGAACTAGGAATCCCCGAATTTTATTCAGAAAATTACTCAAATGGCCCTATGAATTTTCAATTTTAACAATTGGTATACATTTCAGTGTTGAATGATCAAAGCTTTTCACTAGTGGTTTGGTAACTCTTACAAGTGATACAAATCAGTTATTGCATATACTTGTTTCAGGCAGTTTGGATACATTATTTTACGGCTTTCGAGTTTCACTATTGTTATTATACTTAGTAGTCTGAACACCATATCATGCATCATTGACTTGAGTTAGTGTTAGGTGAATTACATGAATCATGATGTTTGATAAAGTAATTTGAGGGAAAAAAGAGAGCCTTTCATTTTCATCCCCCAAATTATCATTTGTCATATTAACATCAGTGTTTATATGACGATCAACAATTTTTATAATTGATGTGGGACATGATTAGCATATTTGATAATTTGGGGATGAAATTTAAATGTTCAAGAGTTTGGGAGACTAAATTAAAATGAGGGTCATAGTTTAGGGATTAAATTGAAATATTTAAAGGTTTGGGATCGATTTAAAATGAGAATTATAGTTTAAGGATAAAATTAAAATGTTTAAAGGTTTGAGGACTAAATTAAAATGAAAATTATAATTTAATATGACAATTGATGTAGAAATCGCTCTAATTCACTAAATAATTTTAAACAAACCCTAATTCTCTAATATTTTTAAATCACAATATTTCTCTAATTTTACCGAAGCATGATACATCATACATGTACCAAATACTTACTTTTATTTTATTTGGATAAGTAAATACGTACATATTTTCAATACATATCGTTTTTTAGTATTATCTAATATATATATATACATATATATGTGTTCGGTTAAATTATCTAATATTTTCAATATATATGTTCGGTTATATATATATATTATGTTCGGTTAAATTATCTAATATATATGTAGGAGTGTGTAAAATAAACTGTAACCGTTAATCGTACAACCGTTTATTTTATAGGTTAATTAACATAACTGTTAATGTTAAACGTTTTCGATTAATCGAACTGCTAAAAAATGGTTAATGGTTAACCTATAGGTACTTTATTTTAATTAAGTATGAAGTTTCTATTTAAAATTTCTAAAAAAAATTAATACAATATTTATTGGAGAGATAGATTTATTATTCTAAAAAAACAATGAACATTTGAAAAGAAAATCGCTATAACGGTTAACCACTATAATGGTTAGTGGCTTTATTTTAACCTAACCGTTTCTTAGCGGTTAACCGCTATAATAGTTAATCATTTAAAAAATTAACGGTTAATCATTTCTTAACAGTTAGTAACAATTAGGTTACGATTAATAACCATTTAAGTTAAACGGTACGGTTCACCTAGCATGAAAACCCCTATATATATATATGATGTACAAACAATTACTTTAATCTTAATTAACATTTGATCTCAAATTCAACTTCTAACAAAACCTGCCTTTCCGTTTATTAAAAAAATTAAAAGAGTATTTTTGTAATTGAGTTCGTACCAAACAATTAATCTAATATTTTCGCAAAAAACACACCTAATTTAACTGTCGAACTTGTGAATTGTATCAATTTAACCGTTTGACTAATATTGACCATTAATATTCTGACGTGGTCATTAATAGTGCTACGTGACAGTCCACATGTGAACAATGACATGATAGAGAACACACATTTGATTTTTTATACAAAATTCGAGGACTTAATTAATTTTATGTAATATTTAAATATTATTAAAATTTTCAAAAACTTAGTGAAAATTAAAAAACCTAAAAATGTCAAAAATCTATAAATCATATATTTATAAATTTTAAATTCAAAAATATATTAAAATTGTAAAAAATAAAAATTATTAACATTGAAAACTGATATTATAAAAAAGATATTTAAAAAATTAAAAATATTTATATTGTTATGTTTTAAATTTTGAAGAGCTTGTAATTCTCTATCTGAGGAAGTAACAATGAAATTAGGGGTGGGAACGGGGCGGATCGATGACGGTTTTCTATTTTTCATTCCTTCCCCAATACTTGCGGGTACGGTTTCGGGAATCCCCATTAAACATTTTGGGGATTTTTCATCCCAAAATCATCCCTTACGGATCCCGCGGTTTTCGGTTAATCATCATACCCCAAAAATAAACATAACTTAATACACCAAAACAAATACTCAACATCAAATCTCCAAAATTACAAACATAAAAGATAAATTTACTTTTACCAAACAACAAATAAATCATTTCAAAACTATAAAACACGACTTAAATGTTACCGTCGAAACATGGCAGCCTGCACTAGCTTTAAAAGAAAATGTGACTAATAATCTATAGTTCCAAATCATGATCTGTTTTTCTACAAGAAACTAGATTTGATAATCTTTTCAACCATATAAATTACCTCTTCTAATTTTACTCGTATGATTTATGGTAAATTTCCAAATTCACTGTTATTGTTGTTTTTAGAAACACTGTTGTCTTTTCTTTTGACCTTTGCTCACTCAAAAATTAATAATTCCTAATATATAACTCGAAATCAAAAATAGTTTGTTTTAAAAGAATCTAGACTTTTGTATGATTATAGAAATATAAGGCTCGCTTTCTAATTTATCTTATAGAATTTTTGGTGATTTTTCAAAGTCACCAAAGTCATTGCTAAAACTTTTTTTAAGAAAACTGCTGCCAAATTTTTATGACCTTTCAACATTTAAATATTCACATCATTTAGAATACATATAAAAATCGATCATCGTGTATTTTAAACAAAACTAGACTAAGTCACGTTTAGAACAATGTATAGACAACATTCTAATTATTTTTATAGAATTTACGAAGAATTTCCAAACTTACTCCAGTCAGCTATACTTAGGTAAAAATAGATTTTTGATGAAATATAGGTAAATTACCCTTATGGCCATCAAACTTTATAAAATATCAGGATCTCTGCAGATATTTTTCGGCGGTGATTTCTACGGGTACGGTTCGGTTATCTCCATGTTTTGGATATAGCAATCCTTGTGCCCATCCCCATTTGAGCTTCGGTTATAAAACTTTCTCCGTCCCCGTAGGTGAAAATTTCGGTTATTCTCCATACCCATCGGTTCAGATCCCTACGATTTTCGGTTATTCCCCATCCGATTGCCACCATAGATAAAACTGATAATTAGCTAAAAAAACATTTATCGAGCATCAATATTATAGCATATTACAATACAAACAGAATCTCAATTCTCAAACGACCATAAGCATACAACAGATAAAATAATTGGACACATACTTAACTAGCTCGATAAATATCTCTTAAAAATAATACAATTCACCAATTCAATGACTAAATTAAATATATTCTTCACAGATAAATTAAATCAATTATTTCACACGAGTTCATAGACAAAAATACCCATTTTAACTCTAAAAGAATGTTCAGTTAAACTGGATCAGCCGTTGGAAACCACCACCGACCACTGACTATAAATAAAATAATTCCCTTTCTAACAACTTCTGGATAGTTTACTCGGTCAAATACCCTAACATGCTTTTAATCATCTTTTCTTTTTAAACACCATTTCCTCTTCTTTTTGCTCTCCAAAATGCCTCACACCAATCTTCCTCGTCTCCTTTCTTCACACACACAAACAAACATATATATACATTTTTGACACGGACCCCCCTTCTCTCTTCAAGCTCTGAAAATGGTGTCGAGAGTTTTCATACCAAGCTTAAACATCAACCATGTTAAATTCCCAACGAATAATGAAGCTCAAACAAACTCCTTTGGGAAAGTTTTCTTCCCTAAAATAACTAGGGTTTCTTCATTTGTTGCAGCAGCAATGGCGGAGAGTGCTACGAAACCTAGTTCAGCCTTATCTCGTTTCTGGAGAGAAGTCCAAGGTTCAAACAACTGGGAAAATCTAGTCGAGCCATTGCACCCTCTTCTCCGACAAGAGATAATCCGGTACGGAGAGTTCGTCGCCGCATGTTACAAGGCCTTTGATCTCGACTCCACCTCCAAAAGATACTTGCACTGCAAGTATGGAAAAGACAGAATGTTGAAACAAGTCGGCATTGAGAACTGTGGCTACAAGATAACAAAATACATCTACGCCACTCCGGACGTCAACATCCCGATCCTGAACGACGCCTCGACCGGTCGTTGGATCGGATACGTCGCTGTCTCGTCGGATGAATCCGTCGTTAAAAGGCTCGGGAGACGAGACTTGCTGATCACGTTTCGCGGAACGGTTACAAACCAGGAATGGGTTGCGAATTTCATGAGCTCTTTAACACCTGCAGGGCTCGACCCTCACAATCCGAGGCCGGAAGTGAAAGTCGAGTCCGGGTTTTTAAGATTGTACACATCGGACGAAGTCAAGAGCAAATTCGGCCTCGAAAGTTGTCGACAACAGTTACTATCCGAGGTTTCGAGGCTGATAAACAAGCACAAAGGCGAGGAATTAAGCATTACATTGGCCGGCCACAGCATGGGGAGTGCTTTGTCTCTTCTTCTTGCATATGACATATCTGAGCTAGGTTTCAGTAAACCCTATCAAACTCCGTTCACCGTGTTCTCCTTCAGGAGACCGAGAGTCGGTAACTTGGGTTTCAAGCAAAGGTGTGAAGAACTAGGGATCAAAGTGTTGAGAATAGTGAATGTGAATGACCCCATCACCAAGCTTCCGGGGATGTTTTTGAATGAGAAATTTAGGGTTTGTGGTGGAAGAATACATGAGCTGCCATGGATCAGTTGCTCTTGTTATGCTCATGTTGGGGTTGAGTTGGTGATGGATTTCTTCAATGTGCAAAACCCTTCTTGTGTTCATGATCTTGAAACATACATCAGCTTACTCAAATGCCCCACCAAATCATTGCAAAAGGAGGGTCTTGGTTTGTTGAATAGGGCAAGAGGGGTTGTTTGAGTACCCAATGTTTCAACATCAAGTTGGTTCAATCCCAAAGAAGATAATTCAGTCTAGTATGTATAATCATATAAAATAATGTGTGAATTTAGCTCACGTAATGCAGATAAGTTGTGGATTTACTTTAATTTGATCAATTTTAATCTATGTACTTTTTAAATTTTTAAATTTCAATCCCGGCTCAAATAATAAAAGAGAAAACATTTCATGCATTGAGCGATTTCAATTTAGAGTTTAGATGTTTAATTTTGGGTAAGAATTTAGGGTTTATAGTTTATGATGTAAGTTTTAAGGTTTTAGAGCTAGATATTTTAATTTTAATTTGTAAAGTAAAATTAGACATCTTTATAGAGTATTTTTTTAATGCTAGCGCGTGGAATAATAACTCATAATAAAATTACAATATATCTAAAATATTAATGAATTAAAATTATTAATTGAAAAACATAAACTAAATCTACGACTAAAAATGATCAAATCAAAGTACAAATACTAAATCCCGACTTATGTACGGTACAAGTACTAATCATAGAATTGAACCTTATATATAATTAATAAAAAAATTATGTCCTTTTTGTGCACCTATTTATGTTCTCACACTAAAAATTTAAGTTTAAGGTTCAAGGTTAAGGTTTAGGAAATTTGGTAGGGTGCATTTTGTAGGGTTTAAGGTTTATGATTTAGAATTTAAGGTTATGGCTTAGAATTTAATCTTTTAGTGTTAGATCATAGAAAGGGTACCAAAAAAAAGACAAAAGATTTTTATTCGTATATAAGATTTAGGGTTTAGGATTAAGGTTAGAGTTTAGTATTAGAGTTTAAGGAATTTGTGGTATGGTGTATTTTTTAGGGTTTAGAGTTTAAGGTTTAGATTTAGAATTTAGGGTTAAGGCTTACAATTTAATTTTTTAGTGTTGGGGCATAGAAAGGGCCACCGAAAAGGGAAGAAGATTTTTGTCCTTTATGAATAGAAATCTCCTGCCCCTTTTCAGTGCCCTATTTATGCATCAACCCTAAAAATTTAGGTTTAGGATTAAGATTTAATGTTAGGGTTTAGTATTAGAGTTTAGGGTGTATTTTTAGGGTTTAGAGTTTAAGATTTAGGATTTAGAATTTATGGTTAAGGCTTACAATTTGATTTTTTAGTGTTGGTCGTAGAAAGGGCCACCGAAAAGAGAAGAAGATTTTTATCATTTGTAAATAGAAATCTTCTGCCCCTTTTCGGTGCATTATTTATGCTTCAGCACTAAAATTTTTTATTTAGGGTTTATGATTAAGATTTAAGGTTAGGGTTTAGTATTAGAGTTTAAGGAATTTTGTGGTAAGGTGTATTTTTTAGGTTTTAGGATTTAAAATTTAGGCTTAAGGCTTAGAATTTTATTTTTGGGTAAATTACACATATGACCAAGGGTTGGTGTCAAATTGACCACTATACTTTTCAATTTTGGCAATTATATCACGTAATTATTTAAGTGGTTCCAATCAAGTCACTTGCCGTTAGAACCTAACGGAGATGATGATGTGGCAGTTAATAAAAATTTGTATAATTACACATTTAATCCCTATTATTTAGGTATTATATTAATTTAGTCTATAATATTAATTAAATTTAATAAATTCAATCTTCCAATCCGATGTTGACACATGTCACCATCTGATTGGTTACTTTTATTTTTATTATTTATTTTTAATATATTTTCATCTAATCAGACAAAAACTTTAAAAGCCAAAAGCATGGCTTTGCTTCCCATGGGGTTTGAATCTAGAAGATGTAGGAAGAAAAACCAACGCCCAAGCCACTAAGCCAATCTTACTTTATAAGATAAAGTTTACAAATTATGGGAGAAAATTAAATAAGTAAAAATAAAATTTAGAGGAAAAATTTTATATATTAAATTATTATATATTAATATACTAATAGTTTAATATAATATTTTTGATATGAAACTATTAATATATTTAATAATTATATTAATATACTAATATACTAATAGTTTAATTAATATACTAATAGTTTAATATAATACTTTACATGATAAAGTTTACAAATTATGTTATTACATGATGACTTATGGGAAAAATTAAATAAGTAAATATAAACTATTACCTAATAGTTTATTAAATATATTAGTAGTTTCATATCTAAAATATTATATTAAACTATTAATATATTAATATAATTATTAAATATATAATAATTTAATATATAAATATTTTTTTCTCTAAACTTTATTTTTTACTTATTTTATTTTCTCTCATAAGTTATCGTTTAATAACATAATTTGTAAACTTTATAATGTAAAGTAGGATTGGTTCAGTTGCTTTGTTGTTGGTTTTCCTTCCTACGCATCCTAGGTTCAAAAAAAATTATTATAAATAATAATAATAATAATAATAATAATAAAATTAATCAATCAAATGATAACACGTGTCAAGGAAGATTGGATTTATTAAGTTTAATTAATATTATGGACTAAATTAATATAATACGTAAATAACATAAATTATATTGTAATTTTTTATTGCATCTCCCGACTATCAGAAATTACAAACTGGTCCTCAACTTAAAAAAGTAATAAATTGGTCTGACGCGTTAAAAATTTAACGACTGATGATGTGACAGTTAATATAAATTGATATAATTATATAATTAGCCCTCAAGTTCTACACTTGTTTTAATTTGACCCTTTTAAAAAATTATCTTACATAATTTTAATAATCTATCAATTTAATCAATATTTTTCTATTTCTCCCCTCCTTTAATTCTTCGATTCATTTTTGCCTAAGAAAATTACTTCCCTATACACTCACGGCACATGGCTTTCCCATATCCTTTCAGCCACAAAACACGCACTGCCTAGGAATCAAATTTCCCCAAAATTAAAATCTCAACACCCACATCGAAATACACGCACCCCTGGAACCCATTCCAAATCCTTCTTTTATTATTATTATTATTATTATTATTATTATTATTATTATTATTATTATTATTATTATTATTATCGTTGTTGCCTACCAGCTGACACACACCGAACTTGGCAACAATTGCCACAAAATCGGTAGGGCTGGAATCACAAGGGAACCGCGGCAGTGCCACTTCCCTGTTCGAGCCTTCTTCGGCTACTCCATTTTTATTTCGTTACGTGTAATTCATCGATCATAATCGGTGCACTCTAGTATGGGCTCTTAAATGAATTTTGGGTGAAAATGAGTTGAAGAATTAAAAAAAAGAGAGAAATAAAAAAAAGATAGACTAAATTGATAGATTATTAAAATTATGTGGGTTAATTTTTTAGAATAATGGTTAAATTAAAAAAAGTGTAGAATTTGAGGGCTAATTATGTAATTATATTAATTTATATTAACTGTTACGTCATTAGTCATTAAATTTTTAACGGCGTCGGACTAATTTGTTACTTTTTTAAGTCAGTGACCAATTTATAACTTTTAATAGTCGGGAGACGCAAAAAAATTAAAGCATAGTCGGTGGACCATTTATGTAGTTTATTTTATATTTTTAAAGAGAAAACCTTCCTGATTAGTTAGAGAGAGAACCTAAATTTCAACATTAAAAAATACTATTAAACTTGTTGACAATCTCTAGAGCAAGTAATTAAAGCTCATAGTTGACATCTTTCCTTTTTCTTAGTTTGTGGGTTCAAGACCTATTAGGAGTAAAATTTTCTTTCTCCTTTTTCTAGGTAAAAATTATTCAAAAAATATTGAATTCTATTAAAAATACAGTATTATCAAACCCTGAAAATAGATCATGAAACAGATATGAAAAATAAAATATATATAATATAGATACGATTAAAGCCTACAGCGTCAACTAGGGTTTAGGGTTTGTTCAAGGTAATAGTTTAGGGTTTAAAGTAACGTGGAATTTTGACCGTACATTCATGCAACATTTGCGATTCAAACGATTCGATATCTGGTATTAAAAGGACATTTATTTGGCAGATATTTGTTGTTTCCCTTATCGTGATGGGTGACAAACCTCGTGAGATTGTTTGGAATTCAATGTCAAAAAGGCAACTTGCGTTTAAAGTGTTAAAAGGGTTTGCTTCAAGTCTTTCGTAGGTATAGTCGAGTTTTAATTCGGTTAATATTACTATTATCGTAATATTTAATGTGTAAGAAATAGTGAGTTTAAATGTGTTTAAGTGTTAAAAGATTGTCTAGCTTTTTTATTTTATTTGTGTTGTTTTTCTTTGTATTTAGTATCGAGTAAATATCTATTTTTTATTTTATTTTTGTAAATTTTTTGTGTTTGTTCGTTTGTCTTTATGACACGATTTTTGTCTAATTTTATTGTTTCCTGACATCCGTATAACGGTCATCACGACGCACCCTCTGATCAGGAAAAATCGACGATTTAATATGATTAGATACTTAGATTCCATTTTGTGATAGTTTGTCGATGCAATCAAAATCGTTAGCAAAACAATATGTAAGAATTATTTTTTCGATCTCTACTCATGTACCAATATAACGTCTAATTGGGATCTCTCTTCAAAGTTAGAACTTTAAGGGTAAAAAGGTACATTTATACATAATACTTATCTTTTAACTTTATCATAAATTTCACAACCAAACATTTTGATATAGTAACAACCATATTTCATTCATCTTTTAATACATAAATGTTATTTAATATAATAAACATCTTTTATATTTTTTGTACCAAACGAGACGTAAGTGTTATATTTCAAATCAAACTCGAATCTTTTATCCTTCAAACTTGACTCGGTTGCATTCCTGCAAGTCTCGCCTTGCCCTCTCTGCTTCAGGTTTGGGCGCTCCTCCTGTGTAGTAGGTGGGGGATTTGTTTGATACGAGCTTGTTGCAGTGGTATTTCTACTTTATGTCGAACATGATTACATATAATATATTCTGGTATACTCTTTTCTAATCATGCTTCCCCATTTCCCACCCCATGCATGCATGCACGGAAATCATAATAAAAATGACTTAAAATCCCGACAAACATTTTCTCAATTTGACAGCAGCTATAATATTCTTATCTTATGTCGGATTACGAATCATAATCCGCGACTTTTATTACGACTCCTACTCTTATTTACATACATACGTTGATTAATTAACATGATAAATCGATGGCCAGAAAAAAATTATGATAAATCAAGTTTTCAATTTTTTATATAACTATCGTTATTTGATCTATTACTTTATTAATCTGGGTCTAATATTATAGAGATTCATTATTAAGATGACCCTCCAAACTCGATTTATTCAATTCACAACGTTAAGATTCGAATCTATCATCTATTAAGTTTTTAATAAACGAAGTCAATGGCTTATTAAATTAGTAGAATTTCTCTGTTATTTTTGTTTTGAAAAAATGGAGAGAAAATTACTCTAAAGTTGAACTTTGGTTTTCGAGTAAAAGTCGACTAAGATTTTTTTTTTAAAAAAATTATACATTTTTTTCAAATATTAAATTTCTTTTGTTCAAATTAAACAGTACATTTTGTTGACTGATCGTAAAGCAAAGGAATTTTGATTGGAATATTGTTTCCCTGATGTTGATACATGTGTGTAACATGTTTCTTGCAATGATGCCGATAGTTGATAATCTTGATTATGTTCTAAATGTTATTTAGTTATATTACGATACAGTTACGCGGATTTTAAATTGTGAGAAGAAACGTTGATTGAATTTAAAATGAATAATGCCTTAACAGGTAAGTAAATTATTAAAAAAACAGAGTAAAATAAATTTTATTAATTCTAAAATTAAAAGATCATAAAAAATAAGTAAACCAAAAAAACGAGGGTCGAGGTTTAATTTTTTTAAATTTTAACTAACATGATCCTAACAAATAATAGACTATAAAATTTGAGCAAGCACATTTAGTCGGTTGGCCAAACTACTTATATTTATTCATTCATTTTCTTTAGGTCATGGGTCCTAAGAACACTCCCCTTCCTCTCCCTAGAGTCTTCCTTCTTCCCCTCTAGGTAGGGTTAGAATTAGATTTAAAATTTGTAAAAAAAATAAACCATAAAATTTGGGAACGAAAAATATTTCACTTATTGTCGGTGGAGAACTCGTTCTCTACAAATACATCTAATTTAGAGTTTAAAAGTCTAGTTTAAGATTTAGGATTTATGAGATTATAATTTAAGTTTTATGTGCCCCATCCATATCCAACTACAAATTTAATTTGGATGATTAATTTTATCAGTTTAATCATTTTAGTCCTTAAATGTTTATTTAGGTCATCAATCTTTTTATTTTGTTTTTGTCAAATTGACCTAAGCATGAAGGAACAATGACGCAAGTTAATTTAATATTTTTTGCAACGTCATTAAAAATTTCAGAAAAAAAATTAAAAATTGTAAAAAAAAAAATGTTGTCGGTGTTTTAATAAAGACATAATAACTACTTTTTTATTTTTTTTATTTTTTTATGATATGAGGAAAAAAAACGAAAATAGCTTACATCTTAACTATATCAAAATATCATAAAATCATGTCCGCCTTTGTAATTTGTATGTATCATAAGTATCACATTCAAATTATTGCAACTTTTTCCAGAATTAGAATTATTGTTTTTAACTACAATCCTTCTATAACCATGATTACAAGTTATGGACAAACCAACATAGACCGTTAGTTTGATATTTTTTTTAAAAAAGTGATATTAAAAAATTAATTGTAAGATTTTAGTATTTAGTGTTGTTGTCAAAAATATTTTTAAAAGGATAAAATATTTATTTTAAATATGATAATGTAAAGTAAAAATAAATGAGCGTAAGTGATATTTTTATTGAAAAGACATATATACTAAAATAAAAATAAATTAATTTAATGATATTTGATTTTTTTAATATTATAAATATAAAATATATCAGTTTGAATTATAATAATAATACTTTTTTAACTTACTAACAATATTTCTTCATATTTTTTATATGTAGCATATATTTTTTCATATTTTTTATATTGGTATATATTTATCACGAAAAATTGAAGGATTTGACCCAAACATAAAAATCAATACACTAATTAATAAAATTTCGAGTTATTTGAATTTTTATTTTACAACTCAAATTTTATTTGAATCTTTTTCCGAGTCAAGTCAAGACGAGTTTTTTCGCCTTGAATCAAGTCAAAAAATTTAATTTTTTCGAGTCGAATTTTAATCACCCGTAATTATAATTATAAATAATAAATATACAAACACTTGATTAAAAATAAAATTTTATTTAAGGCATTAAAAGTGGAAAGATAACAAAAAAGTTTAAAATTGGTGTAAAGAAATTAAGGGTAAAACAGAAATTTTACTCCAAACGTGATTTTTGAATCTCAAAACTGAGAATATAGTGCTTCTGCGTTTGGGATGAAGTGCTTTTACACAGCACTTATATAAGTCAAAAGTTAACTGCTCTTTTGAAGTTTTTAATACAAAATCACTTTTGAATAGGGATAGCAGACAGATACAGTTTTACGGATTACACATCGCGCTCGTCCCAGTTGAGGCAGGATGGGTATGAGTTTACTGGATAGTGGGCGGGTGTGGATATAAAAAGTCATACCCGTCGTGGGTAGTGGGCGGGTGTGGATGTAAAAAGTCATACCCGTCGTGAGTAGTGGGTAGGTGATGGATTTGAAATCTTACCGCACCGTATTCGCCCGCATCCACCCGCCCAGCCCCGCATCCGCCCATCCCACCCACTAACTACCCACCAAATGAATTTTGGACCATTATGAATTTAGGAATGAGTTCACAACCTATTTTGTAAACTCTAAGATTTTAAAGGACATGCCTTATAATTTAACCAAATCTTAGGGTATAAGCATTCTTTATAATTGTCTAGTGCCGTTAGTTAGCTAGGTGTAGTTAAGTAAAATTTGCTACTGGCATAAATGTGCTTTAGCTATAGTTAGTTAGTTAGTTAGCTGTAGTCAAATTTATACATGTAAATGTATTATGTATATGCATTTGACCAATCAATAAAATATACAAAGTTTTACTCTTCTTTACACAAGTCTATGGTTTGTTTTTATATAATTCAATATTATTGGTTGCTTGCCAAGTGAGTACGAGCAGGTATGGGCGGGTACGAATTAGGTGGTGGGCATCCTGTTAGGTAGTGGATCTGGGGTGGATTTGAGAATGTAACCACTTAGGCGGGTGTGGATTTAAAAAATAATACCCGTCGTGGGTGGTGAATAGGTGGTGAATATAAAAATTCTAAGTGGGTATAAGTATGGGAAAAGAGGTATCCGCACCCGCCCCCAATTACCATCCCTACTTTTAAATGGTAAAAGCACTTAAAAAAGTACATCTTAGCATGTACTACGTTTAGGTATCAAATTATCATAAAAAGTTAAATTTAGATATCAATATATTAATGGGTAAAATACTTAAATCATCACTCGACTGTGCTCTTTGACTTATTTTGGTTACTGAACTTTTAAAAGCTCAATTTTCTCATTGAACTTTACTTTCTAACCTATTTTGATCACTCTGAATTATTTTATTAATATTTTGGTATGATGTGACATATTTTATTATTATTATTATTAAATATAAAAAAATTTAAAATAAAGTAAATTATTTGGATAAATTACAAAAATTATAACTGAACTTTGCTCTATTATCTATTTTGGTCGATGAACTTTTAAAATGATCAATTTAATCATTGAATTTTATACATTGACATATTTTAGTTAATATATGCACGTGTGGCTGTTCTTCTAGGAGTGAGAGAGTAAATGTGGTGGTTAAGTTTAGTTAACCAACCCTAGACCCTGGTCATTTTAAATACATTTTCTCCAGCTTCCCAGGTCAAGCTCCCTCTTGCTCTTGCTCTTGCTCTTGCTCTTGCTCTTGCGATCGTCTCATTTTTTATTTTAATTTTCCCAGTCTTCCTTTTTTTCATCTTCCGGAACAATCAGTTGTCATCTGATTAAGCTGAAATTCGGATTTACATTTTCCAAAAAACCATCGGATTAAAAAAATATATGGATCTTCCAAGTCTAGTTGTTGTTCTTCAAGCTGCTCTTAATCCCAATCCAGCTGAACGCAAAGCTGCCGAGCAAAGCCTTAATCAGGTTTTACTTTATTAATTTGGTTTTGATTCTTTGTTTTCAGATAAAAGGATTGATTGCTTACAGAAAAAAATTGACTTCGTTTGGTTTTAGTTTCAGTATACGCCAAAGCATTTGGTGAGACTGTTACAGATCATCGTTGACAGTATTATGATATGGCGGTGTCCGTCAATTTGCTTCCATTCATTTCAGGAACTTCATTGCTAAGAATTGGACTCCTCTTGATCCAAGTATCGAAAATTTCAATATAGAATCTTATTAACTTTTTTCCCCTGAAGAAAACACTTCACGGTATTCATGTTTATGTTTATGAATATGAAAATGTATGTTTATTTTGTTCTTAATAAATGTAGATGAGCTGCAGAAAATTTTGAAAAGGGATAAAGATATGGTTCGCGATCATATTCTTGTATTCCTAACTCAAGTTCCTCCCTTGTTGAGGTACAATTTTTTGTTCAGTATCATTTACTGTTTCATTGACGATGTCGCAGATTACGAGATTAAGTTGCTAAATGCATCAATAATTCATCAAATTTGGTATTATTGCAGGGTGCAGTTGGGTGCATGCCTAAAAACCATTATACATGCTGATTACCCAGAGCAGTGGCCTCGGCTTCTAGACTGGGTGAAACATAATCTACAAGATCAGCAGGTTTATGAGGCTTTGTTCGTGTTGCGCATTCTTGCTAGAAAATATAAGTATTACTATATTTTTTCTATATTTATCCGCCTGATTTTTTGTTGTTGTAGTCACTAATTTTATTTTGGGGTCAACCCATTTCTTTTGTTTTTACGAATAAGGGTTTAAAATGTACAATGTTTGGTATTACTACCACTAGTATTATTGCTACCATTGCTATAGATGTTACATCGTTGTTATTATAGAAAATCTCTAAAAATTATTATCCATATTAATACCACTTTCGTATAAATAAGTATACCTTTGTTATCATTATTATTATTGGTATTATATCCTAAACTGGAAATATAGAATAGTAAAAATAGATAAGCCCAATAAATAATAAAAACCCAAGTCTTTTATTTAAACAGTCCAATTACAATAATAAAATACAATCGGCCCAATAAGGCCCTAAATACATAAACCCTAATTATCCCTTCTTGCCCAGCTGATCCTGGGCCGTTGGATCCAAGATGATAATCGAACGATTGAGATTTGCGCAGAACCCCACGCGCCATACGCGCGACTGCTCAGAAACCCCACGCACCGCACGCGATACTGCTCAGAAACCCCACGCACGCGTAGGATTCACGCACGACTCCTCCATCTTCCACTCGCGCGTCTGACGCTTCATTCCCCACGAGCGACGGTCGATCATCAGATCTTGTCTCCAAGTTGACAGATCTGACGGCTCCCAGAGGCCCTTACCCCCCAAGCCATTTCTCACTCTGGTCCCCTCCCCTCTTCAGTCTGCCACGATATTCCAAGGGACAAGCGTCGCTTGCTATCTGACCGCCCTCCTCCATAGCCGAGCGTCATGGTTCACGGGCAAAGCAAAAAGCAGAGGCAACAAATCGGCAGCAAATCAAAAGGACATCAGAAAGCACATTATCAACAGAGGCAGCCAATAGGAATTTTCCTTTTCATTTTAAAACAAATGTAACTCTCGGGTATAAAAAGAAACCCAACAGACATGTAAAAGGCATTCGGAATCTCGACCAGCAATAGAAAAACAAGCTTTAAGGTACATCTATTTTTCAAAGCATACATATAGATAGTTAGGGTTTAGATTTTACCTTCACCGTCGAAGCCCATTTCCCTTCCAATGATAAGCCTTGTAGTGTCATCAGGTACTACGAAAGGTGAATCGGCATGGGGAAAGGAGCTTCTCCGTATTTTGTTTCAAACAGAAGGGTTTTTCGTTTCGGTTTTTAAAGATGAGAGGTATCTCCGTTTGATTTTCGTTGAAACTGGGCTTGGATCGAAGCTCGGGGGAAGGAGATGAATGTTTGGGGTATAATATGGGAGGTTGCCGGTCGCCAGCGAGTGTCGGCCGACGCAGCGGAGCGTGGCCAGATTCTGGGTTTTATGGCATTTTGTGGGTTTGGGGATGAATACCACGGCGGTGTTCATCCCCGTTCTGGAAAAAAGAAGAGGGACTGGAGAGAGTGTTTAAGCCTGAGGAATATAGCCAAAAAGGGAAAAGTGTTATAAAACATTGATATATATACGAAGCTCATTTTATTTTAGGTCTATTCACATTATGAGTCCATCCGCCCTGTTCTAATTGCGCCAGGAGGGTCTCCACATGGGAAAATAGCCCTTTTGGTCCCTCCGCCTGGCTAAATTACAATATATAGACCATTCTGCCTTTTATAATTACCACCCAAGTCCCTAAAATTTCCCACCGGTTCATAATTACATCCCCGTTTTTCTTCATTTTACTTTTGTCTTTTCAATTTTGTTTTTTTATTTTGGTCCCTTTTAGTGTATAATTTCTCCTTAATTCTCATGCATTTTATTTTAATTTGCCTATGTTGTTATCATTTTTATTTATGTTTCATTTTATTGTTTGGATGTGTCTAATAGATCTTCTAATTTATTGTTTGTTTCGATGTACACAAATGTCCTATGTAATGCTCATGACATGTGTGTTTTAATGTATAATGTATAGGTTTCCCTTCTAAAAAGGGTGTAATGTTTAGTGTATGTAGCTTATTAGATATACGTAGGCCTTTTTAAAAATATATACATAATATTTCAATAATTTATATAAACACACATAATTAGACTTTTTAAATTCAAATATAGTATAGCCTTATAATATGCATGTTTATTTGTTTTGGGCCTTTCTATTTGGGCTTAGTTCAAAAAAGAGAGGAGTTTTTGGTTAATTGAGGTTTTAGATTAGACTAGGCAAGGTAATTTGGCTAATTCAGGATCGTGTGCTCGTCTTATAGGGACACAATCACTTAATTAATCAAATTAATCTTAGGTTTTAGTTTTTAAAATCCTTAGTTAGGTTAGACCTTCTTAGGGTGTATTAATTAATTTAATTTGTGCACCTGACCTATGGAGGCATGGGTTTTAAATTAATTAGAAGTAGGATTGGCCTCCGAAACTATAGTTAGATTAAGGTTTAAACTAGCTTAATTAATTTAAATTTATCCTTGGCTTATTGGGATAAATATTAAATTCGTGAAATTAGTTAAACGGTTCTTAACCACTCTTATAGGATAAAATGGACAGTTGGGATTAGATGGACATTTAATTAAAAGTTATGATTAATTAACTTGATTCATTTCAAAATAATATCCTTGGCTCATTGGGATGCTAATTTAAAATGGACCGAATTAATTATCACCAAGATAATCCATAATGTCTTAGGGCTCTTTAAGCTTTTCAAGTCTAATTAACTTAGGAATAATACTAGAGGCACCTAATTAGTGACTAGATCGCTAATTAAACTTCCATATTTTGGGCCTTTATAGGTTAGGTCTTGTGTTGGGTCTTTTGTGTGTATTTTTGTGCCTTTGTTTCTCATACCTTAACTGTCATTCATACGGTCCATTAATTTTGCATTAATTAATCTAAATCATAAAAATGGAGATATTCATTAATTTTGATATTTGTCGCAACAGTCCGAGCTTAAAAGATGTTGGTTAAATATCTGAATTAATTCTTACCGTCCCAAGGAAAAGTTAAAAGTTGACAAAATCATTACATCATATATTAACTGCTTGCATCATGCATAAAGGTGACGTGCGAGATTCGAACTATAAATTAACACGGCAGTCAGGATTATTCGATGTCGGTTTAATCTATGATCCGACGTATCGTCAATATTATTAATTAAATGTCTAATTAATTTGAATCCACCAGTCTGATAAAGCCCGTTCAATTAAGGTTAATTTTCAATTAAGGTCGCCGAATTAAATTATTTTCAAATTCTGACAATTTCCTTCGAATAAAAGCAACAAATATTTTGGTACCGATTTTCGGGCGTGATGAGAGTGCTAATCTTTTCCCACACGTAACCAACTCTCGAACCCTTTCAAGATGAACCTCTGGTTTTGCGGTGTTCGGCCTACCTTATCCAAGTGGTCGGTGGCGACTCCCTGTTTTCAATCAATTTTTCAAAGAAAAAGAATTTTCAAAAGAAATCCCTTTAAACCAAGATTACAAAGAAAGGATTTCCGGGATAACCCGTAGTGCCGAAATTATAAATTTCAAAAGGAAGAAAAGAAAAGAAAGAAAACGTCTCTACAGCATGGCGACTCCGCTGGGGACGTGACTTTGTTTTTAAAACAAAAAGAGAGTTAGGCCAAATAAAAAATTTTATTGTTTTTAATGATGGAAAATTGTCACAATTCCAATTGATTCTAGTAAGGTCGACCCTTTCTTGAAAATGTAACTATAATTGAATGGGCTTTGATAATTTGTGGCCTTTGAATTAATTTTTATTTAATTTCTAAGAAATCACCGACATGTGTTGCACCATTTCATCAAGCTCTACACCTGAGCTTCATCCTTTAAGTGGGAGTGAAACGCCACATACCCACGTGAGCAACCCTCCACGTCATCAGGTCGTGCTTTCCCTCGAACCGAAACTAATTCGCAAGCTTGTGATGGGCCAGAATTGGGGTTCTTGTTGCCTTAATAGCTAATAAGATAGGTTCGGGTACCCCAATTAGAACCGAACCCATGTATGAGAATCTAAGAAGCCCACCCTGTTAGAGCCATGAAGATTACCTTAGAGAACTAAGGATTGTATGATTAGGTTTATCTATCTATTTACACATTTGTGCTTGTTTAACATTTATCTGCTTCTTGTTATTCAATTTATTTACCATTACTTGACTAATGCTCTTTCATTTTTCTTTTCCCTTTATCTCTCGCTTTGCATATTTAATCATGTTATGAAGAGCATACTGAGTTAGAAATAGTTTGAAGTTAAAGACTAGATCAATGAGAGATTTAGTCCGTAGCAATGGCGAAAAGAATTCTGACGTTCAGACATGGTCAGAAGGGGAACAACTACATGAGGGAGACAATATTACTACTGGATTCAGATCTGTCATGTCAGCTACAACGTTCATGAACATCGGGTTTAATGATGTATCTAATCTGAAGCTAGTTTGGAACAGTTGGGACTTTGAAACAAAGAACACTTTTAAGGAAGAGTATGGTGACATCGTATATTTGCTGGAGGTTCCAGTTGACCAAGCACTATTGCAAACCTTGGTGGGCTTCTGGAACTCTGCTTATAGTTGTTTCACAATCGGTGACTTCGATTTGACCCCAACAATCGAAGAATACCAGGACCTTATAAATTGCAAAAAGATTGACATGGATTGGGTGTATTCGAAGCCGAGTAAGAACAAGGCTTTTCGGGCTAAGCTAAAGAAGTTCCCAAACACGTTGCCAACATGGGTCGAGCAACAGGTCACTACTTGAAACAATAGGGAGTATCTCAAATGGGAGGGGATTTTAACCTTAGCCTTTGTACATCCTGTGGGCCGGGTCCAGCGTAACCTCTTTGCATTGTTGATTTATAGATTAATACTCTTTTCTCGAGCATTGGAACTCATTGATCCATTTGTGTTAGATCTTTTTGACTGTTTGAGTAGTGGGACTAACCTGGTACCCATAATCTTGCCTAAAACCTTTTGATCTTTGAGGTTCTGTCGGAAGAATGGTGGAGGGCACTTTCGAGGATGCTCACAACTTCTGACTGTATGGTTCTACAGCCACATTTAGACCAATCCCAGTTTCTCCAGGCCCCTTTACGACGACAAGTTTTCACCTCTAGAAGAGTTTCTCATAAAGAACGATTGGCCAACCCGAAGGACTGATAAGGTATGACAAGATGTCTTCGAAAGTTTAAAAGATGAAGATGTAGTTTGGAGAGCATCATGGTTATTGGCAAAGAATATTCTTTATAGACACGGGGAGCATCCATGGGTACCCCTACTTGGCCTCTGGGGGCATACTGCTTACGCGCCTCTGCTAGTTCTGCGGCAATACGATTCAAAACATTTTGTGTCAGCCGCCGAGGGTTTGAATGAGTTCAACGTGGATTATGCAAAGGAGAGGGGCTATAAGACGATGGTATACAATGCTTCCTCAGCATGGAATAATGCAAGACGAGTTAGGATTGTAAATTCCCCGTATATGGTCACTTTAGAATACGAAACATGATGGTTTAAGCGTGTTAACGACAATATCCATCAACTGAGTTCTGATAGAGGAAGATCCATGGAAGAGAGGTTTTCCACACTCCATACCGAAGCCGAGTTAATGAGGAAGCAACTGGAGGAAGAGCAAAAGAAGTACTTCAAGCTTGAAGAAAAAGCCAGCCAAAAGAAATTTGACTACAAACTAGAGAAGACACAGTTTGAAGGGATAATTAAGGGGCTGCAGAGGAAAAATGATGAGTTGGAACTCGAGCTCAAATTGGAGAAAGAAGAGATTCAGAAACTTAAAAGGTTGAACAGGGGTAAGAGAATCGTAGAGGGTGGACCAAACAAGGGGTTAGAACTTCGACTCAAAGAAGAAAAAGCCTGAGCTGAGAACTATAAGATAATGTATTACGAGCACAAGGACCAGGTGCTACTTAGAAATGAAGAATCTGAAAACCTCCCACTCTAGACAGGTTGAGAAGGAACGACATCAAAATGATGCTTTGAAAGATCAGGTGAAATGTTTGGAGAAGTCCCCTTTTAAGCATAAAGGCTCAACTAGCAAGTTAAAGGCCAGCAACGCAGAGAACCAAGCCCTGATGACACGCGCCGAAGAATCGGAAGATGAGGTTCAACAACTTAAAGACCATATGGCCAGCCTTAGGGAAGCAATTCAAGTATGCCCTACACCAAGTTTGGAGCAACTATATTTCGCCGTATATACAATTTGGAGACATGAACAAGAGTTGGCATGGTGGACCGCCCAGTTGACAGAGGTTGCTCAGAAAATATAGTTTCTGGCAGAAGACGCCACCAAACTTCATGATTGTGTAGATGATAAGTCCGAAGAAGAGGAAAGGATCGTGTGGATTCTAAGGGAGATTATCAACCTCGATACTACCTTAAAGCCATATGTATAGTGGGGTTTCTTTAAGTTATTGTAACCAGACTACGATCCTATTAATGTAAGTCGTTTAACGATGATATTCGAACTCAGTATCGCTCTTTGTATCCATGCATTGTTTTAAGCTTTGTCTGCATTTCTAGAATGATAATAATCTTTTAGCCAGTTCATTTGAATGTATCCTGACTAATTACTATCGATTAATTAAAAGAGTCTTTATTTCAGAAAGATAGCATTTTGGTCATTTGCATTACAATCATTCTACATCCCTACCATACTCGCTTATGAACAAGGCAAATGGAAAAAGATTTTGCCAAGTTGGAGGCCGACCTCAGAGGCCAGTTGGAACGAGCCCAGCAGGAATTAATGGATACCATCATTAAGTCCCAACAGGACATGATGAAGGGATTTCTCAACTGATAAAGTCTAATTTGAGAGGAAAATAGACTATCGAGAACCCAACTCAAGACTTGAGAGATTGCTCATATGCCCTAGTTTTCAAGAACCTTCTTTTTACTAACCCCCCACAAGGAATGGCATCATCTCATCAGGCCGGCGCCTCTACCCCAGCTTGGCCAGACATAACAATCAGAAACGTCTAGAATGTTGGGGATAGTATCCTAGATTTTGATAAGTTGGAAAAATTTAACCAAGTAAAGGCAAAGTTCTCAAAACAGTTAGAGGACACCATGAAGGACCTCGAAGATAAGTTTCGGGTAAAAAAGGATGAAGAGTGACCCTATGGGCTAAATGCGAGAGAACTCCGCTTAGTTCCGAATGTGGAAATTCCTTACAAATTCAAGACTCCAAACTTTGAGAAATTCGATGGAACAACCTGCCCCACTACCCATTTGACCATGTTTTACCGGAAAATGGCAGGGTACACGAATAATGTAAAACTTTTAATCCACTGTTTTCAGGACAGTTTAGCAGGATCCGCTTCAATGTGGTATAATCAGCTCACTCACACTCAAATCAAGTCATGGAAGGATTTGGCCAAGGTTTTTAATGACCAGTACAAGCATATAGCATACATGGTCCCTAATCGTCTTCTGTTACAAGGAATGGAGCAGAGGCGTAATGAAAGCCTTTGGGAATACGACCAACGATGGCGTAATATCACGGCTCAAGTTTAGCCACCACTGTCTGAAAACGAAATTACACTAATGTTCGTAGACACCCTAAAAGTGACACTCTACAATCAATTGATCAGTAACCCCATTAGTAATTTCGCAGAAATGGTAATGATCGGCAAACGCATTGAGGCTGCTATAAAAAGTGAAACAATTGATAGTGGGAGTTGGCGCGAAAGAACTACAAAAATAGGGACAACAAAGTGAACAACACCAACATTTATGAGGCCGTCAAGAACCTCACTATTTTCCAACCCCAAGCAGCAGCAGGAAGTGCTAGAGGCTTCAACAAGAGGGAAGAAAAAGGCCCTAAGAAAGAGAATGAGAACTGATCTTTCACTCATATACCAACGTCTTACAAAGAACTCTACTCACAGTTATATAAGGCAGATTTAGTCCAACCATATCACGTCACACCTTACAACCCCCTTACCCGGCCTGGTACAATCCCAAGGTACACTGTGAGTATTATGCTAACGTCCTCGGGCATTCGATTGAGAACTGTGTGGCCTTCAAAAAATTTGTCCAAAATTTAATTCAAACCGGGGTCCTGCAATTAGGGGAACCCATCACGGCCAACAACCCCCTGCCAAACCACAGGGGGCATGGTGTAAATGTCATTGAAGAAGAATATGCTCAAAAGGCCAAGGCAAGAGTGTCCGAGGTACAATCCCCGCTGAGATGGGTCTTTCAATAGTTGTGTATGGCCCGTCTCATTGATCGAGGAATGGTAATTGTGAAGAAGGGATGTGACCCGTACTGTGAATACCAGCAGTCAAAGGAACATGAGATTCAGGATTGTGAGGAGTTTCGCCAATTAGTTCAGCACATGATGAACAATAAGCAGATCAAGTTTTTTAAGAAAGAATGAGAGAAAAGAGAATCAGAAATATGCGCATCTGAAGACCAAAATGCCAAGTACAGTGCAAAGAGACCATTTGTCCTCTGCCTCCAGTCTGGCGAGGCAAGCACGCAAAAAATAAACCCTAAGATTATAATCGTTACCCCGAAGTCTTTTCCTTTCAAGGATACACAGATGGTCTCGCGGAATTACACTGCAAGCGTTACAATACGAAGCTCCCCTAGTTCGCCAAAAAAAGAGAAGATTGAAGTAGAAACAGAGCCTGAAGGCCTTGTAGAATCGAACAATGAAGACATAAAAGATGTGGGGCTCCTCACAAGGAGTGGTCGGTGCTATGCTCCGAATGACGAAAAAGCACCAGAAGAGCAAAAATAAAGGAATAAAGAAGTCGATGGTGAAACGGAGAAGATGTTTAGAAAAGATCTACCGTTAAAAATTAAAAAATCGGTTACGGAAACCCAAGCCCAAGAATTCTTGAGGTTTCTGAAACACAGTGAATATAACGTTGTAGAACAACTACGGAAGCAGTCGGCCTGGATCTCAGTATTGGACCTTCTGCTGAGCTCGGAAAAGTACTGGGATACGTTACTAAAAGTCTTAAATCAGGTTTTTATCCCAAATGATATCTCGATTGAGAAGTTAGGTCAGATCGTCGGACATATCACTGCCGATAACTTCATTACCTTCAGCAATGACAAAATACTAGGAGAGGTAGAGGGTCCACCAAGGTTCTGAACATTATCACTCATTGCAAGGGCTACGTATTGCCAAGAGTGCTGATTGACAATGGTTATGCCTTGAATGTCATGCCATTAGCCACTCTGCAGCGATTACCAATTGATAGCTCATACATGAAGCCATGTCACAACACAATGCGCGCTTTTAATGGGACCTAACGAGATTTGGTCAGGAAAATAGAAGTACCCATTCTCATCGGTCTTATAGAATATATGGTTGACTTTGTGGTTATGGATATCCGGCCATCTTATAATTGCCTGCTAGGAAGGCCGAGGATACATTCAGCCGGCGCTGTTCCATTTTCACTACACCATAAGTTAAAATTCGTTATCGAAAGAAAGTTGGTAACAGTGAATGTCGAGCAAGATATTGTCGCTTTAGTTACCTCAGACACACCATATATTTATACCGACAAAGAGGCAATGGAATACGCATTTAGGGCATTGGAGTTTATCAACGCTACTTTCATCGCTGAGGGGAACCCACTTCATTGCCCTAAGTTGTCCAGTTATACCAAAATGGTAGTATTTGAGACCCTATGAAGAGGGGCGAGGAAAGCGAAAGGTTTGGGACAAAATCTACAAAGACACCCATGGCCTATCAGCGTAATCCACAAAGTTGACCGATTCAGACTCGATTATAGACCGAATTTCCTACAAAAGAGACAAGAATAGAAGATGAGACAAAAACAAAGGAAGGCCCGACTTAGAGGGGAAGACATCCCCTGGACCCCTATAGCCTATACCAATTTCAAAAACATCTTTAAATCGAGCGGACTCAGGAATTCTGAACAAGACATCCAGGAAGCAATTCAGGAAGGAGAGAAACACCTTCGGGGATAATTGGTCCGTGAAGCTTTGGAAGGAATGGATTTAAATGTGATTTGCAAAGACGACAAGGTTGTCTAGTCGTTGGCCAAAATTCGTCCATGTCTTCCGGGTGAAGAACTCACCAATTAGGCCTATGAGGACATGCCCATGACTGTTAGACTCGAATCAAAGTAATGCCCAGAACCACCACGCTGCTCTTGGCCTAAGAGCAACATGCATCTTTTTTAAAATGGTCATTATGTCACTATCTATCCGTTTTTAATAAAATGAGTCTTTTTATCACTTTCTCAAATGGCAAACATAGCATTTATTTCATTTATTCATTCATTATTTATTTTATTATTCACTCATAAATTTCTCCCTTCCACTTCCCATGCACGCTTTCATAATCATGCAAGCCTCCTAACATAAACTGCATGAATAATTTGGAACCTAATCCCGAAGTAGATTTCGAGCGACCCGCATGCTTGGCAGAAATGGACGAGAGGGATGATGAGGTCTCGGAGGAATTGTTGAGGATGATGGAAAGAGAAGAAAAGAAAATCCTTCCATACCAAGAACAGGTAGAGATCTTGAACCTGAGTACTGAAAAGGAAAAGAAAGAAGTAAGAATCGGCAGTACGTTTTCATCACAAGTTAAGAAGGACTTGGTGGAATTACTTTCAAAATTCAAAGACGTATTTGCATGGACATATCAGGACATACCGGGTTTGAACACAGATATTGTGGTTCACAAACTTCCCATCAGGCCATAATGCAAACTGGTCCAACAAAAGCTTAGGAGAATCAGAGCGGAGATGTTGCTGAAAGTTAGAGAAGAAGTGCATAAACAATTCGATGCGGGATTCCTAAAGGTTTCCAATACCCGGAATGGGTAGCCAATATAGTACCGGTACCTAAAAAAGATGAAAAGGTTCGCATGTGTGTGGATTACAAGGACCTTAACAAAACAAGCCCCAAGGACAACTTCTCGTTGCCTCACATTGACACCCTGGTTGATAACACCGCCGAAAACGCTTGGTTCTCGCTAATGGATGGCTTTTTGAGATATAACCAAATCAAAATGTATCCCAAGGACATGGAGAAGACCACGTTTGTGACTATGTAGGGGACCTTTTGTTACAAGGTAATGCTTTTTGGGTTAAAAAATGTTGGGGCAACATATCAACGAGCCATGGTAACCCTATTTCACTACATAATGCATACGAAAATTGATGTGTGTGTGGATGGCATGATATCCAAATCAAGAATCGAAGGGGAACATATCTATAACCTACAAAAACTCTTTCTAAGACTAAGAAAATACCAGTCGAAACTCAACCCTGCCAAGTGTACCTTTGCAGTTATATCTGGAAAAGTATTGGGTTTTGTGGTAAGCCAAAAAGGAATCGAGATTGACCCTGACAAGGTAAGAACAATCCAAGATCTTCCACCACCTCAAACATAAAAGGAAGTTCGGAGATTTTTGGGAAGATTGAATTACATATCGCGGTTCATTTCCCAATTAACTAAGAAATGTGACCCCGTCTTCAAACTTCTTCGAAAGAATAACTCAGGAATCTGGGACGAAGGTTGTCAATAAGTATTAGAAAAAATTAAAAAGTATCTAACCAACGCTCTAATTTTGGTGGCACCAGCGCCAGATAGGCCGTTGATCTTGTATCTAACCGTGTTTGAAAATTCGATGGGTTACGTACTAGGTCAACATGATGATTCTGGCAAGAAAGAAATAGTGATTTATTATTTAAGCAAGAAGTTCACCAAGTGTGAAGCACGGTACTCCTTGATTCAAAGGCTGTGTTGTGCCTTAGTATAGGCCACAAAGCGACTCAGGAAATACATGATGTATCACACCACCTACTTAATCTCTCGATTGGACCCATTGAAGTTTCTAATGGAGGCACCAGCGCTCACTGGGAAAATGGCTCATTGGCAAATATTATTGTAAGAATTCGACATTGTTTACGTGAATCAGAAGGCGATGAAAGGGAGTATAGTGGCAGATCTATTGGCAAGTCGCGCTTTAGATGACTATGAACCCTTAGGTTTTTACTTCTCGGATGAAGATTTGATCAGTATCGTCCTCGAGAACAAGCCCATCACCGAAGAAAAAGCCTGGAAACTCTACTTTGATGGAACCTCTAACGCCTTGGGACATGGAATAGGGACAGTATTGATTTCTCCTGATAAGGTCTACTACCCCTTTACTAGTAGGTTAGAATTTTTCTGCACCAACAACATGGCCGAGTATGAGGCTTGCGCCATGGGGCTCCGAACGGCCATTGAAAGGAAAGTCAAAGCACTTCATGTTTTTGGAGACTCGTCCTTGGTGATTTACTTGCCAAGGAAGGATAATCAGATGGCCGATGCTCTGGCAACTTTGGTCGTTGTTTTCAATTTGAACTCGATAATCGAAATGAAGTCAGTTGAAATGCCGACTTTTGAGGTACCCGCTCATTGTTATAATTTGGAAAATGACGAAGATAGTAAGCCATGATACCATGATATCCTTCAATTCATCAAGTTCTGGGCTTACCCGAAAAAGGCCGATGACAATGATAAAAGAACTATTCGGAGGCTAGCGTCAAGATATGTCCTTGATGGGGAGGTTTTGTACAAAATAAACGAAGATTAGGTATTGTTAAGATGTGTCGATACTCAAGAAGTGGAAGTTATTTTAGCTGAAGTCCACGGAGGATTATGTGGGACCCACGCCAATGAGTTCTCAATGGCAAGAAAGATAATGAGATATGGCTACTTCTGGTCAACTATGGAGGAAGATTGTATCAGTTATTCCAAAAAGTGCCACAAATGTCAGATATATGCCGATAAAATACACTCATCGCCAATTCCACTTCACACCATGAACTCCCCATGACCTTTTGCCGCTTGGGGCATGGATGTCATTGGTCAAATACACCCGAAGGCTTCCAATGGGCATCGGTTCATCCTGGTAGCCATATATTACTTCACTAAGTGGGTGGAAGCCGCCTCTTACGCCAGCATCACCAGAGCAATGGTTTACAAGTTTTTGAAGAAAGAAATCATATGTCGTTTTAGTCCACCCGAAAAAATCGTCACCGACAATGCTTCCAACCTAAACAATAAGATGATGACTGAAGTGTGTGAACAGTTTAGAATCGTGCACCATAATTCTATCGTGTATCGCCCTAAGATGAATAGCGCGGTAGAAGCAACAAATAAGAATATCAAAAAGATCATAGCTAAGACCACAGAGACTTTTAAAGATTGGTACGAAAGGCTACCATTTGCCCTATTTGCCTACTGGACCTCTATAAGAACTTCTACTGGGGTAATGCCATATTCTTTGGTATATGGCACAGAGGCAGTATTACCTATCGAGATAGAGATCCCCTCACTCCGAATTTTGAATGAGGTTAAATTGGATGAAGCTGAATGGGTGCAGGCTAGGATTGATCAACTTAACCTTATTGAGGAGAAAAGGTTGAAAGCAATCTGCCATAGCTAGATGTATCAGAAAAGGATGATGAGGGCTTATAACAAGAAAGTCCACCCGAGGGAGTTTCGAATAGGAGATCTGGTACTCAAAAAAATCCTAGTAAATCAGAGAGATTTTTGGAGGAAATGGATGCCAGATTGGGAAGAACCTTACATCATGAAAAAGGTTTTCTCCGGTGGGGTGATAATTTTAGCAGAAATATATGGGAGAGAATTCAGTAGCCCAGTCAATTCGGACTATGTCAAGAAGTATTACGCTTAAAAAGCAAAAAAAGAAGAAAAAAAAAGAAAAAAAGAAAGTAAAAAAGAAAGAGAAAAAAGAAAAGGAGAGTTTAAGGTGAAAACCCAAATATGGGCACCTTAAAACCAAAGGAGAGTCTGAATTGAAAATCCAAAAAGGACAGTTCAGATAAACAAAGACCTTTGGCATCTGATTGACAGGCCTGGTCCTGGAGGAAAGACTATGCTTCGGTTCTCATATTACCATGAGTAACCACCAAGGGTGGCCAGCAAGAGACCTACCAAGGTCGATGGGTCTGTTTCATTCATGCAGTTGACACCATCTCTTTCACTTCTTTCATGTTTGCCATACTACATTTAATATCAATAAAGCTTCATTCTGATATCCATTGTCTATTTCACAAACATCCTGCGGATAGATTAACATAGATCATGAAAAAACAAAGGATTTCTCGGTATTAATATGATTTAACCTATCAAGTGCAAGTTTGTTCCCAAAAAAAGAAGAAGAAATGAGTTTGCCAATGATAGGATAAAGAATCTAAGGAGTAAGAGGTAGGGCACCCAATGGAGAAGGAACAAAAAGGAAAGGAAAGAAAAAAACAAACAAAAAAACAAAATAGGGGAGAAAAGAAAATGAAAAGAAAGAAAAAAAACAAAAAGAAAGAAAAGAAAAAAGGGTTTATAAAGAAAGAAACCTGAGAGGGCACTCTGGATCAAAAGATCATGGACTCGAGGAACAGAGGGGCATGATGGGCGAACCCGAGTGCGAGATGGAGCACCGCCATCACCAAGAGGAGGGGAGAAGAACATGAGAAGGTTAAATTTGAAGAGAAAGTGCCCAAGAAAACTGACTTCACTCATGCATCATACCTAGTTAGACATCCCTAAGTTAGGAGCATGCTAAATCATTCCTTCATAATCATTCAGCTTTTACAGGTTCAAAGGAAAGATCAAACACTCCATAAGAAGAGGGTAAGGCGTAGCAAAAACCTAAGAAGGGATCTCAAAGCAAAGAATTTCGAAACCATCACCCAAAGATTTCAAAACTAAAGAGTCAGGAAAGAAAACTTATCTTCAAGCCCAAGAAGAATAAGACCGATATCTAGGGATTTACTATTTGTTCATACCCGCTTCGGAGGAACACATTTACACTATTTGATCATTAGCACTTTGGAGGGACATGTCATATATACCCGATCCCACTTCTGTCGCTCAGGGAAACAAGCCCCTTTTCTATTTTGAGGACGCATGACTTGTTCGTCGCTGCTTTGGAGCATTATGTTGTCCGGTTCAGTTTCTGCCGTTTCGGGGAAGTAGGTTATTTGGATTCATTCACTGCTGTTTTGGAGGATTGAGTCTTGTGAAGGTTAGTTGGCTCGTCTACTGTCGTTTTGGGAAGACGTGTCAGCGCCACCAGATTTGTTTTCGACCGTTTCAAGGAAACAAGTTGTTTGTATTCATTCATGGCCATTTCGAAGGAATGAGTCGTTTGCTAGCTGGCCTGAGGAATATAGCCAAAAAGGGAAAAGTGTTATAAAACATTGATATATATACTAAGCCCATTTTATTTTTGGTCTATTCACATTATGAGTCCCTTCGCCCCGTTCTAATTGCGCCAGAAGGGTTTCCGCATGGGCAAATAGCCCTTTTGGTCCCTTCGCCTGGCTAAATTACGATATATAGGTCATTCCGCCTTTTATAATTACCACCTAGGTCCCTAAAATTTCCCACTAGTTCATAATTACATCCCCGTTTTTATTCCTTTTACTTTTGTCCTTTCAATTTTGTTTCTTTTTATTTTGGTCCCCTCTAGTGTATAATTTCTCCTTAATTCTCATGCATTTTATTTTAATTTGCCTATGTTGTTATCATTTTTATTTATGTTTCATTTTTTTGTTTGGATGTGTCTAATAGATCTTCTAATTTATTGTTTGTTTCGATGTACACAAGTGTCCTATGTAATGCTCATGACATGTGTGTTTTAATGTATAATGTATAGGTTTCCATTCTAAAAAGGGTATAATGTTTAGTGTATGTAGCTTATTAGATATACGTAAGCCTTTTTAATAGATATATGTATAATATTTCAATAATTTGTATAACCACACATAATTAGACTTTTTAAATTCAAATATAGTATAGCCTTATAATATGCATGTTTATTTGTTTTGGGCCTTTCTATTTGGGCTTAGTTAAAAAAAAGAGGAGTTTTTGGTTAATTGTGGTTTTAGATTAGACTAGGCAAGGTAATTTGGCTAATTCGGGATCGTGTGCTCGTCTTATAGGGACACGATCACTTAATTAATCAAATTAATCTTAGATTTTAGTTTTTAAAAGCCTTAGTTAGGTTAGACCTTCTTAGGGTGTATTAATTAATTTAATTTGTCCACCCGGCCTATGGAGGCATGGGTTTCAAATTAATTAGAAGTAGGATTAGCCTCCGAAACCATAGTTAGGTTAAGGTTTGAACTAGCTTAATTAATTTAAATTTATCCTTGGCTTATTGGGATAAATGTTAAATTCGTTAAATTAGTTAAACGCTTCTTAACCACCCTTTTAAGGTAAAATGAACAGTTGGGATTAGATGAACATTTAATTAAAAGTTATGATTAATTAACTTGATTCATTTCAAAATAGTATCCTTGGCTCATTGGGATGCTAATTTAAAATGGACCGAATTAATTATCACCAAGATAATCCATAATGTCTTAGGGCTCTCTAAGCTTTTCAAGTCTAATTAACTTAGGAATAATACTAGAGGCACCTAATTAGTAACTAGATCGCTAATTAAACTTTCATAATTTGGGCCTTTATAGGTTAGGTCTTGTGTTGGGTCTTTTGTGTGTATTTTTGTGCCTTTGTTTCTCATACCTTAGTTGTCATTTATACGGTCAATTAATTTTACATTAATTAATCTAAATCATAAAAAGAGACGAACTTATAAATTTCAAAAAGAAGAAAAGAAAAGAAAGAAAACGTCGCTACAGTTGTCGACGATTATTATCTTTGTACCAGTGCGATCTGTAATTTTAATATAACTTGCTCGCTGAAGTAATGGGAAGTATTTGATTAATTCGATTAGAATCTTTCCTTGGCTTTGATGCTTGATTGCAGTACGTGCATAGTATACTTGTGTTGTTTCTGTTTGAATTTACATTTTAATACTAATTTCATCATTTTCTTTATCATTCTAGGTTCAAGTCAGAGGAGGAGAGAACTCCGGTTCACCGCATTGTCGAGGAGACATTTCCTCATCTTCTCAATATATTCAACAGACTCGTTCAGACAGACAAACCAGCCCTGGAAGTAGCATATCTCATCAAACTTATTCATGAAGTTTTCTGGTTATCTATCCGTGTAGGTTTTTAAGCTGCTAGTTTTTGACATATATCCGACTTTCTTTTGTATTTTCTTTTTATAAAAATAATTATATTCTCTTTCTCTGTTAATTTCCTTTTTAGATGATCTTTTTGGCATATTTTTTAAAGGAATTTGTTATTTGAAATTATGCCTATTATTGCTTGTAATCAGAGTGATTTTCGACTCAGATTTGTGATCTTAATATAGTGCTATCGATCTGTTCTTTATGATCTATAAAATAATTGGAAATTGGCAAGATGCAAAATGCTATTCAATCTAATTACTAGTTGCCTAACAATTCTATAGAAGTCAAGGAGTGCATTTTTTATTGGAGTTTTGAGCTTGAGGAAAAATTCTGTACCAAATATATTGACCAAAACTACTAATACTACATTGACATTGTTTTCATGTCAACTGCAACTAGCTTCTTGTGACCTTTTTTTGTAAGATTTGTTCTATTCACATGCCGTCTTTGGTTTGTTGTCTCTACTTCGCAGTTGGAGATTCCAAAGCAGTTACTTGACCTAAACACGTTCAATGCTTGGATGATGCTTTTCTTAAATATTCTGGAGAGGCCTGTACCTCTGGAAGGCCAACATGTAGATCCTGAGTTCAGGAAATCATGGGGGTGGTGGAAGGTTAAAAAAAGGACGGTTCATATTTTAAATAGGCTATACACTCGGTAAGTTTTAAAGTTGCAACTTGTATTCAGCAAAGCCTTAAATTGCTAAGCTCATTTGTGATTTTGGTGGCTTTTTATAGGTTTGGAGATTTAAAGCTTAGGAATCCCGAAAGCAGAGCCTTCCCCGAATGGTTCAGAAGAATTATGCAGGAAAAATTTTGGAATGCCACTTAAATTTATTGGGTGTGATTCGTGTTGGCGGTTATCTCCCTGACAGAATTACCAAACTTATTCTTCAATATCTACGCAGCAGGTTTGCTATTTGGTTCTGCATAACTGGTGCTTTTGATTTTCTTTACTCAGTGTAAGAAGGTCAGTTATGCTTTTGTCAGAGCTGGCCATTCTTTTAAGATAACTGGACCATCCATTTGTGAGGCTAAAGGTTGCTCCGCATTCGACTGAAACACTAGGACTATTTTAATTTTTTCTTTACAGTGTAGATTGAAACAATATGACTATGTTTTCTATATGCTATATAACTTTTTTCCCTTTATGTCACCCAAAAAAAAACCATCCTGTCTAATTATACTTTTCTGCCTTGTGCTTTGTTGGTTTACTATTTTTTGTTTGTGGCCTTTCTATTTGTGTCAAGATTATTGATGACGTTGCATCCTGTCTGACATTGCAAATATATTTGAATTTAGAGATGTTAATAATGGATTTTGACAAAGATACGTTTAATATATGCAGCATCTCGAAAAATAGCATGTATGCTTTGTTGCAGCCACAGATTGATGTTCTTCTTTTTGAGATAGTCTTCCCGCTCATACGTTTCAATGACAATGATCAAAAGCTTTGGGAGGAAGATCCGCATGAGTATGTAAGGAAGGGCTATGGTAAGCTATCAAACCTGGTATGCTGCTGTAAACCTAGAATGAGGCACATCGGCTCATATATTTTGTATTGTTGTATTATTGCATATATATTTAAAGATTTATATCGTCCAAGGACTGCTTCCATGGACTTTGTCAGTAAGTTAGTCAGAAAGCGTGGAAAAGAGAATCTTCAAAAGTTAATTCAACTCATCGTGGACATTTTTAAGAGGTATTCTTTCACATTTGAAGCCTCAAGCAGATGGGAAATATTGATTTTTGCTCGACATTTGGTATGGTATATTCATGGTACATCTCTTTCTTGTTCTAGATATGATGAAGCACCAGTAGAATATAAGCCTTACAGACAGAAGGACGGTGCTCTCCTTGCTGTTGGAGCACTTAGCGACAAGCTGAAACAAACTGAGCCCTATAAATCTGAGTTGGAACATATGTTAATGCAACATGTTTTCCCTGAGTTCCGCAGTCCTGTTGGTTATCTTAGAGCCAAGGTTTATTTTTCTTCCGTTCTCTGTCTGGGGACGCCGTAATGCTACTCCTCCATCCCCCCCCCCACACCAGTGTATGGAATAATTTCTATGAGTGATTCTCATTTTTATGCTTTTGTGATTGGGATATTAGGCGGCTTGGGTGGCAGGACAGTATGCTCATATAAACTTCTCTGAGCAGAACAATTTCCGCCAAGTGCTTCATAGTGTTATTTCTGGGTTGTGTGATCCTGAACTTCCTGTTCGTATTGATTCAGTTGTTGCATTGAGATCAATTGTTGAAGCTTGCAGAGGTATATATCTGGTACTTTTTCACTGAAACACTTGGTTACTACTTATGTTCTACCATTCTCTCTTTGTTTCTTCATTAATTGGAGTATTGACTGCTTAACAGAGAAGAGATTGTTCTATATGCAGATTTAAATGAGATTCGTCTAATTCTTCCTCAACTTCTTGATGGTAAGTGGTATTTGAAACTGATGGTTGTCTCAAAATTAACTTGGTTGAGGAGCATTGCTGCCTTTTTCTTTTCTTCTTGTTCTGAAGTTTTGGGATCATGTACACGATACATAGTTGCTCTTTATTACTAAGACGTCGGCCAATAAATCACAATTTCTTTCCTCCAGAGATTTTTAAGCTTATGAATGAGGTTGAGAATGAGGACCTTGTTTTCACTCTGGAGACTATAGTTTACAAGTTTGGGGAGGAGATGGCACCATATGCTCTTGGATTGTGTCAGGATTTGGTAATGCATGTTCTTTAATTTTTAAGTACTAAATCTTGAATTGTCTGAACTGGAACCTATTTTCATGTCTCTGCTATAGGCAGCTGCATTTTGGAGGTGCATTAACACTTCAGATGCTGATGAAGAAGCCGATGATCCTGGTGCTTTGGTTTCAATGGGCTGTTTGCATGCCATAAGCACACTACTTGAATCAGTTAGCAGGCTTCCGCACCTTTTTGTTCAGATTGAGCCCACTTTGCTTCCAATCATGCGAAGAATGTTGACAACTGATGGAAAAGGTATGTCCAAATTTTCTTCTTTTCCCCCTCCTGTTCCATTGATTCTTTTTATTTGTTCTACATGCTTAAATGTTATACGTACTTTGAGCCAGATAGAAATGAGAGATATCATCCTAAAATGAGGCTGGATTGAGTATATAGTATGTAACTTGAAGAGAAAGGAAAGCTTCTGTTCTATCCCTAAAGGCACTGCATATCAGTTAGACCTCGGAATTGTATCCATCTATCAATAAAATGGAAAAATTGGTTTGATCCCGGAAGAGTTTCTCTAGAATTTAGTATTCTGATAAACACAATAAAGATTTGCTAAAATAACAAGAAAATTGGACAACAGCCAATTGCATACCTTCAAATCCTTATGAGTATGGCAACTACTTATTGAAAAGGACTTGAGTTTTGTATTTTTGCAGAACTAAATGTAAAAAGTTAGTTCACAGATTTAGTTTTCAAATAGTATATTTGCTCTTGGATTCCAATCGTGCCAGATTTGACTTGCAAGTGTTTGGTTTGTATATTTGTATATGTTTTATTTTATCATTTTCTTTATTCTTCTGCAGAGGTTTTTGAAGAAGTCTTGGATATCATTTCATATATGACATTTTTTTCTCCAACTATATCCTTGGAAATATGGAGCCTTTGGACTTTGATGATTGAAGCATTAGCTGATTGGGCTATAGACTTCTTTCCAAGTATGATTCTATTTAATGACACATTTGCTCTTTCAAAAACAACGTCAGATGTTACTAATCTGAAACTTGTGGTTTATTAATGGTGTTAACTTGTTAAAGCGTATAGTGACCTTACAAATCCTAGAGTTAACACATTTGCACTCGCAAAAGAAATAGGAAAAATCCTCATTGGTTCATGTTTTGATGATTGGAACAGTTTTTAAGACGACCAAGTTTTCCATTACAATGTAGATGTTTGGATTAGTTTATGATAGAACGTGGATGTTTCTGTTTTATCTAAGAGGTCCATATATGTGGGAAGTTTCACTTTTTTTCATTTAATTTCTATTCATCATTATTTATTTTGAATTTACCTGTATTTATTTATTGCGCTGTTTCAAAGTAGTGGCTGTTTTCATGCCAGATATTTTGGTTCCTTTGAACAACTATATATCCAGGGGAACTGCACATTTTCTTAGTTGCAAGGAATTTCTTTTCTATTAACAAATTGCATTTAGATGGAAAACTGTCGGGAAATGGAAATCAAAATTAACTATACATTCTTCAGTTTGTTTTCCTTTTTGCATATTTTTTTGACTTTATGTTGGCATCCATTTGGTTACAAGGACTACGCTATTTTTCTTGTACTTTGATAGGTTATGGCTGATAAAACTTTAGAGGACAATGATATTGAGCCAGCCCCAAAGCTGATAGAAGTAGTGTTTCAAAACTGTGGACGGCAGGTGGATCATTGGGTTGAGCCTTACCTGAGACCGTTTGTGTCGAACGGAGAAACCGCAGCTGAAATGTCTTCTTGTACAAGTGGTAAGACTTGACTTAGTTTTCTTCAAGACGATGCCATGCCTCATATGCATCTTGTCTTGTAAATATTACAAGATTAATTTATGGCTTAATTGACAAATTGCCCCTAAACTATACCCTTTTTCGCAAATTGGCACGTAACTTTTTTTGGTCAGAAGTGCCCCGAAACTATTCCTCCAGTGCCCAAATCACCCCAGTACGTTAACTCTGTTAAAAAAATGTTGTGTCACTTTTTACTGGTTCATGGGGTTTTTTAGGGAGTTAACGTTTTGGGGTGATTTGGGTATTGGAGGAATAGTTTAGGGGGCACTTCTGACTAAAAAAAGTTTAGATACTAAGTTGGAAGAAAGGTATAGTTTAGGGGGAAATTTATCAATTAAGCCTTAATATTGTCAATTTAAGTTTTAAACATCTTTTTATTCGTCTCAGATTTTCCTTGTTGGGTTCCTGTTACAAATTTGAGTTATGGTGTGAAGTAGCTGGCAATACCAACAGCTTATGCTGTTTTAAATGTTAATGTACTCTTGTGGCATGCACATACCTGTGTTTTCTAACAGAAAACTGGTCTTTCTATTCTTAGATTGCCAATTCGACGTATTACAATGCAGTATTGACGGTCAGCATATTAAATAAGTTTTGTGTTACCACTGAAGTGTTCAACCTTTGGTTTCATTTGTTGCAACAAGTTAAAAAGAGTGGTGAAGGCCTGAAGGGGCTAGTTTTAAGCAGTATGTACACTTGTGTATTTGCTTTGACCTCTTTTCTTCATGCAGGCCTCAAGCATTATATCATTACTTTTCACCTTGGATATTGTCTTGTTGTTGACTTTACAAGTGATACGAGTGCTACAGGGAACACGATAAGAAAGACTTCACTACCTGCACTTCCCGGTGAACAGTTGGCCGGAGAGGCCACCCTGGATCTACTAGTTGCAGGTCTCACTCTCGTGTGAATATGCTTGCCTTGCTGTCTTTTGGAGGTTTTATACTTCCATCTTTTTCCATTATATCGTAAAGCTTTGTGATGATGATGATGATGATGATGATGATGATGATGATGATGATGATGATGATGATGATGATGAAGAAGTAGACCCTTTTGTTTTCTTTGTTGATACTGTCAAAGGTAAATGTTGATTCGGCGTTTTGTATGCACCATCTACTTTTGTTGGTTTTTGCATGGCTGTCTGAAATAATCAACTTTTCTTCGATTCGGAATCTAGTTTTGCAAGCGTCAGATCCTATGAGGTTCCAGAACCTTACACGGATGCTGGATTTCCATTATCAATCTCTTGTAAACAGTGTTGCTCAGCATGCTGAACAGAGGAGAGCCGAGATTGAAAAGGAGAAAATGGAGAAGGCATCAACCGCTGCTACTCCGTCATGAGCTCAGATTCGGATTCAATTTTTGGCTTGCCCTATGAAAAAGGGTTCACGTTGTCCCTGTTCAAGCGCGTGTGTAGCACAAGCAAAACGCGGGAATAGGGAACACAAAAGTTTGCCAAATAGTCAGGGTTGTGATTTTTGGTTGGTCAAGTCTGGTGATTCTTTCGGCAAAAGATATGCCGGTCTCAAGTCTCAACCACTGTGTTGTAGTCTAGTCAGTCCCACTCCTCTTTCCACTTTCTTTTTGCTTCTCTTCTACACTTGTTCGGTCAGTCTATCGGTTGTTTCCACCCGGAGGAGTGCGATCATTATTCACCGCCCAGACTGGTCACGGCCGATTGCATCATAGTCTAATATGCTGTCTTGCCATGTTAATCATAAATCCAATATATGTTGTATTATAGGTTTTTGTATTGATGATTTTGTCATAGTCCCAACACATTCATGAATAGTGAACAAATATCCTGGATGAAGATTATTAGTAGGGTAAACTACTGAAATGGTCACCGATTTTGAAAATTATATGATTATTTATAGTCACTCGAACGTTAGTTTTCGTTAAGTGTTGTTAAGTGAGTGACGTGCAATTACGAAAAATTATATAAACATATTTGACCATCTATATTTACACATTCAATCTATTTAGTCTTAATGTAAAATAAATCATTAATTTTTTAACTCATTATTTAAACATTCTTTCAATTTGATCTTATTTTATATTAAAAATAATTTAATTTTTTTTCAATCAAATAATGATATGTGTGATCATCTGGATGAAAGAAAAGTTTTTGTATTCATGATTTTGTTATAGTCCCAAAACATTAAGTACAGTGAACAAATATCCTGGATTATTATTATTATTATTATTATTATTATTATTATTATTTGGGTTAGGAAGCATGTCACGGCCCGCACCCTAGGGTTCGAGCCCAGCGCATACCAGGCAGCTGAGGAGGCCCTCCATGCCATTTTAGGCTTGCCAGCACCCATTCGAGCTAGCCCATCACTTGGGGTTGAAGAGCCATCAGATATGACAAGTATCACAAGTCAACAAGCCTTATCATCTTGAATATTTCCATATCTGTTGTAATCCCTTATCTTTGGCAAGTTTGATCCAAATAGCTAGGATCAAGGGATATTATTGTATAGCTTTAATCCTGTCCGTTGATTTACTTTCATCTTAGCCGTTGGATGTAGGGGGCTTTAAGTATAAATAGAGGCTCACCCCCACCTCATTTTATCACTTCTGATTTGAGTAATACATTGAGCATTCACTCATTTCCTTCGGTTTTCTTTGCTAGCCATTTCCTTTCTTTGTTCTTTCGTTTCCGCGACGATCCAAGCATTCTAGCTTCGATTAGGTTAGGCTTATTTGGTTGCTAGACCGCCCAGAAAGCACCCAAGGCCGCACGTCCTAGTTTGAGTGAATTTACGGACGTGACAGTTGGTATCAAAGCCAATTTTGTTGAGAGAAATGGCACCACAGAACGCTAGTGAGGTCCCAGCAACTGACTGTGAGACTCGTGCTGCAGCTGCCGGGAAGAAGCGAGAAAGTTCGAGAGACATTGTTTTTGCCTTGGACAAGAGGGTTGTCAGGCTTGAAGAGTCAATTGTCGAGCTTCAAGGGGCCCACGAGGAAGCCGATGAGCGCTTCGAGAAGATAGATTCCATGAAGGAAGACATCATGAAGGAGGTTAACAAGAATCTCGAGAACCTGTATGAGTCGTTGAACGACCAAGATCTCTCCATCAAAGCTGTCGTTGAAGCTGTGAAGGAAGAGATGATGAAAGAGTTGAAGAAGCTCAGTGCCGAGCTACTTCTCTACAAGACTGCCATGTTGAATGGCATGATGGCCGAAGCAACTGTGTCCAAGCCCAGGATCGACGCCCCGAAACCCAAGCCGTTCAAGAGGACCAGATCTGCTTAGGAAGTGGAGAACTTCATGTGGGGACTTGAGCAGTATTTCAAGGCAATGGGTATCGTGGAGGATACGAAATGGTAACAACTGCTTCGATTTATTTATCTGATGCCGCTCTGTTGTGGTGGCGACGTAGGTGCTCGGATGAGCAACGTGGGGGCACCGCTGTTGGAACATGGGCTGAGTTCCAAGCAGAATTAAATGAGCAGTTTTACCCGGGCAATACTGAGAAGGAGGCAAGATCGAGGCTTAGAGCTCTTAAGCATGTCGGGACCCTTCGAGACTATGTTCGAGAGTTCAGCGAGCTTCAACTTCAGATCATAGACTTATCTGAGAAGGATGATCTTTTCCAATTCATGGATGGACTAAAGCCATGGACGAACACCGAGTTAGAACGGAGAGACATGAAGGAACTATCTAAAGCCATGGCGATTGCAGAATTATTGAAGAAGCATAGTGCCAACAGAAATGAGTCAACCAAACCAAAGCCAAAGTTACGTGGTAATGGAGGCAATGGTGGGGAAGACAAACCAAAGAACAACTCCAACAGGCAATCCAACGCCAATTATACAGCCAACCAACCATGGAATCGGAATAAGAGGGGGGACAGGAATCTCAAATGTTTTGAGTGTGGAGGACCACACTACAAAAGTAATTACCCACAAAGACAGAAAGTTACTGCCATCCAAGAAAAGTAAGATCAAGAGGAGACCCTCAAGCTTGACTCCATCTTCAGTTGCATGGAGGTCAAGAAGGGTTCCAAGAAGAAGGGGCTGATGTTTGTCGACATCACCATTGCAGACCAGAAGTTGAGCACGCTAGTGGACACTGGTGTCTCAGAGTTGTTCATGTCCGAACAGGCCGCAAAGAAACTTGACCTTCATGTTGAGAAGGCAAGTGGGTTCATCAAGACCGTGAATACCAAGGAGGCTCCGATTGCAGGAGTAGCAAAATGAGTCAAACTCGAGATTGGGGGCTGGTCTGGTAAGGAAAACATCAAGGTAATTCCACTTGATGATTTTGACTGTCATTGGGCTTAGTTTCCTTAACAAGATTAATGTGTTTCCCGTTCCATTTGTCGATTGCTTGTGCATACTTGATTCGAGAGGTCAATGCATCGTTCCGATAAACCGAGTAGCTGGAGTTGGGGCCAATATGCTTTCAGCCATCCAATTCAGCAAGGGAGTTCGCAAGGAGGAGCCAACCATGACCGAGAATGTTCCAGCAGAAGTGTGACAAGTTTTGGCAGAATTTCGTGACGTGATGCCTATCGAGTTGCCTAAGGATCTTCCACCAAAGAGAGAGGTCGATCACAAGATTGAGCTTGTGCCGAAAGTAGAGCCATCGGCTAGAGCCCTTTACAGAATGGCTCCGCCAGAACTAGAGGAGTTACGCAGACAATTGAAGGAACTCATCGATACAGGCTATATCCGACCATCAAAGGCACCTTATGGTGCTCCGGTGCTCTTTCAGAAGAAACATGATGAGACTCTTCGAATGTGCATCGACTATCGGGCTTTGAACAAGCTCACTGTAAAGAACAAGTACCTGATCCCGCTCATAGCAGACTTGTTCGATCAACTTGGTGGTGCAAGGTGATTCACCAAGTTGGATTTACGGTCCGGATATTGGCAAGTGAGGATTGCAGAAGGAGACGAGTCGAAGACAGCTTATGTAACACGCTACGGTTCGTATAAATTTCTTGTGATGCCATACGGCCTCACGAATGCTCACGCCACCTTCTGCACCCTGATGAATAAGGTACTACAACCCTTCCTTGATCAATTTGTTGTAGTTTACCTTGATGATATTGTCATCTATAGCAAGAGCCTTGGGGAGCATGTGCAACACTTGAGGCAGGTGTTCGAGGTCTTGCGGGAAAACAAGCTCTATGTCAAAGAGGAGAAGTGCTTGTTTTCTCATATGGAGGTCCCTTTTCTAGGCCACATAGTTGGAGGTGGCAAGATCCGGATGGATGTGGCCAAAGTTCAAGCCATCTCAGATTGGGAGTCGCCAACCAAGGTGACGGAGTTGAGATCCTTCCTAGGGCTAGCCAATTACTACCGAAAGTTCGTCAAGGGTTACTCCAAGATCGTCACACCATTGACCAAGCTATTGAAGAAAGACAATGGGTGGGACTGGAGCACCGAGTGTCAAGAAGCCTTTGAGGGACTGAAGAATGCCATGACGAGTGAGCCAGTGTTGGTGTTGCCGGACACACCAAGCCTTTCAAGATTTACACCGATGCATCCGACGTTGCAATTGGTGGGATCCTGTTGCAAGAGGGACATTCGGTTGCATATGAGAGTCGGAAGCTCAATGAGACCGAGAGGAGATACACGGTCCATAAGAAGAAGATGACAGCAGTAGTGAACTGCTTGCGTACTTGGCGTCACCACATACTTGGGTCGAGGTTTGTGGTATTCACTGGTAATATTGCCAATAGTTATTTTCTAACCCAGAAGAAATTGTCTCCCAAGCAGGCTCGTTGGCAGGAATTCCTTGTAGAGTTCGATTTTTCCATGGAATACAAGCCAGGGAAAGTGAATTCCGTTGCTGATGCCTTAAGCCGAAGGTACAACATGGAGTTTGTTAGCTTGCCGGAGGGACAATTGTTGGAGCGCATCAATGAGGGGTTGTCACATGACCCAACGGCCAAATATTGATCGAGTCTACCAAAGAAGGGAAAACCATAAGGTTTTGGCTCGATGGGGACTTGCTTTATTCCAAAGGACACTGCCTCTACGTGCCTCGGTTTGAAGAATTGTGCAAGGAGCTCATGAAGGAGTGTTATGACTCACAGTGGGCCGGACATCCAGGGATGAATCGGTCTATGACACTAATCAGGGAGCACTACTACTGACCACACATAGGCGAAGATGTTGAAGCTTATGTGAGGACTTGTCTTGTGTGCCAACAAGACAAGGTGGAGATGAAGAAACTAGCGGGACTGTTGCATCCATTGCCCATTCCCGAGAGACCATGAGAGAGTCTTTCCATGGACTTTATTGTCGGTTTGCCTAGCACTAATGGCCTGTCTACTATTATGGTTGTTGTTGACAGGTTTTCGAAGTATGGGACGTTTATTCCAGCGTTTAAGGCATGCCCAGCAAATAAGGTAGCCCGTCTTTTCCTTAAGCACGTGGTGAAGCTTTGGGGAGTGCCAAAGATAATCATTAGTGACCGAGACTCGCGGTTCACAGGGAAGTTTTGGACCGAGTTGTTCAAGCTCTTGGAATCAAGTTTGAACTTCTCAACTAGTTTCCACCCACAGACCGACGGGAAAACCGAACGAGTGAATGCTTTGTTAGAGATCTATTTGAGGCACTATGTGAGTGCCACACAACGCGACTGGCTGAAGCTGTTAGATGTGGCCCAGTTTTCCTACAACTTGCAACGGAGCGAGGCGACCAACCAAAGTCCGTTTGAGATCGTGATGGGGCAACAACCGCTTACACTCAACGCGGTTGCTACCAAGTATGAGGGGCCTAATCCAGCAGCACACAAGTTTGCCAAGGAGTGGCAAGAGAATCACGACTTAGCCCGAGCTTGTTTACATAAGGCAGGGAAGCGGACCAAGAAGTGGGCAGATCGAAAGCGTAGGGACGTGAACTTCCAAGTAGGTGATTAAGTCCTTGCCAAAATCACCGGGATCTTTCGCGACAAGAACATGCACAAGGGTCTTGTGCGAAGATACGAGGGTCCATTCGAAGTTGTGAAGCGAGTAGGCACCATGGCCTACAGATTGGAGTTGCCATCGTCCATCCGAACTCATCCAGTGTTCCATGTCAATCAACTCAAGCCATACCATCGAGATGAGTTAGATCCGGATTGAGGCAAGTCACACCGAGCGCCAGTCGGAGTGAAGGTCTCCTATGAGAATGAGGTTCGAGAGATCCAAGCAGAGAGAGTCATTCGACGGCAAAACTACCGGCTGAGGCACGAGTACTTTATTCAGTGGAAAGGACTTCCCGACAGTGAGGGTAGTTGGGAACCAGCAGAGGCCCTTTGACAATTCAAGAACCAAGTGGAGCACTACCATATCAGTCGGGTGACGAGGGCGTCGCCAAAACCAGTGGGGGAGATTGTCACGGCCCGCACCCTAGGGTCCGAGCCCAACGCACACCAGGCAGCTGAGGAGGCCCTCCACGCCATTTTGGGCTTGCCAGCACCCATCCGAGCTAGCCCATCACTTGGGGTTGAAGAGCCATCAGATATGGCAAGTATCACAAGTCAACAAGCCTTATCATCTTGAATATTTCCATATCTGTTGTAATCTCTTATCTTTGGCAAGTTTGATCCAAATAGCTAGGATCAAGGGATATTATTGTATAGCTTTAATCTTGTCCGTTGATTTACTTTCATCTTAGCCGTTTGATGTATGGGGCTTCAAGTATAAATAGAGGCTCACCCCCACCTCATTTCATTACTTCTGATTTGAGTAATACATTGAGCATTCACTCATTTCCCTCGGTTTTCTTTGCTAGCCATTTCCTTTCTTTGTTCTTTCGTTTCCGCAATGATCCAAACATTCTAGCTTCGATCAGGTTAGGCTTACTTGGTTGCTAGACCGCCCAGAAAGCACTCAGGGCCGCACGTCCTAGTTTGAGTGAATTTACGGACGTGACAAGCACCACTTTCAAGGGGAGAACGTTATGAATCTCAAACAATAATCAGGAAATAAATATTAAAAATATATTTTTTATAAACATGTAAATTTTATACAAGTTTATGTATTTATTCTTTAAAATTAAACTTTAACTAAATTTTAAATTTATAAATTTTAAACCCTACAAACTAAAACTCTAAATCTTAAATAAAATCTCTAACTCTCAAAACAAAAAGAGTTATATAACCCAAAGATTATATGCGTATTATAGAATTATATTTTGATACACAATTTGTAAAAAAATTACATACACTTCTTATTTAAACTAGAATGTCTAAACCCTATAACCTATTTTTTAACCCTAAATTCAAAACTCTCAACCTAAAGCCAAAACACTAAATTTGACAAGATTATGTAAACTTACATTGTTTGTGTATCAAAGTTTTTTCATATACATGAGTTATAGTTTATCACACATTGTTTAAAAAAAATTACACTACACTTATTTAAACTATACAATCTAAAATTTAAATATCTAACCCTAAATTCTAAACTCTACCAGCTAGACTCTTAACGCCTTAATCTTAAACCAAATCTCTAAAGTTTAAATTTCACAAATTTATAATTTATACAACTTTGTATCAAAACTTTTTTATATACATGGATAGGCAGAAACGCCAAAAAAAAATTCCCTTCAGCTCCTCGTACATCCATTACATAATTGGAAAGTACAAATTCTTTTATTCATAAACTATTTGACAATTTTTGGAAATGAAAATTGATAAATACAATTGGTAACACCAAAATAAATGAATAAATAAAGGAACATTGTTCAAACAAATACAACTATATTCACCCCCAACTTACTACTCGACTCAGTTCTTCCATTTGGTGTCTGATGGGTAGAAAAACATTGAATGAGCTTCCATGGCAACATATTATTTGTATATATATACACACACACATATATTTATACTTGACAATTGTTTGGAAAAAAAAAAAAAAAAAAAAAACAGGAAGAAAGCAAACTATAGTTCCATTGATATATATAAATATACATATACACACATTTATATATATACATATTATTAGTGTGTGTGTATTATTATTAGTATAAAACTCATCAAACCTCTATAACATTGAGCTGCTTTCGAATAACTGGGGCAGTCTGGTTCCTTAAATGAACTTGCTCCTTTCTAATTAACTTCAGGTCTACTGAAAACTCCACTTTCTGAAGTACAATCCACCAAAACTATTATTGGTATAATAAACCATAGAAAGTTATATGACTGAATGTTATAATGTATATTCAACCTGCTGCTTTGAAGAACTTGTCGTACCGGCTTGACGGCGGTAATCTGAAAGAATGTTGCCTTTGTTGTTGTGAACAGAGGGCAAGCTGTCCACCTACATTACCTTGACCATTGCTAATTAACTTCAGATCTTCCAAAAACTCCACTTTCTGAAATACAAAACGATTTCCCAAACCTACTGTTATCGGTTTCATATATCATTTAAGTGATTAAAATCATGTTGTGTAGTAGTGTGTGCCAATTTTGTAACATATAATGTTCACAAAACTTCTCAGTAGTATGAACTAGGGAAAGCACAGCTGAAAAATTGTCTTTTACAATCATGTGAATTCTAATAGGCAAATCCGATTCAAAGTCAAGAATGTAAAATGTATTCAAAACATTTGGGGTATTCTCTTTCTTGTGTTTAGGGTAAAAATCAAATTACCAGATAGGTTACCAAAGTTTAATCAAGATATTCAAACAGTTGTTTATCATGAATGTTAGAACCAACTCACCTCACTTGGTAAATAGAGAATTTCATTTTGTTGTTTACCCATTACACTGGCTTCACACTGACTCTTCATTTGGTCATAAGGAATGGGTTCTTGGGGAACTGAAAAGCTTCCAACTTGCCCGGCCGTTTCCAGAACCTATTGATATAATGAACGGTTACAGTGTGAAAAAAAGAAAGCTAGATACATCTCTGGAGACATAGAGGGGGTTAATGTATAATGAACATGAAAATATAAAACTAGTTCTCTGAGCCGAACATCCAGAAATTGATTGAATAGCTTCTCTCTCCTCGAGAGTTTAATCCAAATTTAATATATTTTACCACTGCCCTGATAATGATAATGGTTTCTGATTGAAGACTACAGCAGTAGATACATTTTCTAAAATAACAGGCATACACTTGAGTATACATCCGCTCAAATCAGTTGCCCTGCACTCTTTTCTCCTTTTTAGTTTCTTTACAAGTACAATCGTCTAAATAGAAATAGACCATTCTTATAACTTCTATACTTCCTCAAACTTAGAATCAATGATCTAATTCAAGGCCATCTCATTTAAACTCCTTAACATCCATTGGAAACAAGGGGGGAATCGGAGTGCATTCAAGTGTTTATATTTTGTTCAATTTTGAGGAAAAGGTTTCAAAGTAACCAACCAAATCACATTAGGAAAGGGTGGGCACAAAAGGGGGAAAAGGGGACCAACCATCAGAGCTGTGTGCCAGGTTAGTATGATTTGCTGAGAAAATCCCATAGAACGATGGATGAAATCAGAGAAAAAGAGAGGGGCAGTTGTTTCATTTGTTGGCCCGGAACTATGTACAGCTCCACAAAGAAGGATCATGTAAGGTTGGTTAGCTAGAAGTTAGGGAACAAGGCCCTGGTCACTTACCGTGTGAGCGCCCAGGGGTAAGGGGTCGGGTGAACACTAGCAGAACACTAAAAAAAATTGGGATTTTGAGGGGTGTGCAAGGAGAAAACATCAATCTACTGACAAGTCCTATAAAGAATGGTAGGATAGAGTTCCAACATAACTATAAGACACATTGCATGACAAAATGTATATTTCCAAACATACTGCATGATAAGAGTTGCAAATAGCACCAGAATCCAAATGGTCAATGGAATTGAATCAAGACATGCCATCATCCTACTGTTTCCATCTTCATTAAGAAATTATAATAAAAATAGAATAAAAAGTATATTAAATCAAACTGCTCATCTTACCGAATCCAATAGCTCATTGGCACTTAAGACATCTAGTTTGCTGATGGGTAATGATGCATTCTGACATGCCTGACTTCCTGCTTCTTCATCTGTTACTGCAGCTAGAGCCATCTGAAAGAAAACCATAAGTCAACCACACAATTTCAAAATGTTATAGGGAGTGAATGTGATTGAACACGATCTACCTCTTCAACTGACTGGGACTCCATCCATTCAAGAGAACATGGTCTTGACAATGAAACACCTAATGTATATGCATCATCTGGTGAAAAACCCTCACGAAGTTGTTTCTTTATAGTTGATAAGTCATCCTGGAAGAACACATGGGATAACAATAATCATTTTGCAAACAAGCTCCAGTAAATGCTAGTAATTCCTATTACATGAAAATGGAACAACTTAATAGCGTGGAACAAATAATCCTGATCATAGCTATTCAATAGTGTTGATAATGTCATTGTTATTCTTTACAAGTCACATATCTGAAAAGAGGGGGGTTACTATAATCCACTTTTGACAATCAAATTACAAGTTAAAAATAGATTCATTCGTTTTATCTGGTCCGTGTCTTGTCTTCTGCTCCTTATATTTCATAAAATTACAAGTAACATTACTCCTAACTACATTATGTTTCATGACAACTGTTCCTATTAGTTAACAGTAGCTCCTCAGTCCTCAAATAAAAAAATCTTTCACATAAAATATTTTTAAAGAAGAATCTTTAATTAACTAGTCTAAAGCATCTTTGGTTCAACACTTCATTACTTCAAGAATAAAAATCCACGTTAATGTAACATTTATCCAAAAAAAAAGGATAATGTACTTAAAGCCAAAGGAACCACCCTTCAACTCAACCTTCAATTGTAAATACTTATCCATAAATAGAACTAGGGAAGCTAGCACATCATAAACCTCAGAATAAAAGACTAATAATCAAGAAACTGACATATCACCTCTGACAGTTTCTCAAATTTCGTCTTGAAATGGGATATGACAATCTCCCTCAAATGAAGGTCATCTAGATCTATTGCCAAGAGGGATTTTAATGCATCATCACCATCTTCCTTGGATCCGTATGTTATATCTGATTTTTCACATACAGCCTGAAGTCCAACATCTTCATCTAATTTGAGATAAGGATCGGCCTGTGCAAAAGTATGATAAACTCAAGTATAAGCTTAAGACTCAGAAAATATAGTGTTGTTAAAAAAATACCTATGGACCAAGGATAAGAAACTGACTGTTTTATCTGTCAGATATGCTTTAACAATAGAGATCAACTCTGGAAAATTGCCTGCCCTGGCTGAGGAAATAAGCATGTAGGACGCCAAGGTAAAGAGAGACCGTCTGCGAGATGGATGTAAACATCCTTCAACATGCATGCAAGACACAAATGTCAGGAGAAGTTTTCACCAAACTTAAAAAGCCCACAGAACTTGAGCAACAAGTACCACTTCCCCTACCACAGACATTGGAAAAAAAAGGCTATTCACTATTTTTAAAAAGACAGAAAGATTATCAGAGGAACAGAGGTAGCAAAGTTATTTAAATATCATACTGCGTGGCCTTTTGGTTGATGAAATACGGGAGAAAATAGGAAATGAAGTTTGGCTATAGTAAATTCTAAAAGACCAACTCATTATTTTTTTAAAAGGAGACCAAGTGGGTTTAGTGATACCATTTGAGCAAGTGGCATTAAATACCAATAAAGATGTGAATTCCTCAATAAAATAGGGGGAAAGAAAAATAATCATATTTGATAAAGCTTCTTTTTGTTTTTCCCTCTGTTGATTGTGAGAAATATTAAAAGAGCATTAGAGACCAAATCAGCTAGGTTCTATATGAATTCCTTTGGAATGAGTTGCAAGTGCATGAATGTTTGTGCTACAAGGTTTCTAATTGCCTGGAAAGCTGGACAGGAATAGCACCATATACCATTAACATAAACTGCTTGGTAAATATTTGTGACAAGAAAAAGAGTGAACTTCACTGAGCCACAGTTTCTATCCAGTAACAGCTTGAGATGACTGAGCAAAATTAACATTGCATCCTAGGAACAAATTCAAAGAGGATAGACAGGATCATGGAATTGTATGGAATAATCCAGTGCGTGAAACTTCTGATTGACAAAATGGAGAGAAAGCATCCTATTGCATGCATATGTATCAAACTATTTTTACCCTATAAAAAATGCAAATACTAAAGTAATTATAGATGTAACATACCTTCTTTATCCAGGGCGACACTCCTAAGGGAGAGTGCCAGCTGAAAACTCCGAACTAGGGTCATGTGACTAGAAGTCTGTCATCAATAAAATTTATCAACACACCAAATTAAGGAAATAGCTACAGAATTGGAAAGAGATAAACTCTACTATTGAAGATATGTCACAAATATCCACACAAAAATGCAAAAGATAAAGGAATCTTTTTTAGTATAAGATCTGGGACATCCTCTTAGAAACTCAAGGTAAGACCCAAATGCCATCAAGCCAATGGCCCTATGATAAACCTAAATTTAGTGGCTGAAACAGAAAGGTTGACCTTTGCCACTTTGAGTTCCTAGATAATGGAAGATGGCGCTGATAAATAGAAAGCTTGAAACAATCAACATTTTTAAACGTTCATGAAAAGCAACATGGTGAGAAAATAGAACCTCTAATAACAATTGAAAAGGACATTTGCAATGTCAAATTAACCAGATACTCTCTCAGTAAAATAAATAAATTAAGTTGTCCATCCTTCCATTTTGGGTTGTTCAAAAATGTTTGTTGAGTACCAAAAGTAACAATCATTTGTCAATTTCAATATTCTACCCTCTAGTATATATAATACAGCATCACCAAAAATAAAAAAAAAATCACTCATCACAAGGTAAGATCATAAATGTTGTTGCCCTTAGGCCACTAGTTGAGGTTAGTTAAGTTACACTTATTGTAATATTTTACAGGGTTTTTGATAACAAGTGCCCTAAGGGCACTAATTAAGGTTACATATTAGGCAAGTTACAATTGTCAACACGTTGTAATTCATCATATTAATTTAATGAACTACAATGCAGTGGAAATAGCAACTTATATGGTAGACTGAAAGAGTGCCCTTAAGCACTCACAAGCAAAACCTTATCATAAAAACCAACCATGTTTCTTGAATCTTGTCCATTGACAAAAAAGATTTATATTTTGAAACAAAGGCAGTATAAAATTATGATTAACCTTGAATCTGGTAAATAATACTGCAATGCAATAGGAATGAGCCATGGCCTCAAAAATCGCAGGGGTATTTTGAGCAGAATTTGCCTGGACCCATATTGATGAAAGCAGGAAACTCACTTGATGGCTACTTAATCTAAGGGAAGTAGGCTCCTGAAAATTTAAAATATTTAAGAACACCAAATAGCATCTGAATTCACAATAACACTAGCAACAGAGAGAAAGCTGGTTCATACCATATTTCCATCACGCAGGGCATGCTCAAAGCTATATGAGTGTCTATGAGACTCACGAATTTCTGGATTTCTCACAGCAATATCTGATGTTGGGTTTCCATTTTCTTTTAATCTTTCATCATTGAATTCTTCTTGGTCTTTACCTTCAGTCTGCATGGCAAAGCTTCGACTCCTTAACTTCTTAGATGCACTATGTGATAAGTCAGAACAAACAGCTTCAGGAGATCTTTTATTTTTATCTGAAGGTGAAACCAAGGATGGCATAAGCACAGTGGCGAAAATTCTGTGTGCCCCAACTTGAGTTTCATGGTCTGGATGGGCTATTGCAATGACCAACTGGTGAAATAGAGCCTCAGGGAAGGCCTGGAACATATTCTAATGTCAAAACATAGATGCACATACAAGATAATAACAAATACAACAATATATATTACACAAGAAAACTTGCCTTATTGGGATATGATATGTTTGGGATAGAAGAGATGATGTCTGCTGTTCGATGAACAGCAGAAATAGTTGATCTGGCAACAATACTACTGGAGGAAATATTCTCTAGTACCACAGCCATCGTATCAAGAATTGGTCCCACATCCCCTACCTGATACATACATGCAGAAAATAAGTTTCAACTATATGGGGAACTAATTGAATAACAAGAAAATTAACCTCTGTCTCTAAAAAAATAAGATTCAAGTAAAACTTGGATGTGGTAAAGAACATATTCACAACCTTATTGGAGAGCTGTGAGATACATTTTTCTAGTCCCAACTGAAGATCAGTGTTAAATTTATTATCACCCCCAGAACTTGATAAGTCAGCTGAATTTTGTAGGCATTTTTGTAGATGTTTCATCAATTCAGTTATTGTACCAATGGTTGCTACTGAAGGCAGAGGTTTTGCATTTTGTGCAAGTTGAGCAATGATATTGACAATGTTAATTTGTACATCAGGTTGCTTGGTTACATTCTTATGCTCTATGTGCTTCACCAAGATAACCAATAATACGTGGGACTTCTCACCTGGAATTAAAACATAATACCATTATATCAACAAAAGACTCATTAGAAAAAGTATATATTTACAAAGGATACACATTAAAACTCCTAAAGTAACCTGTTTCTTCCATTATCAACTGCAAGTACATTAGAACAGAAAAAGCAACTCCCTTCTCTTGAGACCAGTGATCTTCATCATCAAAATTCTTAAGAAGTGGTGCAAGAACACGTCGGATAGTTGTTGCTTCTTTTGCCATTTGGGCAATATTACGTAAGATAAACTTCGACCAGTAAGAAGGACTCTTGGAAGTATCCCTATTAAATAGCCAAATGAAGTGAAGGATGATGTTCGAACAAGAAATATATCCTATGAATTGAATGCAGAGTGAAATATACTGAAATAATTCCTTACATGGTAGGATCTAAGTCAGAGTTATTCAAAAGGTTTGGTACAGAAGTAGCATTCTCATTGATGTCTGGGACAGACGAGCCATTTTCATCCACTTTACTGCCATCCATATAGTTCTCCAAGGTAACTGATATTATCTATACAAGATAGAAAAATAAATTTAAGATGAAGAAAAGAGCCAGCACCTACTGCACATTGATTCTTCTAGTGTTTGCTTTAGTTTCAATATCTTAAAAGAGACTCAAGAGGTGGAAAGCTGAAACTAAAAAACCGAGCTTCTATGAGGAGCTGACTTGAGAGAAACCAATAGAGAGCTTAATCCAAATTTTGGATTGACAAAGTATATTTCTTATTTATAACCATTTCAAAACTCTGTTTCAATATTTTTAATGAAGCTCCAGCTATAAGAAATGATAACTTACACTATCAAAGTCCTTTGATATATGAGACTGCTCACCCATGAACCAGACCTAGGCACAAGAAATGAGGAAATAGAAAGTAGTAAGTGACCAAATATTGAAGTGAAAGAAAACAAATACAAGTAAAAAAAATTAAAAGAAGTGGGAAAAGAAGTATAGAAAATAAAACAATATTAATGAATAAAATGATCTTAAGCGGAAAAAAGCAACAAGAAAATTTCAGGAATTGTTCTCCTACTTGTTTGGTCTGTAAAGACTTTTAAGTCAATTGAACATGTTAGAACATAAGGCTATTAGTAGGTTACTTTAAGCAGCAAGTTAAACCTAGTCACACCTGATGATTTTTCAATAATGAATTTTCAATTTTCCAATAAATTTATTCCTAAAACCCCAATATTCCCCTTCAGTCCAAAAAGTTAAAGCAGCTTCTTTCAAATCTAGAAAGATCAATCGAAAAATTTAATCAATTGAACTCTTAACTAATCTAAGTTCAATCTCAACCTAGCAATACAAGACACGAACCAGCAAAAAATCAAAACCTTGCTCATCAAAATATATTGCAAAAAGTAAGCCTCTCAGTTTAAAGGATGTCTGCTAACTGAGGGTTTCAATTGTTGCACAAAAGTAGAAGCAGAAGCAACTTGAAAATACTTAAGCCAACCAGCTGGAACACAATATCACTAGGCCCATACTGTTATAAACAGCCAGTAAAAAATCAGTAAATTCACTGGAAACAGGTCAAAATCAGCAGAGTAGGAAATCTATGAAGAAAAAGCTATGGCTACTTATAAATGTTAGCTTGAGCAAATGTACTGCATGTATTTTTCTGGAAAGAAAAGCTTTTTACGTAAAAAGGTCAAGATTAAAGAGAACACTACCGAGGAAGCCAGCACTTGCAATCCTGCTGAACGTAAACGTAAAGCTCTGTCATCATCTCCATCTTCTTCAGCCAGTTCACAAAGTTTAGGAATAAGGCCCTCTATGTGGAACATGTAAGTACTGTCCGTCTAGTTTCAAATCCCAATACAATTAGAATAACTTCGTTAGTTACAAGCTAATATGTACAATATTCTAGTTAAGTGGTGCTATCTCACATATGTTAATAATTGGGTTTCCTATGGTCTTATATTAAAGTCGGACCTCTTCACCTATTGCCAGTTGATTTTAGGTTAGAGGCTTAATAATTCTTTCTATAGTCTGTCTGCAATTAAAGCCTACAACTGAATGGGTAGAGATCTTGTCCTTTTTTATTCATTATTTTCTAATACACTAATCATCACCATTCAAATGTCTAGGGTTTTCCATGAATTGTGGAGATCATATCTGTGAATGGTGATTGAACTTGTATTGAATAGTAATGGACACAAAAGTAATGGAGGAGAACCGGACCCCAACTGAATTGCCATGCATAATTTTGCAGGTCTTATTTTCCAGTCATCAGGTCTGTGAAGTGCTCTTCAAGAGAAGTTAACAACATAAAAACACAGATAGAAAGCATAAAGTTCAAAGGGGCTCCTTAACAACTGTTATCTAGTGACACACATAATTGTACTACTACATATTAATACACACCTGACTATTTACGAACTCTGCAAGTGCATTGCAACCTATAATTCGCATCTCATCCAGTCGAGTTTGCTCCAAAACAGTCTGAATGATCCCTAATAAACTACTAGCAAAAAGCGGCCTGCAAGAATAAAGCACTCCTGTGAATAGCATGTAAAAAATTATTGATACCAGAATAATTTACAATATATGGCTACATCCTAAACTAAAACAAATATGAAACAATGCCTCTGACCTTAAATACTAATGCTTAAAGTTGAACACAGGAAAATAGATCAAGTTATTAGAATAATTTTCTAAATAATGTAATCCTTCAATAAGCATGATCTTTTCATGCAAACTTTTATGGAAGCATCTGCACATTACCACAATATTACAACACAAGTATAAAAAAGCATTAAATTATTAATTATCAAATGAATGTTACTTTTAAATATTAAAATTTAAAAGAGTTATTGTCTACATTCTTTACATTACCAAAGATTACATAGATTTTATGATACTGGAAAGATTGGTTTTCTTTCAATGCAGACAAACACAAAGCAAAACTTCACTGATAACAAATAAAGTTAATCATATAGGTTGTAAATTGATACGTATAGCTATCTTCTAATGTTTAGCTCCTGCTAGAATTTGATCCCCAACACAAGCCCCTTCATTAATGGTGTGATAATAACAGGCAAAATATTATGCTCTACCTAACATTACATTATCCAAATTCAGTGGTTCATTCTTTGAAACTCCTCTCTTAGATGCTCACCCCAAAATGAAACTTGGCTGGAAAAAAAATGATGCTGTGAAAATTTTAAATCAATTAAATATATAATTTTCAACTCACCAAACTTACATCTGCCCCTTACATGTCGATAGCATTTTTGTGTAAACACACAATACAACTTTCACACGTCCAAATTTCTCATTCCGTAAACCCCTGAAACATCTTTGCTCTAGGTTACTTGTAATCTGTGCAGAAAAATTCTTAAAGATGTGAAAAAACAAATAAACTGGAAATTCAGTAAAGTTATATGTATCATTGAATATGGTAAATTTCACACTAATTTCGAACAAACCAAGGATGCTTCAATACATTTGGTATACAAAAGATAAATGCCAATTCAAAAATTTACAAGCATTTCAGAAATTTATCATCTTAAAAACAATATTCAAATCCTAAAGTGCAAAAATATATCAAACATAATTAACTTTATTAAAAGTAGAAACCCAAATATTCTAAAAGAGTTAGACACCTTCTCATTAATATGTGTCATATTTTCGAACAAATCAAGGATGCTTCAATACATTTGATATACAAAAGATAAATGCCAATTCAAAAAAATTATCAGTTTTGAACATTTCTTGACAAAAAATTACAAGCAATTCAGAAAATTAATCATCTTAAAAACACTATTTAAATCCTAAAGCACAAAATTTGTGGAAACTAGCACGTAGAAAACAAAATATTTGAACACAGGGATAAAAAAACCAGCCAACAAATGGCAGAAACAAAATTGCAAACAGAAAATTAGATAAATAAATAAAATTTAGATTTCAGAAATCCATATCAAACTCATCCATGGAAAAAATGAACAACAAAAACCATACCTTTGGTATCCTTAATGGATTCCTTGCAGCATAATCACAAAGCTTCCCAATTGCCCTATCATTTGGTTCAGGTTCCTGTCAAATGTAATTGAACAACTGGTAAGCATATCAAATGCCAATTTTGTTTTCTCTACATTTTTTCCCTGTTTTCCACCCAGGGTCAGTGATAATGTGGTAGAATAGCCTTCAAAGAGGCCTAAAGACTTTGCAAGTATCATATAAATGCCTTACTTCCCAAATATCAGAAGAAGCCAATTGCAATAAATCTACTTCTTCCTCAACATTGGTTTCATTAAATAATACATAACACCACATGCAATAGAAATTTATGTAGCCAAAAGTCCAAAACTAAAATAGCAGCAGTAGTTTTGCGATAGATCTTACAGACGAATTTATAGTTCTCTAAAACTTTCATAATGGAATATCAATTACATGTATTGAAGTCATAACTCATACAAATAGACAATGTCATACCCCATTGATCATCACTCATTCGGTACAAAACAATGAACAGCTAGACTGATATCCAAATTCTAAACACATTTTTTCTCTAATAACCAAGCAAGAACAAACAAGTTGAAATTCCCAAAATTCAAGTAAAATGTGACGGAAGATGAGCTAAAAAAAATACCCGATTACGGGGGAAAATGTCAGATAGTAACTTCTTGTATCTTCTAACAGGTTGTCTTGACCTGGTTTGCAATGAAGGGCAGCAGAAACAGAGGTTACCGCAGACGGGCAAAACCCGCCTTGACATTAACCCCATTTTTACAACGGGGATTCAAACGCTAACCTGAAAATCCAAATGGACAATAAAAATTAAACTAAAACACAGAACAAAAAATTGGAAAAACCTAAAATAATATTTGCCAATTTACTCATTGATCAAACATTCAAATTCAAAACAACATAGAAAAAAAATCAACTGGATTTCTACCACAATGTCCTTACATCAAATGTAGAATTTATGGTTCAGCTTTTCTTTTTTTTATTTCAAACAATAAAGAATAGATATTATACGCAATGAAATGAAAACGAATTTATAAGAAATTAAGTATAAATACCGATTCAATTGATCGCAACTCTTAATTACCAAAAGAAACTAGCCCATCCGATCTGCGTGAGCTTGAAAGCTGATGAACAATCCAGAAAAAAAAACGGTTCAATTAAATTTGTTTCCAGAAACTTAAAAAAAATCGAAATCATTCTACATTTTATACAATGATAAAAGAATTAAACAAATTTACCATCACATTAAAATGAAAAATAATTCGAATTCGAATTGAAATTCTTTTACCTGAAGAAATTCCAGTTGAGGAGAGAAGAGAAGAGGCTTCTCAGGTCTCCCTCCAGAGGCCCAAAGTTAAGATTTATTATTATAAAAATAATTTCATTTTATGGCGCTAGGTCAGGAATCCCTTTAATTTCAAAATTGTATTTTTTTTAATTTTGATTATTCGATAAATAAATTAAATATATAAATAACGATTTTATTTAAAATATTTTTAAAAACTTTTTTCTTAAGAATTAAATTAAAAGCAAAAACAGTGAGGGTAACGTTACGGACCCGTTTGATATTCAATAAAAAAGTCGAGCCACGTGTAATTTTATCATTCATTAATTTGTCTTTTCCGGTGCCTGTGGTTGTAACTTGAGTATCTCTATTTATTTCCAACAATATAAACTGAAAAAACAATTAAAACAAAATCACTACGGTTCCGAACATTAAGGATTTGTTTTGCTTCTTTTTCTTCTTAACAAAATTACAACTAAAAATTAACATTTTAAAATATTGCAATTTTTTTATCATTCTTAATTCAATTAGACCATCACGATAGTATTTTAGTTTTATTTTAAATTTAAATAAATTTACACACATTTATAAATTCGGGTCATTTAAGAAGAACATGTCAATCTTTTTATCGCTATGATGATTTCTTTAAAACTTTAAATTTAGGTGTGAGTAAAAATCGACACGAATAGTAATTTTATAAACTTGATTCAACTCGAAAAAAAAATTCAATAAAATTTAAACTATAAAATGGGACTCAAATAACTCAAATTTTTTTAGTAAGTAGTTGATCAATTTTTAAGTTCAAGTCGATTCTCTCAACTATATATGTATATTGCACATCAAAAAATATGAAAAAAAATATATATATGTATATCATATATGATTATATAAAGTTGTTTAAATTTGAATCAATTAATACAATAACATTATAAATAATTACAAATAAATTTGAATAGAAATTTGACTCAACTCAAATTTTATAAACTCGACTCAACTAAAAAAATCAAATAAAGTTTGAGTTATAAAATATGACTCACCAACTCAATTAACTCAAAAATAATTTACTTGGCTCAACTCAACTAAAATATTTACCCCATTTACATATGATATATTTGTACAATATTATTAATATTATTATTAGAAAATATAAGTAAGAAATCTCAAATTTTAGACAAACTTTGATAAATAAAAAAACATGTAATCTGACAATGATTTGTGAAAACTAAATCAAATTACAATTTTTAAATACAATTATACAAAAAATTAATATATTACATTACATGATAAATTAAAATTCATATATAATTTTAATATTCATCACAAAATATAAAGTAACTTGTAAATAATTGTTATCGATCAATCCAAATCAATGCAAAGTCCAATTTCGATGAAATTGCAAGGTTTTTTCCTTAAAGCATGTACCCAAAATATCAAAAAGATATATTAAATTAATAAATAAAACAATTAAAGTTGCAGTTTTCAATAATAAAATTGTTGTTGTATATGTATGAATTAATGTCACAACTTAATTAAATACTAATTTATTTTAAAATATTAAAATTATATTTTTTAAATTAAGAAGGATATTTATCTCTTTTCAATGTTTTTTATCGAAATTTTTTGTTAAACGTTGGCACCCATCCCATATGATTGGGAGACGCTCATTTTAATAATGGGTGAGTTTGCCTATAGTATGTTTGAATATGCTAATCCCTTTTGTTATCTTATATAATAAAAATGTAATTTTGTTAATTAATCTAAATTTTAAAATCATGTTTTATGGAATGGAATACATTTCATGGTCACTGGTCAATCGTTGCCTCTTAATGAGAGTATTTGCGGCCAGGGACGCAGAGACATGACTAAACTACGAGACGTCAAACTAATTAACTTTGAAATGAATAAGTCTTAAAAAGTAATTAAATCATAAAAATTAACGAAATTTAGGTTTACCTTTATAGATTTTAAAATTGAAAAACCTTAAAAAGTAATTAAATTAAAAAAATGAGTGATCAAATTTTATTTTTATTAATTTTAATTTATAGGGTCCTAAAAACAACAAACCATACAATTTTGGAAGGGGAAATGACTTAATTGTAATATTTTTAAAATTTTAAGGCCTAAAATACAATTAACCCTTCAAATGGGAGGGGATTGCCCCTCCCACCTATATGGTGGCTCTGTCTGTGTCTGCAGCGAGAGGATTAATCACTACTATCGACAGTGATATCTTGGCTACCGAAAAAGTTTGTTTGTGTTCAGTTTATGTTTGCTAAAAACTTTAAAATGAATGTATGCTCGTGGACACAAACTAAATATGTTTGTGAACATTGAATGAACACTAAAGATGTCTCGATTCATGTTTGTTTGTTTAAAAATTTATTTTGTGTTTAATTTATGTTAGTTGAGAATATCAAAATTGTATTCGTTTATTTAAAATTACGGGTGCTTGTATTTATTCATTTAGTGGTTGTATGCTTACGAACACAAATAAATATATTTGTGTAAATCAACTTATAATCATGGGTGCTACCTAGGAGATTAGTTTTTTAAACAAAATAGTGATTTTATTGAACACGTAAGAAAGAGACGGTAAAATATATATCCTAAATAGGAGTGTTCATGAATGATTAACCGTACTGGCAAAGCTTATTGTTACTGTTACCGGAAGTCTCGGTACGATATTTTGATGAACCGTTACCGTCTCGTTTAAACTGGTTAACTCCTAAATGGTTAACTGCTTTATTCGGTACGGTTACTCGGTTAACCATGAACCGTTTTATATATTTATTACTACTAAATTTAATTGTTTTAGAAAATCAACCAAATAAAGTCTTCAATATTTATATTTAAAAAGTCTTCAAAGTTTAAAACAATTAAAAGTGTAGAAAAATTATATTAATTACACAAATATTACTAATAATCAATAATTTATATTAATTACACAATTACTTATATAATCAATAATATGATATCATTATAATTTAATAACATTATAGTTTTTAAAGGAAAAGAATTTTGTTAAAATCTCATCTGCTGTTTGAGTAAACCAAAATCGAGACAAGAACACCGAAAGAGGAAAAAGTAATTCAAATATATTTCATTTCACGATCACAATAACATGAACACGAGCTCAATAGAGTTGTTCAAGAGCAAATGTAAATAAAACAAAGACACGACATTATGATTCGTAAAAGGAGCTGCAAGATCAAACTAATGCCCCAAGACACAAACTACCTGCAACCACACTGGAGAACTCAACAAAAACAAAAAGATGCAACACATATCTCACTATATCTCAATACTATAATAGATGCACGTTCGAATAGACGTACAATACACGTTTGATTATTACTAATAATTTAATATCATTATAAAATATAGTTTAAGTATAATAATTACACATATATTAGTAATAATCAATAATTTAATATTAATATAAAAATAATTTTAAATTTCTTATCGATTTTTCGGTTAACCGTTTAGCAAAAAATCGAAACCGTTATCGTCCTGTTTAACCGCTAATTTTATTGGTACAGTTACTGTACCGTTTCAACTCATTTTTACCGGTACGATTACCTACCATTTAGTCCATTTTTTCGGTTTTTCGGTACGATACATCGGTTCAGGTTTTTATGAACACCCCTAATCCTAACAACTAGATAATCTTGGAATTATAACAAAAAAACTCAAAAAAACAACGAAAATCTCAATGAGCATGAAAGCTCAAACAGAAAATACTCTCTTCCAGTAATTTCTTCATAAATGTTCATAAAATCCAACACTATGACCTAAATTTGGAGTGCTCACCGTAAAGAGCTCAGATAACATAATTATCTCTGAAATATAACATGAGATAAAATGCCTTCTTCACCAAAAGACTCAAACAATCTTGCACAAAGTTCTATCATCAGTTCCGACTGCATCGAGACTTCTTTAAATCGTTATCTAAGTATGGTATACCGCCAATCATCCCAAAACAAAACGTGCATCATGGTGTTTTCTTTGCAATCATCAACATGCCGCAACAACGACAGACAAAAACAAAATAAGAGCACAAAAACAATAAAAAAACAAAAATAACCTAACCGGCGGCCTTAGGAGACAACATAAAAACTAAAAAAATCACCAAAAATCTATATAAAACTGCTGTCAATCATTATCCTGAAACCTAAACTGTTATAAATTACAGTTTTATATAATTTTTTAATAACTCTATTTTAGTAGAAGGGGGAGTAATATATATGTTTAATTTGAAATTTAAATAAATTTATATCTATAGGAGTTTAGTTGACACAATATAAGTTTGGTATTAAGTTGAGAAAAAAATTAATACCGAAATGGAAGAAGTGGATAAATTCAGGTACCAAACTTATAATTAAGCCATTTATATATGTGGAGAGCAATAGCCCGAACATGTTGGAGACGTGGCCAATATCTGAAGCAAAGAAAAAGAGCTTCAATATTATTCGTTTGGATAAATACGGAGCTTCAATTTTGTATACAATGCAGACCACTTTTTTTATAACATTTTTTTTATTCTAGGCAATTCATAAAAATATTACAAAATTAAATAATATAAAAAATATAATACATAAATGATAAACGTGCTAGCTTACATTTTAAGAAATATCAACTCGGTGTAAGGATGAGATTTTGAGACCTCGAGTGTTTACTTTCGAGACTTATCGTATTTTAGCATCATATATAGGAATACGAATAAAAAAGAGTATTAGATGAACTGTTTTTGAATTTTATTGTATTGTTTGTTTATTAAATTAAATAAATGGGTATAAATAAAAAAATTATATTTATATTTTAATCGAACGAGTTTAAATAGAAAATTATTTAGTTTATCAATGTTAACTCTCGAGGTTGATATTTTTTGTATAAAAGATACTTAACGATATTAATATTTATGTCGATTGATTATAATGTAATTATTAATATTTATGTTGGATTATTTTATATCTAAAAAATATGTTTATTTCTTGTCAATGTATTTATTGCTCACGAATATTTTTTTATTATTTGTGAATAATATGTTCATGAGTGTATAATTAGAAATAATCATTATAAAATATGATCGAATTAAAAATATCGAAACTTAAAACTAGAACGAGAGAATTGCCTACTCTGCAAAATTGGTTTCAGCTTACTAAACAATGAATTAAACAAAAAAGAAACTTCAACTTCCACATTTATTATTTCGAAAGGTATCAATGAGCCACTGTGTCCACTTGGAAAAATCATTGTGGGCGAATGAATCAAAGATTCAAAGAGAAAAACATGAAGAAAGTACAGTAAAAACAAAAAGGCAATAGTTTCAACCGCTTAATGATGAATATTACAAGCATTGAGTAAATAATTAACTGAAAAGTTTAAGACCCAACTGAGCCAACACGGATTCATTTCACGGTGTGTTTTTTTCTAAAAAAACTATTGAAAAAACCTGATTAAAAGCTATAATCTGGTTTTGGAAATAAGCTGCCGAGTGGCTTCGGGCCATTGATATTCTCTCTTAAACTCCCTTTAACTTCATTTTCAGCCGCTTTGTCATCTTCTTCACCGTCGAAAGCCGGGTGGCTAAGAATACTGTTGAGCAACTGAGTTCCTCTCAAAGCATTCGTCAATGGCAGATGACCCTCCGGCGTTTCATCGTTGAGTTCCCACGTGAACTCGCTCGGGAAAGCCCTGTAATTGTACTGCTCCATTTCAGTGTCCAGCTTCTTCATCCACCCGACTTTGAGAAAGAACTTGGTGAAATCCTTGTTATCTTTTTGCCACAGTTTTTTCTGGACACTGTACCCGAATCTGTTGTTGCTGTACTGTCTCCATAGCTCGTCGATGGCTTTCAGGTCGGCCTCGGCGATGAACTGCACCTCGGAGAAGAAGACGTAGCTGCGTTTCTGAGCGGCTTCGCCTGCTAGGACTATGAGGAGACTGCGAGTCTCCTCGTCGGCCTGGAAGAAGTTTTGAGTGGAGAGGTGGTGTTGGAGGGTGTCGAAGGAGATAGGTTGTTGTTGGGAGGTGGTAGCGGTGGAAGTTGGAGGGGAAAGAGAGAAGGTTGTGGTTGTGTAGGTTGTTGTGGTGGTGGAGGTGGTGGTAGTGGTGGTGGTGGGGTGGAGGAAGAGGGAGGAAGGAGGAGGAGGGAGGTCGGATTCCGAGGTGGAGAGGCGTTTGAGGAAAGAGTAACGGTGGTGGAGGGAGCCTAGAGAGTTGGTGGTGGTCATAATTTCGGGGGTTGCACTTGTCGATGTGGGATTGTGTGAGAGGTGTGATTGGGGCTTAGATAAGATGCTATGCCATTGTGGAGGGAAATACAAAGGCGCAATTATCAGGATTTGGGGTATTTCAATGCTGGATTCTGATTGGTCAGCTTTGGGTGAGGTTATATCTTTTTATCTCTACTTTCAAATCCTCATGTTAAGTCCTTAATTTAAAACTGAATAAATTAGTCCCTATGAAGAAAAACAACAATTTAGTCGCTGTTAATTTTAAAAGAGAGAAATTAAGAGTAGTTAATTAAAAAAATAATATTATCCATCGATTTTACATATTTTTTCATTAATACAATAATAATTTCAGTTCTAATGATTACGCATTATATCAATATTAGTAATAATTCTAAAATATTTAACAAATTTGGACCAAAGATATTTTCTTACCTTTTTTTGTTAAGTAAATTGTTTTTTAATTTCTATTTTTGGTACAATTATGATGTAAAGAGAGAGGACGTCACTATTTAAGACTTCAATTATAGTTATTGGGGCCAACGACCCAAGATAGGGATGACAATGGATCGAATTTGGATCAGATTTTATAAAGTTTAAGTTCAATCTAATTAATAATAGGACCTAAAAAAATTCAAATACAATCTAATAAAATATCTAAAATTCAAATTTAAATCCTAAAGCCCGAATCCAATTAGTTTTTTCTTTTTTAAAGTAACAACTCAAACAAATTTCTTTAAATAAAAAATAATTTTCATCAAACAAATATATTTAAACTAATAACACAAACAAATCTCAACAAATATTACAATTTAATATAAAATAAAATAAAGTAACAACTCAAATTTCAACTAAAAAAATTCAACAACAAATAAATTATCATTACATAAACTACTATTGTCTTACTAGTCTACTAACATAACTACTTTCCAAATCACAATTGTAAAATATCTAATAAATATTACAATCCAAGATGAAACAAATTCAAAATATAATCAAAATGTAGCCAGCAACTCAAATTTTTCTAAGCTTGTCACAATTCCCACAATGCACGATTTACTGAAGTTAATACTTAAGTCCGAGCATACTTCAAAGCTTCTCAAAATTCTCTTCATATTTAGTATATTTTCCTCGTCTTGATCCAAAAATCTTAATTAACGGACTGACAGGAGGTTTAGCGAAGATCAACCATAGCAGAAACCTTTAAAGCCTAGTGGTAACTTGTTTACTTTTGATTAATCTGTTTTTCGGCAGGAAGATGTCGAAACTGTGTAATGTATTGCCAGGTTCTGTTTTTTATTTTTGTTTTGGGAGAGCATTAGTTTGTATTCCGGCTTATGTGTACTCTTTTTTTCCACTTAGGATTATGGAGGTTTTGAATGAGGCACATAATGCCGGGTAGGCTTATATGAAATTAATAAAATCATATTTGTCGAGCAAAAGCAATATAATCCCAATTCAACTTAATTAAGATTTCAATATATATCTATATTAATATACATAATCCCAATTCAACTTAATTAGGATTTCAATATATATCTATATTTTTTAAATCTAAGAGTTTTAAATGTTTTTATTCGGATTTATATGTGGATCGGACTTAGAACGGATATGGATTCGGATCAGATCATGACAATATCCTTATCCGATCCACCTCCTCTTAAAACTTGGACCTTTTTTCGGATTCAAATTCGGACTTTTTTCGATCGAATTTGTATCGGATTTTTTTCTTCAGATCGAATCGAATTCGGATCAGATTCAAATTATATTGCCATCCCTAACACAATAGCTTTAACCATTGCTTCATGTTGGTGTTGAGGGTACAGTAAGTAAAACTCGACTAAAAAAATTAAAATTTGATTTGGCTTGATTTTCATATATTTGATTCAGATTTTTTTTTAAAAAAAATTGAGTTACTCGTTAAAATAGGACTTGAATAATTCGAAAGTTTGAATAAACATCTTTTTAAAATTTAGCTTCTCAACTTTATATTTATTTAATTTAGTCCCCTAACTGCACTTCTTTGTAATTAATGTTTTCACTCAAAATCCTCTTTTCAAAAAAATAATAAATATATTATATAATTTTAAACGATATCGTATTTATTAAATAACATTACAAATTTTACTTATAGTTATGAAAAATATGAATATATATATATATATATATGTTGTAAATGGTTACATAATGTCGTTTAAATTGGAAACAATAAGTACCATAATATTATAAATATTTACATTAGATTTGAACTGAAATTCAAACAACTCGACTCAACTTAATATTATAAATGTGACTCGACTCGAAAAAAAATCAAAGAAAGTTTGAGTGATAAAATATGACTCGTCAACTTGACTAACTTTAAATGTTTTTACTCAACTCGATCAAATACTCACCCCTAATTGAAGATATTATTTTTTAGTGTTCATAAAGTAAATTTTAAAAATAAAAATAATATTAAATAATTATTTTTACATTCATTAAATTTTAATGGAGGTCATGACAATTAAATTTTACTTATATTACTAACGATGGGTTTTTTTATTTAATTTCCACCATTACGGATATATTATGATTGTCATAAAGTTACTCTCATCATTTATATTGAATATACAAAATATATTAGACTTTGTATAATATTTATATTAGACATTCAATTATTTTATTTTAAAAATATATAACAAATACATTATGTATTTAAATATGCAAGTTTCATATTTGTATACATTTATAATATTTTAAAAATGATTCATATATTCAAATTTTTAGAGAGATTATATTCATATTAAATTTTATAACAAATTATACTCATGATCATCTAATTATGAGCAAAATGTGTCGTTGAATTGTTGAGAGACGAAGTCAGTTTTTTTAAAATTATATTGTACGATTATAATATAATATATGTTTAATAATTTTTTTTAATAACGCATACACATCATTCAGATATGCTACTCGAACTCGAATGACATAAAGCTTTCTTTTCGAACCTTCGGAGCTTGATATGGTTTCTTGTGTTTTTCATGTTTGGAAGGTGTCTCCTCAAGATGAGTTGAGATGGAGTTTTGGCGACAAACCCACGTCCATGCTTTGGCCCATTTTCAAGCTCCGCGTAATTCCTAGGTGATTGCCGGTACTTCTCTTGGGACCTTGATTATGGATGGCCATGAGTCAGGTCGAGTTTAGTTTTTGGTCGATCCGCACCCGGCTTGAAAATGTAACACTTTTATTTAAATTCGACCCAAACCTAAATTTTAGAGTAAAATCTCGAACCGACCCGACCCAATATTTTATGATGTTCCTCCCGACTTAAACTCGAACTCGAATTTTAGAGTAAAACTCTAACCTAACCCGACCCGACATAAATAAAAAATTATTAATTTTCATTATTATTCGATAAAATAGGGAGTTAATTGAAAAAATAAAAATAGAGATGGAGCATTATAATAATTGTTCCATTTTTATTAGACAAAATAGATAGATAATTGAAATATATATAAAGAGAGGGACATTGTAGCAATTATACCTAAATATTTAGAATAAAATTAAACTATTATTTCGGGTTAGGTTGGGTAGGGTATTTTTCACCTTAACACAAACTCGACCCGACCCGGCATTATCCTAAAAAAAATCAAATTTGAACCCGACTCGAACCCGAAATTTTCTTTAAAAAACCCGACCTTATAGGATCGGGTCGGGCCAAAACCCGTCGGGTATAGGTTAAATGGCCATCCCTAGCCTTGATGTGATGGTTCTAAAGACTCTCTTATGGCATTGATGTGAGTATTTCGAGTAGAGTAGAGCATAGTTGAGTTAATTGAACGGATGAGTTTTATTGTATAATTCAAATTTTAAAAAAATGAGCCGAGTTTATGAAAATTTAGTCGAATTGTTCGAGTATATGTTCAAATTTAATTGTAAGTATTTATAATTTTTTATACTAATTAGTTTCAATTTAAACAATTTTCTATAATCGTATACAATATATATACATATTTTTGCGTATTCCTTTTTTACTTGTGTGAATAAGATTTATAATGTTATTTAATAAATCAAATATCATCTAAAATTATAAAATATAGTTATAATATTAATTTAAAGATATTTCGAGGAAAAAATTAATAAGAGTATAAAAAATTAAAGAATTGATGGAAACAAAGAATTTGCTAAAAGTTACCGTTAGAGAACTAAATTGAATGAAATAAAAAACAAGAGACTAAATTGCAAAAAAAAAGAAGAGAAAATTTGTTTTCAAAAAATTAAATTGATGCTACATAGGTATTCTAATTATTCAAATCATATTTTATCATTCAAACGTTATTTGATCTTTTTTAAAAAATCGAGTCAAATTTATAAAATTCGAATTGAATAAAAAAATTAACATTTTCGAGTCAAGTTTTACTCATCGCTACTCCCAAGTCTCAACTTATGTGTTGTAATGCCTTTCCTCTACGCAATGAGAAAGCCATTTGGTGGATGAGAGTGGTTGTTGTTCATTTCATTTTTTGATATAATAATATCTTAGGTCTTTTAATTTAAATATTAATCAAATAAGATCTATATCTCTCTTACTTTTTAGATTTAAAAATTTAATAAATTGTTGTCATTTCTAATGTTTGATCTTAATTCAGTCTTTGTCTCTATATGTGATGGCCTTTTTGGCTTTTTTCTTTTTGGTAAATCCTATCTAATCATAATTCTACCTAGAAGAGAGGAGAAGAAGGACTACATGAGAAGGTATGGAATATTCTTAGCGGGTCTAGAACTCATGACTAAAAAAATAAAATAACAAAGACGAACAGACTGGCCAACCGGCCTTATGTGCTTGCTTGCCTTTTTTGGCTTGCTTTGTTTCAAAATTTGTGTTACTCGTTTTCTTAGGGGCCTCTTGCTTGTCCGGTGTTTGTAATTTTCTATTATGGTACTGAAATTTCCCTTTAATAGTAATAAAAAAACTAGAGATGTTGATGGGCATTTTTATGAAAAAACTCATTTTTAATAGTTATTTAGAAAAATGACTCACAGCCAAAGTTATTTAAAAAATGACCTCTAAATCATTCATGTAAGGCGACCTCGCGCTCTACGAAACGCGAGTACTGAACTCGCTATACATGGATGCACTTTTAGATAACCCAAATTAAAATATGGAATACAACCTCACGTTTTTCAAAATGCGAGGTCCCAGAGAGATTGAAGGGGCGAATGAACTTACAGTAGGATTTACTATAGAGACATTGCGTTTTGCGAATAGCGAGTTCTTTGTAATCTAGGCTAAAAAACAAGGGTGTATAGGTATGTTTAAGGCGTTTTATCGTGTCATTAGTCCGAAATTTTCTAAAATTTTTCAGCTTAGAGGCGTAGTATTAGAAATTATCTTTCATTCGAGATTGATATTGCCACGTAAGAGACATAACAGACAGTGTTAAAAGCGCATTGAAAATGGTTCGAATGCTAGTTTTTGTGCAAGAATAACAAGTTGAAATGGCTTGAAAGGCATGTTGGAGTTGTTTTTCAAGGTTATTAATAGGAAAATCTTCGTAATATTTAAGGTTAGAAGCTTAGTAGTGGTACTTATCTTTCATTTGAGAGTGATATTGGCACAAATGAGACATTGTAAAGGGTATAAAAATCGCTATAAAAATGGTTCTAAACCTTGTTTTTGTGCATGAATAACAAGGTTAAATGCATTGAGAGTCATGTTTGATGGATTTATTCTGGTATTTAACCGCACATTCACGAATGCCTAAGCTTAGAGGCGTAGTATCAGAGGCGTATAATTGTAATTAAAAAGAATTGCAATTAAAAAATGAGAGAAGCTGTAATTTCGAGTCGTTAAATAATTGTAATTATAAATTATGGTGACAAAGCTAATTTTAAGGTGTTGAAATGGTTTGAAAGCTTATCGCGGGTACATGAATTACACGGTGAAATTAATAATTTTCAAACTAATACATAAAAAGAAGAAAATAAATTATTTTGTTAGGCCACGCAGACAGCCAAAATCTACCCTAAACATGCAGTTAATTGTACCCCTGAACATGCTTTCACGTCGTTGGCTAATTAACATGTGTCGTTGATTTAGACAGATAATACCATAGTCGGTCCGAGTTGTTGGACCCTTGAACCTGGTTTCGCGATGTGTGCAGACGAGGATAAGCTTTGTGGATTTTGTGGTAACCATTGATCCTCATCATCCTCAATGGTAGGGCTTAAAATATGGTTACATGCGGTGGTCTTCACCTTTCCTCCACGATGAAGGCGTAAGAAGAAGTTATTTATAGCCTCGATCAAAAGGTTAAGAAGTTTGCGGGCACTTTTGAAAGACCACGATTTCCCTGATATTGCGATTTGTCATTCATATTGAACAAAAACACGAAAGACACATCCCACCAATATTGTTAACGGACCAATAGCTTGTAGTCATCGTGTAACACCCCATTCCTGACCTAGTAGAGAATAGGGTCGAAAAGTGTTACCGGAAGACATTCGGAGATCAAAAGCTTAATCAGAGTTTATAACTTATTCGGAATGTCTTATTAACCTCTTTTAAGACTTAACAGACCTATTTATCAGCAACTTACTCGATTTGGGTAAATTTTAAACTTTTGTAAACTTAGGGACCAAAATGTAAATTTTACAAGTTATGGGTCTTTATCAAAATTTCTTTTTACTAACCTTCAATTGAACTTAACAATTATTTTCCTGTGAAATTTTATCATTAACGGAGGTCATTTACCTATCCGATTAGACCATACAAGACTCAGTGACCATTTTATAAGATATTCAAAACTTTATTCAGTGTTTTTTAATAGAATTAACTAACCCCGTATCGATACACCTTGGTGTCGTATCAATACAAATATGCACAGATTCAAGTTTCAGACTTGAATGACTAAAGCCCTGTATCGATACCACTAGGGTTGTATCGATACAAGACCAAGGTTAACCTTATTTATTAGACTATGTTTCGATACAGCCAAGTCTGTATCGGTACACCATGCAAGGGTAATATCCTAATTTCCAGCAACTTAAGAACTCGTTTCGGTACAACTCAAGATGTACTGGTACCCGCTGACCTTCATTAACCCGTTTCGATACGCCCCTAGGGCCATATCGATACGATTAAAAACTTAAATGCTTCTGTGAGTTCCTGTACCAAAACACCTCTAGGATGTTTCGATACGCCTAGGTTGACCTGAGTTTTTACTGACCAAATATGCACAGCCGTACCGAAACAGGTGTACCCGTATCGGTACGCCCTGCACTGTAATGACAGATTTTACCTGGTGTTTAACCAATTTAACATGTTGAACGATGTCCAAATCCAATGAAATTTTACCAGCAATATTTAATCACTATAATCTACTATCATGCCAAATTTTAGATCCATCTGAATCCATTTACCAGGTTTTTACCTTTTAGTGTTTTTAAGCCTATTTGACAAGTTTTACTATTTTACAAACACACCATATTTCATATATATCACCTAGACACTTTTAGGCTATTACACACATATCAAATAGGAAAATATAACATGTCTAAGCCTTATGCCACCATACTAGGAGTTCAAAACAAAATGTAAGCATACATGGAGTTGATGATAGTGACTTACAACTTCAACCACACGATTGATGCTCGAAATTCCTTCAAGATCCTGAAATGCATGAGACAAATGAATGTTAGGATTATATAGCCTAGTGAGGTAGTTATAACAAATACAAACAAGTTCTTTGATGGCATGTATAATATGTAAGCATGCTCGAATGACATATACATAACCTTAACATATACAAACCATGCTTAACGTCAACATGTTAGCGATCCTATATATTAAATGCAAAATACCTATTCTTCATTTTCCCCTTGGACATAGCAAGCTATGGATATGTGGATTCCCCTATACATCAAATCGTATTGAAAGTAGGCCTTAGTTTTGAGCGGTAGCTCCAGATTCCCTTATACAATCCACCCTGTTTCCCTACATATAGGCCGTAGCCCCAGACCGTAGTCCAATCCTTTACATGATGAGCTCAAGTAACCATATGACATGCCAATTGCATCCAAAGTCCACAAGTGTCCAAGGTTACATGTTTCATCATAAAACTTACCTTCGTGCCCTTAGGTCATATCATATCGGATTGTGACTTGAGCTTTGGCTCCAAGTAACATATCATATCATTTATGCATCATATCAATTCCCATGGATGTCAATGTTAACATTAAACATTTCTCATATATAACATATAATGATTGAATCATAGAACACTGAAATGCACCGAAAGTAATAGGTGACTTTACCACATGAAATTCACACCTTGTAAGCTCTACTCGAGCTATCCAAATGAAGATATAACATACTCTCAAATCAAATATAACCGGGATGGCACCTAGCCGATCCCGAGACACAACTACACCCACTTAATGCTCAGAGGCTTCAAGGTTCTCGAATAACGATCCTCTTACCGTTAGAAGTGCTCGGTAATAAAGATGGTGAAGATGGCTTGTCTTCCACCACTTGAGTTAGTTCAAAAATTAGAGAATTACATTAGATTCGAAACTAATAATTCACAAATGCTTTTCAAGCTTACCAATGCTTATAGACAATATCAAAATAAGGGAAATTAACCATTTAGCACATGGGCTTAGCTTGAACATTCACGACTTAAAATCTTGAAATTAAACTCTGAGGATTGAAGGAATCATCAAATTGACATAGGATTTTTACTCACCAAGCTACAAGCTTCCAAATGGTATATTGAAATTGAACAAAGATCAAAGATTGGATTAAGGTGCTTGGTTGAGCTTGAGGAAGAAGATGGCAATGAAGGTGTGTGCTTGTTTGTTTCCTTCAAACAAGGGTGAGATTGGTTTTGGTAGAGGCAAAGACAAGGATGAGAGATTTTTCTCCATCCATTAAACTTAAACACACAATTATCACTTCATAATGGTTGCCTCCCTAGCAACCAATCAAATGGTTTCCTAGCTTGGGAGGAAACCCTTTTAATAATCATTTAATCCTTATTTTCTTTTCCCTAAACTCATGTTGTCATTTTTGTTCAATGGGATGACTAATTTCACGTGGGTTAAGGGCAAGCAAGGAGGCGATGCACACCACTAATTGCTATAGTTATAAGGGTAGTCCCTCAACTTTCCAAAGTCTGCACTTATGTCTCCGAACTTTGATTTTTCACAATTTAGTCACTAAAAGACTTTCATTCCTTACAAAAAGGTCCAGCAACTTCGATTAAGCCTAAATAACTTTCATTACTTCAAAATGAGGTACAAATAATGAGCAATTACATTATTCGAAAGGGCCAATACAAAAACTTTGATCCGGAACCTAATTTTGACTAGATCAGTTTTCGGGCTGTGACAACTCTTCCCCTTAAGAAAATTCATCCTCAAATTTTCACTCTAACTGAAAAGATGAGGATATTGCTTTTGCATTGTTTCTTCTGGCTCCCACATTCCTTCCTCCACTGCATGACTTCTCTAGAGAACTTTTACTAAGGGCATAAATTTATTTCGAAGTCTCTTGACTTCTCGTGCGAAGATCTGCACTGGTTCCTCCTCGTACGTAAAATTAGATTGAATCTCCACAGACTCTGACTTGATTACATGGGAAGGATCATACCGGTACTTCCGTAGCATAGACACATAGAAGACATTATGGATTCGACTTAACTCTTCAGGGAGAGCTAGTCGGTAAGCAACATGTCTAACTTTCTTGATCACCTCGAATGGGATAAAAAACGAGGACTTAGCTTCTATTTTTTTGCCAAAACGAAGGATCTTCTTCCACGAAGACACTTTAAGGAAAGCTTTCTTACCAACATCATACTAAATGTCCTTTCTTTTCAAATCTGCATAAGCTTTCTGCCGGTCAAAGGCAGCCTTAAGTCGGTCACGAATAATAGTTACCCTTTCTTCGATTTCCTGAAGTAAGTCAGGGCCTAACACCTTGCTTTCACCAAGCTCGGTCTAACAGAGAAGGGTTATACATCTTCTTCCATAATGAGCCATTTTAATCGAAGCTTGGTGACTATTGTTGTATGCAAACTCCACCAATGGTAGGGATTTTCCCACGTATTCCTGATGTCGATAACACAGGCTCGTAGCATATCTTCCAGAATCTACAAAAAAAGTTGAGATTGGTATGAAATACTTATACATATGAATATAAGAGATATAAGGTTACCTAAATAACCCTTTCAGATTGGCCATCGATTTAAGGGTGGAAAGTAGTGCTTAGGTGCACTCGAGTTCCCAAAGCCTCATTTAAGGTTCTCCAAAACTGGAATGCAAAACACGGATCACAGTAAAAAATAATGGACACAGGAACTCCGTGCAAACGGATGACTTTATGAATGCATAACTCATCAAGATTATGCAAGTTGAAGTCCATTCTCACCGGAAGGAAATGAGCATACTTGGTGAATCGATCTACAATGACCCAAATAACATCATTTTTCTTCGGTGTTGTTGGTAGACCACTTACGAAATCCATCATAATATGTTCCTATTTCCATTATGGAAGCTCAAAAGGTTGCAAGAGACCAATAGACACCTTGTGCCTGGCTTTAACCCGTTGGCAGGTCAGACACCTAGGCACAAAGTCTGTGATTTCACCTTTCATACCAGACCACCACTACAACTCCTTCAAGTCTTTATACATTTTGATAGCTTTACGATGAATAGAAAAAATGACTCGAATGTGCCTCACTCAGAATTTGGTTCCGAAGATCTTCATCATCGGAACATATATATACAGATTTGAAAACACAACAATCCTTCGAATTTATAGCAAAGTCGGGATCCGCTTGTCTTTAATCTTAGCAATTAGAGCTTACAACTCCTCGTTAGAATCCTAGGGTGCTTTGATTTGGGACACGATGGTTGACTAAACTTTCAATTCAGCCAACAACTTGCCATGCTTCTTAAGACATAAATGGGCATTCAAATGCCTCAGAGAATGAGTAGGCTTTCGACTAAGGGCATCAGCTACGACATTGACTTTACTGAGATGGTAATCAATGACCAAGTCATAGTCCTTCAAAAGTTCTATCCACTGACGTTGACAAAGATTCAACTCTTTCTGAGTCAAGAGATATTTTAGGTTTTTATAATCAGTGTACAAGTAACACTTCTCACCGTAAAGATAGTGTCTCCAAGTTTTTAGGGCAAACACAACAACTAGCTCTAGATCATGTTAGTTTAGCTCGTATGGCTTAAGTTGACGTGATGCATAGGCTATGATTTTTCCTTTTTGCATCAGTACACAGCCTAATCCCAAGTGGGATGCATCACTGTACACCACGAAGTCCTTGCCCGACTCAGGTTGCACCAAAACAAAGGTATGCATTAAAACCTACTTAAGTTGATCAAAACTCCTTTGTTGTTCCTCGGTCCACACAAAAGGAGTTTCTTTATGGAGAAGCTTCGTCAAGGGTGCAGCAATTATTGAAAACCCTTTAACGAATCTACGCTAGTATCCTGTTAGGCCCAGAAAACTACGAACCTTTCCAACATTCTTCGGAGGGATCCAATCAAGAACTTCTTGAATATTTTTTTGATCAACTTGAATTCCCGCAGAGGATATCATATGTCCCAAAAAGGATACTTCAGATAGCCAGAACTCACATTTGCTGAACCTAACATACAACTGTTTCTCTCGGAGAGTCTGAAGTACAATCGGAGATGTTCTTCATGAGTGGTAAGGGTGTATTCGGTTTGGTTTGGTTCAGTTTTTTTAACAAAATATGAACCGAACCATAGTCTGCGGTTTTTTAAAAGAAAACTGAAACCGAATGGGAAAAATCCCGAAATAATATAAAACGAATTTTACGGTTCGATTCGGTTAAAACCACAGTTTTAACAAGGTTTTTCAAATCCAAAAAATGTAAGAAAAACACATAACATATTTTAATTTATAATTAGACACTTCGATATCAATTTATTTTAAAATTAAGAACAAGAAAACACATGTCTTGAGCTCTTAAAAATCTAAGATTTCAAATAAGAATGAATTAAAAATAACGATGATAACAAAATAAACAACCAATCTAAAAAATAAATCACAGAAAATATTGATTTAATTAATATCCACTCAATGATTCCACATTACCTTAGAACACAAATATCTAGTCTAATATATTGTTTGATTAAAGCCAAAATCAAACATTCAACATCATAAAACAACCTTTTAATAGTAAATATTATAAAAACATATTCTAATTTGAAACACAATATCCAATCAACTTAATATTATAAAAACATATCCAAATATTTTAAGAGACTATCTTAAAAAACAAATCCAAATATTTCAAGAGGTTATCGTTAAAATATATTTGATATGGGTCACAGTGTTTTATTTTTAATTCGGTTTGATATGGAATAAACGGGTTCCACATGGAAAACCCAAAACCGAACCGAATTGAGAAGCTTGGTTTTTAAACGAACCAAAAATCGAACCTCAATATGCAAACTCGGACTGAATCGAACCACAAAGCCCAGTTCGAGTCAGTTTTTTAGTTTTCTCAATTTTGTTGATCACCCCTAATAAGTGGCAATGTCCTTGGAATAGATCAAAATGTCATCTATAAACACAACCATGAATTTATCTAGATATGGCCGAAAAACACGATTCATCAAGTCCATAAAGGCTGCAGGGTGCATTTGTAAGCCCGAAAGGTATTACCAGAAACTCATAATGGCCGTATCTAGTTCAGAATGCAGTCTTTGGGATGTTAGACTCCCTCACTAGCATTTGATAGTACCCAGATCGCAAGTCTATCTTAGAGAAGACAGAGGCACCCTTCAACTGATCGAAGTGATCATTAATCCTCGAAACGGATACTTATTCTTGATTGTTACTTTATTCAATCAAGATAGTCAATGCACAAACACATTGACCCACATTCTTCTTAACAAACAAAATCGATGCTCTCCCGGGGTGAGGAACTCGGTTGGATAAATCTTTCGTCCAAAAGATCTTGGATTTGGGCCTTTAACTCTTTTAATTTGACCGAGCCATCCTATACGGAGCAATGGAGACTGGTGTAGTCCCCTGGTTGCACTTCACCTGAATTCTACTTAGGTCGGGAGAGTCCTGAAAGTTTATTGGGAAACACATCAGGAATTTCTTCACTACCGACACATTTTTTGAGCTTTGGACATTCTTTGGACTCTATAGCACACATGATAGTTTTATTAGGCTCGGGTTTGGTTTTCATCAAAGTTATGCTTTCTTTGCCAAGCCTACGGAGGTATAGCTTTTATTCGAATAGTCTATCCAGGCTTGATGTTCACCTAACCAATCAAGGCCTAGGATAAGATCGAACTCACGAAAAGGCAAAGCCATCAAATTGGGCAGAAATAGGATCCCTTGGATCCTTAGAGGACAAGCTTTACAGATCAACCGTATAACCACACTATCTCCTAGTAGGTTAGAGACGACTATCTCAGAGGTGACTGGTTTGGGTTCTAGGGAATAATTCCCAATCAATGGTTCACTAATAAAGGAATACGTAGACCTTGGATCCACTAAAGCATAAAATAAGATCATAACAAAATTCCACCATACCCGCAATCACATCAGGATCATCTTCATACTCTCGGCCTCAAATGTGGTACATCTAGGCTGAGACTTGAAGGTCACGGCCCACTAAAGGAAAGCTCATGTTGCGAGGTTTTCCCGCTGATCCAGACTGCACTTGTTTCACTCCTTATCCCTTGGCAGAATTGTTCTGAGAAGCCACAAAGGTAGGAGCATTTGGGTTCTACGAACATTGCCTAATAAAGTGTCCAGTTTCACCGTAAAGATAGCAAGATCCTTCTATCTGCAACACTGCCCGGGATACCTCTTCTGAAAAAAGTTTCATAAAAGAATCTGTGAACCTCTTCTAGAACCAATCATACTATCAACCGAAACTGTACGAGCAACAGATATTCCCGGAGATTAGGATTGTTGCACATATTCTATCCTTGGTGGTTGCTGAAAGGTGGCAGACTTTTGGTCCCACTGTCTACCCTTATTCTAAGGTATGAGAGGCTTGGAATCATCTCAGAATCTCTTATCGGATCTGGCTTGGTTCAATTTCCTTATCTCATAAGCCTTATGGGAGGATTTAGTGGCAATTTCCCAGTTGACCAAAGTCTGAAAGTCCTATAACTCCAAGGCAGTGAAGAAATGATATAATTCATCACAAAGGCCATCGATGAACATTCTATATTTTTTCTTCTCAGTGCGTATGGTCTCCGTACCATACCTCAAGGATTTGTAGAAATCATGTATGTATTATCCCACGGGTCTTCCTTCTTGTCTTAGATGGATGAACTTCTTACGTCTTTCAGCGATATAATGCTCACTAATGTACTTCTTGCAGAACTCCTAAAGGAAGAAGTCCCATGTAACTCTATGCTCAGGTAGTGTAAGTGTCACGGTATCCCACCAGCTCTAACCACTTTAGAAATCAATACCAGAGCACACTCCAGCTTGTGTTCGTCAAGACATTTCATTTGCTTATTTAGGACTTTAAGAGTGTTTTCCAGCCATTACTCTACTATTTCAGGATTGTCTTGTTTCTGGCCGGTGAATGTGTAAATCAAGTATTGTCTGAGCTTGTCGATAGGAGGTCTCAAAACAAATGAGAACGCTTCAACATGCTTAGGTGGCTGCTCTTGTATGAGAGACACGACCACCTGCTTGATCATCTCAGCCATGGACATCAAATACTCTTGCTGAGCGGGAGGCATCAGAGGAGGATTGAGTGGTTTCTTCTGCCCTACCTGTTCAGGTCGAGATTTAGCTTCAAGATTGTCCCCCTATGTCGAGGAGGATCCGAAATGTGGTTCTATTACGATATGTCTATCGTTGGGCGTAGACATTTTTAAATCTAATCAAACAGAAAAGGTTAGATCGTGTCAGTTACAAGTCACGGATAACATACACAAATGTAACACCCCCTTCCCGGCCTAGTAGAGAACTGGGTCAGAAAGTGTTTTCGAAAGACATATTCGGAGATCGAAAGCTCAATTGGAGTTTGGAACTTATTTAGAATGTCTTATTAACCTCTTTTAAGACTTAAAATCTTGAAATTAAACTCTGAGGATTGAAGGAATCATCAAATTGACATAGGATTTTTACTCACCAAGCTACAAGCTTCCAAATGGTATATTGAAATTGAACAAAGATCAAAGATTGGATTAAGGTGCTTGGTTGAGCTTGAGGAAGAAGATGGCAATGAAGGTGTGTGCTTGTTTGTTTCCTTCAAACAAGGGTGAGATTGGTTTTGGTAGAGGCAAAGACAAGGATGAGAGATTTTTCTCCATCCATTAAACTTAAACACACAATTATCACTTCATAATGGTTGCCTCCCTAGCAACCAATCAAATGGTTTCCTAGCTTGGGAGGAAACCCTTTTAATAATCATTTAATCCTTATTTTCTTTTCCCTAAACTCATGTTGTCATTTTTGTTCAATGGGATGACTAATTTCACGTGGGTTAAGGGCAAGCAAGGAGGCGATGCACACCACTAATTGCTATAGTTATAAGGGTAGTCCCTCAACTTTCCAAAGTCTGCACTTATGTCTCCGAACTTTGATTTTTCACAATTTAGTCACTAAAAGACTTTCATTCCTTACAAAAAGGTCCAGCAACTTCGATTAAGCCTAAATAACTTTCATTACTTCAAAATGAGGTACAAATAATGAGCAATTACATTATTCGAGCAGGGCCAATACAAAACTTTTGATCCGGAACCTAATTTTGACTAGATCAGTTTTCGGGCTGTGACAACTCTTCCCCTTAAGAAAATTCATCCTCAAATTTTCACTCTAACTGAAAAGATGAGGATATTGCTTTTGCATTGTTTCTTCTGGCTCCCACATTCCTTCCTCCACTGCATGACTTCTCTAGAGAACTTTTACTAAGGGCATAAATTTATTTCGAAGTCTCTTGACTTCTCGTGCGAAGATCTGCACTGGTTCCTCCTCGTACGTAAAATTAGATTGAATCTCCACAGACTCTGACTTGATTACATGGGAAGGATCATACCGGTACTTCCGTAGCATAGACACATAGAAGACATTATGGATTCGACTTAACTCTTCAGGGAGAGCTAGTCGGTAAGCAACATGTCTAACTTTCTTGATCACCTCGAATGGGATAAAAAACGAGGACTTAGCTTCTATTTTTTTGCCAAAACGAAGGATCTTCTTCCACGAAGACACTTTAAGGAAAGCTTTCTTACCAACATCATACTAAATGTCCTTTCTTTTCAAATCTGCATAAGCTTTCTGCCGGTCAAAGGCAGCCTTTTAAGTCGATCACGAATAATAGTTACCCTTTCTTCGATTTCCTGAAGTAAGTCAGGGCCTAACACCTTGCTTTCACCAAGCTCGGTCTAACAGAGAAGGGTTATACATCTTCTTCCATAATGAGCCATTTTAATCGAAGCTTGGTGACTATTGTTGTATGCAAACTCCACCAATGGTAGGGATTTTCCCACGTATTCCTGATGTCGATAACACAGGCTCGTAGCATATCTTCCAGAATCTACAAAAAAAGTTGAGATTGGTATGAAATACTTATACATATGAATATAAGAGATATAAGGTTACCTAAATAACCCTTTCAGATTGGCCATCGATTTAAGGGTGGAAAGTAGTGCTTAGGTGCACTCGAGTTCCCAAAGCCTCATTTAAGGTTCTCCAAAACTGGAATGCAAAACACGGATCACAGTAAAAAATAATGGACACAGGAACTCCGTGCAAACGGATGACTTTATGAATGCATAACTCATCAAGATTATGCAAGTTGAAGTCCATTCTCACCGGAAGGAAATGAGCATACTTGGTGAATCGATCTACAATGACCCAAATAACATCATTTTTCTTCGGTGTTGTTGGTAGACCACTTACGAAATCCATCATAATATGTTCCTATTTCCATTATGGAAGCTCAAAAGGTTGCAAGAGACCAATAGACACCTTGTGCCTGGCTTTAACCCGTTGGCAAGTCAGACACCTAGGCACAAAGTCTGTGATTTCACCTTTCATACCAGACCACCACTACAACTCCTTCAAGTCTTTATACATTTTGATAGCTTTACGATGAACAGAAAAAATGACTCGAATGTGCCTCACTCAGAATTTGGTTCCGAAGATCTTCATCATCGGGAACATATATACAGTTTTGAAAACACAACAATCCTTCAGAATTTATAGCAAAGTCGGGATCCGGCTTGTCTTTAATCTTAGCAATTAGAGCTTACAACTCCTCGTTAGAATCCTAGGGTGCTTTGATTTGGGACACGATGGTTGACTAAACTTTCAATTCAGCCAACAACTTGCCATGCTTCTTAAGACATAAATGGGCATTCAAATGCCTCAGAGAATGAGTAGGCTTTCGACTAAGGGCATCAGCTACGACATTGACTTTACTGAGATGGTAATCAATGACCAAGTCATAGTCCTTCAAAAGTTCTATCCACTGACGTTGACAAAGATTCAACTCTTTCTGAGTCAAGAGATATTTTAGGTTTTTATAATCAGTGTACAAGTAACACTTCTCACCGTAAAGATAGTGTCTCCAAGTTTTTAGGGCAAACACAACAACTAGCTCTAGATCATGTTAGTTTAGCTCGTATGGCTTAAGTTGACGTGATGCATAGGCTATGATTTTTCCTTTTTGCATCAGTACACAGCCTAATCCCAAGTGGGATGCATCACTGTACACCACGAAGTCCTTGCCCGACTCAGGTTGCACCAAAACAAAGGTATGCATTAAAACCTACTTAAGTTGATCAAAACTCCTTTGTTGTTCCTCGGTCCACACAAAAGGAGTTTCTTTATGGAGAAGCTTCGTCAAGGGTGCAGCAATTATTGAAAACCCTTTAACGAATCTACGCTAGTATCCTGTTAGGCCCAGAAAACTACGAACCTTTCCAACATTCTTCGGAGGGATCCAATCAAGAACTTCTTGAATATTTTTTTGATCAACTTGAATTCCCGCAGAGGATATCATATGTCCCAAAAAGGATACTTCAGATAGCCAGAACTCACATTTGCTGAACCTAACATACAACTGTTTCTCTCGGAGAGTCTGAAGTACAATCGGAGATGTTCTTCATGAGTGGTAAGGGTGTATTCGGTTTGGTTTGGTTCAGTTTTTTTAACAAAATATGAACCGAACCATAGTCTGCGGTTTTTTAAAAGAAAACTGAAACCGAATGGGAAAAATCCCGAAATAATATAAAACGAATTTTACGGTTCGATTCGGTTAAAACCACAGTTTTAACAAGGTTTTTCAAATCCAAAAAATGTAAGAAAAACACATAACATATTTTAATTTATAATTAGACACTTCGATATCAATTTATTTTAAAATTAAGAACAAGAAAACACATGTCTTGAGCTCTTAAAAATCTAAGATTTCAAATAAGAATGAATTAAAAATAACGATGATAACAAAATAAACAACCAATCTAAAAAATAAATCACAGAAAATATTGATTTAATTAATATCCACTCAATGATTCCACATTACCTTAGAACACAAATATCTAGTCTAATATATTGTTTGATTAAAGCCAAAATCAAACATTCAACATCATAAAACAACCTTTTAATAGTAAATATTATAAAAACATATTCTAATTTGAAACACAATATCCAATCAACTTAATATTATAAAAACATATCCAAATATTTTAAGAGACTATCTTAAAAAACAAATCCAAATATTTCAAGAGGTTATCGTTAAAATATATTTGATATGGGTCACAGTGTTTTATTTTTAATTCGGTTTGATATGGAATAAACGGGTTCCACATGGAAAACCCAAAACCGAACCGAATTGAGAAGCTTGGTTTTTAAACGAACCAAAAATCGAACCTCAATATGCAAACTCGGACTGAATCGAACCACAAAGCCCAGTTCGAGTCAGTTTTTTAGTTTTCTCAATTTTGTTGATCACCCCTAATAAGTGGCAATGTCCTTGGAATAGATCAAAATGTCATCTATAAACACAACCATGAATTTATCTAGATATGGCCGGAACACACGATTCATCAAGTCCATAAAGGCTGCGGGTGCATTTGTAAGCCCGAAAGGTATTACCAGAAACTCATAATGGCCGTATCTAGTTCAGAATGCAGTCTTTGGGATGTTAGACTCCCTCACTAGCATTTGATAGTACCCAGATCGCAAGTCTATCTTAGAGAAGACAGAGGCACCCTTCAACTGATCGAAGTGATCATTAATCCTCGGTAACGGATACTTATTCTTGATTGTTACTTTATTCAACTGAAGATAGTCAATGCACAAACACATTGACCCACATTCTTCTTAACAAACAAAATCGATGCTCTCCAGGGTGAGGAACTCGGTTGGATAAATCTTTCGTCCAAAAGATCTTGGATTTGGGCCTTTAACTCTTTTAATTTGACCGGAGCCATCCTATACGGAGCAATGGAGACTGGTGTAGTCCCCGGTTGCACTTCAATTCTGAATTCTACTTCTTAGGTCAGGGAGAGTCCTGAAAGTTTATTGGGAAACACATCAGGGAATTTCTTCACTACCGACACATTTTCGAGCTTTGGACATTCTTTGGACTCTATAGCACACATGATAGTTTTATTAGGCTCGGGTTTGGTTTTCATCAAAGTTATGCTTTCTTTGCCAAGCCTACGGAGGTATAGCTTCTTATTCGAACAGTCTATCCAGGCTTGATGTTCAGCTAACCAATCAAGGCCTAGGATAAGATCGAACTCACGAAAAGGCAAAGCCATCAAATTGGGCAGAAATAGGATCCCTTGGATCCTTAGAGGACAAGCTTTACAGATCAACCGTATAACCACACTATCTCCTAGTAGGTTAGAGACGACTATCTCAGAGGTGACTGGTTTGGGTTCTAGGGAATAATTCCCAATCAATGGTTCACTAATAAAGGAATACGTAGACCTTGGATCCACTAAAGCATAAAATAAGATCATAACAAAATTCCACCATACCCGCAATCACATCAGGATCATCTTCATACTCTCGGCCTCAAATGTGGTACATCTAGGCTGAGACTTGAAGGTCACGGCCCACTAAAGGAAAGCTCATGTTGCGAGGTTTTCCCGCTGATCCAGATCGCACTTGTTTCACTCCTTATCCCTTGCGTAATGTTCGGTAAGCCACAAAGGTAGGAGCATTTGGGTTCTACGAACATTGCCTAATAAAGTGTCCATTTCACCGTAAAGATAGCAAGATCCTTCTATCTCGCAACACTTGCCCGGGATACCTCTTCTCAAAAAGTTTCATAAAAAAGAATCATGAACCTCTTCTAGAACCAATCATACTATCAACCAAACTGCATTTGAGCAAATGTATATTCCCGGAGATTAGGATTGTTGCACATATTCTATCCTTGGTGGTTGCTGAAAGGTGGCAGACTTTTGGTCCCACTGTCTACCCTTATTCTAAGGTATGAGAGGCTTGGAATCATCTCAGAATCTCTTATCGGATCTGGCTTGGTTCAATTTCCTTATCTCATAAGCCTTATGGGAGGATTTAGTGGCAATTTCCCAGTTGACCAAAGTCTGAAAGTCCTATAACTCCAAGGCAGTGAAGAAATGATATAATTCATCACAAAGGCCATCGATGAACATTCTACATTTTTTCTTCTCAGTGCGTATGGTCTCCGTACCATACCTCAAGGATTTGTAGAAATCATGTATGTATTATCCCACGGGTCTTCCTTCTTGTCTTAGATGGATGAACTTCTTACGTCTTTCAGCGATATAATGCTCACTAATGTACTTCTTGCAGAACTCCTAAAGGAAGAAGTCCCATGTAACTCTATGCTCAGGTAGTGTAAGTGTCACGGTATCCCACCAGCTCTAACCACTTTAGAAATCAATACCAGAGCACACTCCAGCTTGTGTTCGTCAAGACATTTCATTTGCTTATTTAGGACTTTAAGAGTGTTTTCCAGCCATTACTCTACTATTTCAGGATTGTCTTGTTTCTGGCCGGTGAATGTGTAAATCAAGTATTGTCTGAGCTTGTCGATAGGAGGTCTCAAAACAAATGAGAACGCTTCAACATGCTTAGGTGGCTGCTCTTGTATGAGAGACACGACCACCTGCTTGATCATCTCAGCCATGGACATCAAATACTCTTGCTGAGCGGGAGGCATCAGAGGAGGATTGAGTGGTTTCTTCTGCCCTACCTGTTCAGGTCGAGATTTAGCTTCAAGATTGTCCCCCTATGTCGAGGAGGATCCGAAATGTGGTTCTATTACGATATGTCTATCGTTGGGCGTAGACATTTTTAAATCTAATCAAACAGAAAAGGTTAGATCGTGTCAGTTACAAGTCACGGATAACATACACAAATGTAACACCCCCTTCCCGGCCTAGTAGAGAACTGGGTCAGAAAGTGTTTTCGAAAGACATATTCGGAGATCGAAAGCTCAATTGGAGTTTGGAACTTATTTAGAATGTCTTATTAACCTCTTTTAAGACTTAAAAAACCTATTTATCAGCAACTTACTCGATTTGGGTTAATTTTAAACTTTTGTAAACATAGGGACCAAAATGTAAATTTTACAAGTTAAGGGTCTTTATCATAATTTCTTTTTACTAACCTTCAATTGAACTAATCAATTATTTGCTTGTGAAATTTTATCACTAACGGAGTTCATTTACCTATCCGATTAGACCATACAAGATTTAGTGACCATTTTATAAGATATTCAAACCTATATTCAATGCTTTTTAACAGAATTAACTAACCCCGTATTGATACAGATATGCACATATTCAAATTTTAGACTTGAATGACTAAAGCCATGTATCGATACCACTAGGGTTGTATCGATACAAGTTGACCTTACTTATTAGACCATGTTTTGGTACATCTAAGCTAGTATCGGTACAACATACAAGGGTGATATCCTAATTTCCAGCAACTCAAGAACTCGTTTCGGTATAGCTCAAGATGTACCGGTACCTGTTGACCTTCATTGACCCGTTTCTATACGCCTCTAGGGCTGTATCGATACGATTAAAAACTTAAATGCTTCTGCGAGTTTCCATACTAAAACACCTCTAGGACGTTTCGATACGTCTAGGTTGACCTGAGTTTTGACTAGCCAAATGTGCACAGCCGTACCAAAATAGGTGGACCCGTATCGGTACGCCCTGCACTGTAATGATAGATTTTGCCTGGTGTTTAATCAATTTAATCTATTGAACAATGTCCAAATCCAATGAAATTTTACCAGCAATATTTAATCACTATAATCTACTATCATGCCAAATTTTAGAGCCATATGAATCCATTTACTAGGTTTTCACCTTTTAGTGTTTTTAATCTCATTTGACTAGTTTTACTATTTTACAAACACACCATATTTCATATATATCACCTAGACACTTTTAGGCTATTACACACATATCAAAATATGCAAATATAACATGTCTAAGTCTTATGCCACTATACTAGGAGTTCAAAAAAATGTAAGCATACATGGCGTTGATGAGAGTGACTTGCAACTTCAACCACACGATCGAAGCTCGGATTTCTTTCAAGATCCTAAAATGTATGAGATAGACGAATGTTAGGCTTACATAGCCTAGTGAGGTAGTTATAACAAATGCAAACAAGTTCTTGGATGACATGTATAACATGTAAGCATGCTCAAATGACATATACATAACATTAACATATACAAATTATGCTTAACGTCAATATGTTAGCGATCCCATATACTAAATGCAAAATACATATTCTTCATTTTTCCCTTAGACATAGCAAGCTATGGATACGTGAAATCCCTTATACACCAAATCATATCGAAAGTAGGCCTTAGCCTTAAGCCGTAGCTCTAGAGTCCCTTACACAATCCACCATTTTTTCCCCACATATAGGCCGTAGCCCCAGACTGTAGTCTAATCCCTTTCATGATGAGCTCAAGTAACCTTATGGCATGTCAATTGTATCCAAAGTCCACAAGTGTCCAAGGTTACATGTTTCATTATAAACTTACCTTTGTGCCCTTAGGCCATATCATATCGGATTGTGAATTGAGCTTTGGCTCTAACTAACATACCATATCATTTATACATCATATCAATTCCTATGTATGTCAATGTTAACATTAAACATTTCTCATATATAACATATAATGATTGAATCACAAAACACTGAAATGCATCGAAAGTAATATGTGACCTTACCATTCTTACCACATGAAATTCATACCTTGTAAGCTCTACTCGAGCTATCCATTGAAGATATAATATAGACTCAAATCAAACGTAACCAGGATGGTACCTAGTTGATCCCAAAACACAACTACACTCACCTAATGCTCGGAGGCTTCAAAGTTCTCGAATAACGATCTCCTTATTGTTGGAAGTTCTCGGTAATGAAGATGATGAAGATAACTTGTCTTCCACCACTTGAGCTAGTTCAAAAATTGGAGAATTACATTACAGTCAAAACTAATGATTCACAAACATCTTTCAAGCTTACCAATGCTTGTAGACAACATCAAAATAAGGGAAATTAACCATTTAACACATGGGTTTAGCTTGAACATTCAAGACTTAAAATCTTGAAATTAAACTCTAAGTATTGATAGAATCATGAAATTGACATATGGGTTTTACTCACCAAGCTAAAAGCTTCCAAATGGTATATTAAAATTGAACAATATTCAAAGATTGGATTAAGGTGCTTGGTTGAGCTTGAGGAAGAAGATGGCAATGGAGGTGCGTGCTTGCTTGTTTCCTTCAAACAAGGGTGAGATTGGTTTCGGTGAGGCAAAGACAATGATGAGAGAATTTTCTCCATCCATTAAACTTAAACACACAATTATCACTTTATAATGGTTGTCTCCCAAGCAAACAATCAAATGGTTTCCTAGCTTGGGAGGAAACCCTTTTAATAATCATTTAATCCTTATTTTCTTTTCCCTAAACTCATGTTGTCATCTTTGTTCAATGGGATGAATAATTTCACGTGGGTTAAGGGCAAGCAAGGAGGTGATGTACACCACTAATTGGTATAATTACGAAGGTAGTCCCTCAACTTTCCAAAGTCTGCACTTATGTCTCCAAACTTTGAATTTTCATAATTTAGTCACTAAAAGACTTTCATTCCTTACAAAAAGGTCCAACAACTTCGATTAAGCCCAAATAACTTTCATTACTTCAAAATAGTGTATAAAGATTGAGCAATTACATTATTCAGGCACGACCGATACAAAATTTCTGATCACCGAAACCTAATTTTGACTAGACCGATTTTCAGGGTACATCGTATAAATACAACTACGTATACCAACAAGTCACAATATTAGGGAAATCTATTTGTAAAACTTTTTCATGATACGCGATTTCTTGCCATTAGTAGCTGGAATTGAATATTCTCTTCGAATCTGATAGCAATTGAACCCATGATGTTGATCAACTACAATGGATGAAAAATGCTAGTGGGTTTGTTGGCCTCGCTTCTGCCTTATATAAGTATACTTTTGTGTCCTCCAAAACGCGAGGTATGTTGACACGTGTTTCTTAGACCTTGCGGTCTACAAAACGCGAGGTCCAAATAAATTCCTGACGTGTCACCACCAAAGTACGCCACAGATTTGACATGTTACTGGACCTTGCTATATGCAGAGCGCGATGTCTATTAACTTTTTTATTTTTTATAAAATTCCACTATCTACAAATTGTATGAGAGATGCTGCAAATGGTTTGCGTGAATTCATATTGATTGGCGTAACATTTTTTACTCTTGTAATTGTAATTGTAAGTAAATAGGATTTAAAATTGAGAATTGTAATTATAAATATACTTTTACGATGTTAAGCAATTACAATTATAAATGATCTGTAATTCTAATTAGCAGGTGTAACAAACGTGTTGAAGATGGTTATGAAGCTTGTTTTTTGCAAGAATAATAATGTAAATCTATTACTTTTCAAACTAATACATAAAATGGAGAAAATAGATTATGACATTGTAACCGGTCAAAATACCCCTAAACATGCTTTGATGATGTGGGCAACCCCTAATAAGCTTCGAAGATTTCTTCGTACCCACTAATCATCATATGAGAAGAAATTCATATAGGCAGTCCCGATCCTGACCAAAAAGGGCATATTGTACATTACTACCATAAACATGTAGTTCGTGGATGTTGAGGTCTCGCCATAGTCGTCTGATTGTACCCCTACGCGGTGTTGCTCTGCGTCGAGCTGAAGCATATAGGCTGATATTGGCATATACGAGACATTGTAACCGGTCAAATATACCCTTAAACATGTTTACTTTGACGGTGTGTGCAGTCGAAGATTTTGAGGTCCCCCGAAGGCTACAATTGCGACCCACTTTTATCATCATCTGTAATGGTAGAGGCTTTGAATACGGTTACATGTTGTGGTCTTCACCTAGCCTCCACGATTAAGGCGTAAAAATAAGTTACCCTCAACTTCCAACAAAAGGTGAAGAAGATTTTCGGCACATTAAGAAGACCACGTTTTTTTTATATTGCGAATTGTCGTTCATCTTGAACCAAAATATGTTACAATTGTCTCACGAAAACTATAAACCCATGAAAAGTATGTAGTCGTCATATAGATGCAACTACAAATCCAAATGAACCATAATACCAGGAAAATATCTTTGCAGTAGAATTTCCCAGATACATGGTTTGTTCTTATTATTAGCTGTCACTCAATTTTTTCTTCGGATATGATGGAAACTGGCAGCACTTTAGACAACTTTAGACAAAGTTGGTAGCAAATTTTGGTGGGTATGTTTGCCTCTGCTTCTGCATTATGTAGGGATATATTCACGTCCTCTAAAATGCGATGGATTTGGCACGTTTTGAGTGACCTTGTAGTTTGTGGAACGTGAGGTCCGCATAGATTCCTGACGCGGCAGGCCCGAGTATGCCGTAGATCTGACATGTCAATAGACCTCGCCTTTTGCAAACAACAAGGTTATTTTATTTTTTTAATTTTTTTGTTTTAAGAGTAATGCCGGTGTAGAAAGATTGTGTACAATTTGTATCAATTGGTATTGGGAAATAGGAGAGACATTTTCAACGTTGCAAAAATTTGCATTGTTCAATTGTACCCCTAAACTGTAACCTTAACGAAGAGATTTTATTATTCAAAAAAATAGTAGTACAATAAGAAAGTACAATTCATTAATACGAGGCTTGAGCAATTAGGGGGACAATAAAATTATTACATTTATAAGTGGTAGAAGATCCTCAACTTGTTTTGCTATCTTGGTCTCATCCTTAGTCAAGTTGTTCAATTGTACCTCTAAACAATCGATTCTCTTCTTCGAGCTCATTTGGCGTATTTAGGGTTGATATTGGCATTGTAACCGGTCGATTGTACCCCTAAACATACTTTCACGAAGTGAGCAGATAAACAAGCTTCGTGGATTTCGTGTGCCCACAAAGACGGTCAATCCTACCTACTGATCATCATCGTCTGCAATGGTAGGAGCTTTAACTTCGGTTACATGCGGCGGTCTTCCTGCAGCCCTCGTGATGAAGGCGTAAAATTAATTTTACCGCAACCTCGAACAAAAGGTCAAGAGGTTTGCGGGCACTTGAAAAAGACCACTAATTTTCCAGATATTGTGATTTGTTGTTTATCTTGAACAAAAACACAGAAGGCACATCCCACCAATATTGTTAACTAACCAAATGAATGTAGTCATGATATAAATACAACTATATATACCAACAAATTGTAATATCATGAAAGTGCATTTGTAATCGAATTTTCCTGATACGCGATTTGGTGCCATTAGTAGCCACAATTGAATATTTCATTTCGGATTTGACAGCAATTGAACCGAACCGCTTGATCCACTAAAGTTGGGAGGAAATAATGGTGGGTTTGTTTGCCTCTGCTTCTGCATTATATAAGGATATATTCGCGTCCTTCAAAACGTGATGGATGTTTTCAATGACCTCGCGGTATGTAGAACGCGAGGTCCACAGAGATTCCTAACGTGGCAGTCCCGACTACGCCGTAGATCTGACATGTCATTGGACTTCGTTTTTTTGCAGATAGCGAGGTCTATTTATTTTTTGTTTTAAGATTAAATTCGGTGAAGAAAGATTGTAGATAATTTGTATCGATTGGTATTGGGAAATAGGAGAGGCATTTTCAACGTTGAAAAAATCGCGTTCAAAATGGTTCCAAACCAAAAGAAACTGTACGAAGTGATTTTATTATTTAGAAAAAATAGTAGTACAATAACAAAAGTACAATTAATTAATCTGGGGGCCTGAGCGATGAGGGCATTTGTTCCTCTAGTGTCTGGGATTCCTACATCTGGTGCATAGTTTTGGCTTCCCGATTTTTTGTCGATGTTCAACCAAATCCTCAGTACAGTAAATTCGCGTTGATCGTGGACGACCTTCCTTTCTGCGTCGCATTCCAAGATCTTCTCAAATAATTATGATTTTCTCAAATAATTACAACAATTAGGATCTTCTCAAATAATTAGTATTTTTCATATCTTTAAAACCTTTTTCGAATATTACATCAAATAATTACGTCATATTATATTATATATTCGAATAATTACAATTTATTAAATTACATATTAAAAAATTAGGTTAAGAAATTATATCTACATCAGAGGGTATTTAAGGGTATTAAGATATTTCATTTATTAGGGAACAGTTTCTAAACGGTCAAAGGAACTCGCTATTCGCAAAACGCGAGGTCTTTATAGTAAATCCCGCGATAAATTTATCTGCTCCTTCAATTTCTCTGGGAACTCGCGTTTTGAAAAAATGAGTTATCTGAAAAAGTGCATCCACGTAGGACAAAACTTGCTATATGTAGAGAGCGAGTTCAGTACTCGCGTTTCGTGGAGCACAAGGTCGTCTTAGGTAGACGATTTGGGGGTCATTTGTCTAAATAACTTTGGTTGGGGGCCATTTTTCTAAATAACTATTAAAAATAAGTTGTTTTCATAAAAGGCTTAAATGAAAAACATGTGCCAAAGTATACTTCTTTTGAACTTTAGGTGCCTAAAGTATTTTTCTGTAAAAATAGGCACCTAAAGTTTCAACAGTTATAATTTTAGGTGCCTGACTGTTAAAGGGGTGTTAAAAAATTGTCAACTAATCAATGCTCGACACGTGGCACTAATTTTATTTTTAATTTTTTAAGGAAAAAACTCAGAATTTTTAATTTTTAAAAAAATCAAATCCCTAAAATTACCCAAACACCCAATCGTCGTTGTAATACTCATTTTATGTCTGGGCAGTAATCACTTTTTTGACCAAATATAGTATTATTATTATTAATTAAAAGAAAAAATCAAAAAAATAAAAAAGTAAACAACCGTGGATACCATGCAAGGCATCCACGCAATCTTACTTTCCACTTACGCCCAACCCCAATTGCTATATAAAGGCAGCCTTGAATTGAGAACAAAGACAATTGAATTGTACCAAGCCAAAACAATGGCATGAATAGCCATTCGGCTATGGCAAAAGTAATCGGGGCAGTGCCCCTTTATATTCGAGAGCAGTATCCTTACCGGGGAATTATTGAATTATTTCTCGGACAGTTTGTTCAATCAGAGGTTTTGCTGAGGTCCGTTTGAGATGATTTTTGGGCCACGGCCAGATAATGCCGAGATCTCACTAGGGGTTGGTCGAAGTTTTTTTGCAGGCTTTTTGTAGGGTAACTTTCGATCTTTATTTTTAATGTTGCTTTAAATATAGGGTAATATATATGTAATTATCAACATGTTGTTGTAATAAATATATTTTGTATGCCATGTTTATTCGTGTATTTTAAGTTATTAAGTTATTTATAATGTTTTTTATTATTGACATGTTTTTTTTTGTATTTTATGATTGTGTTTTATTTATTATTTACATGAATAAAATATATTTATTAATCAAATTTTAAATTAAAATGACTATCTTTATTAGAGATTATTAGTGAAAAGCGTACCTCGAGCGTAAGGGGTGCCGCTTTCCGTTAATCTCTATCACAAAATATCATTTTTAACTCTAAATTATAATTTTTAAAACAGATCCCTTCATTCGGGAACTAACAGAAATTATGCCCCGAGCGTAGGGGCGTAAATTTCTTTCGTATAAAGAAATATTCTTTTAAATATTTTAAGGAATCACAAATTTTTAAATTAAATTCAAATACTTAATTTCTATCATTAAAACAATATATAATCGACTAGGTACCAAATTTGGGCGTTGTGGGGGTGCTCACCCTTCCTCACACGTAACCGACTCCCGAACCTGTTTTCTGGTTTTGCATACCAAAACTCATTATTTTGATAAAAATGACAAAAACAAGTTTTATTAAAATAACCGGGTTTTCAGGTGATCCAATCACAACTAAAAAAATTAAAAAGATTGGTGGCGACTCCCCGTTTTTACAGCTTGGCGACTCTGTTGGGGATTCTTTTTAGAGAGTCAAGCCCCGGGTCGATTTCCTTTTGTCTTAATGAATGGAAAATATAAATTCGATTTAATTTATTTTGTGATCCGTTTTTTTACAAGAAATTTTTAAAAATTTAATTTTTCTTGATCTTTCATATCATGAGCTCTGTACCCGAGCTTTGTCCTTTTTAAATAGGAGCGAGAAACTACTCATTCGTGAGGTACCCCCTCCGTGCAGGATGATGGATTGCTCCCAGGATAGAGGTCCCTTTGTCTTCGTGAGATTTTTATCTTTGTGCAGACCTCGGGAAATATATCATCTCGAATCGGTGTCCTAGCGACAGTTCAGGTACCGTCACCCTAGAACCTAAACCGCATATAGCGAGCTGTAGGAGCCAACCTTTTATGGCCAATGTAAGAGCTTTCCCATTAGTAGTAACCCTGTTTAGGTTTCGATGCCTTTATTTTCCATTTATGTACATATTTCTTTAGTATTTTAATTTATGTCTTATTCATCATTCGATTTATTCATCCAATTATTTTATTGTGAACTAACCATTTATTTTTGGTGATCACACTGTATTCAGTCATTCATTTCACATTCAATGCATGACACCGCCATTTTTGCATTTCACCAGCATGAAGTATTGATTTCATGACTGGTTCTCAATTTGAAAAAGATTTATCGTTGGGAGAAAATCTAGTACCCTAGATATCAATGCAACATTCAAAGTTGCGAACGAATCCCGTAAATTCGGAAGTTGTGCCATGGGAACCATTTTTGAACCAATACCTTCGTATCTAGGACATGCACTTTGCATTTACATGCATACATTTCAAAATTTTTGAATTGGTCCTCGTGATGCCCTATATCAGCAAATATCAGATAAAGCAAAGTCGGCCGATTAGGCACCATGCTGAACTAATGCAAGAGCCTGGTCCAGGGGTATCTTTGAAAATAACCCTCGCATTCATACAAACATTATGCCTCTACAAGGCTCTAATCTGAGAGCATTCCCCGACGAGTTCAGGAAGCGAATCTCTGATGTCGAATTAGATTTCTATACATTAGATGACTACATCAATTATCATATGTAGCACTTCGCCAGAGCAGAAAGTAATGAGCTGTCATGAACCAACACAATGAATTTATAGACATGACTGGGGGCAACGTAACATAATGCGTTCATGAGAACAATGAAAGCCCTTCAAGAAAAGGCGAAAGCATAATTCAAGCTTCGAGTTCGCTTCAAGAATAGTTTCAGACGAAAATGTTGGGCCATTCACCTGAGGAAGTAATCCCCAAGATGATCAAACCCAGGGAAGGTTGGGGCATCCTTATAGACAAAGCACTGAACACTACTCGATTAGAAGCAAAGATCTGACTAGCAAAGAGTCAGGGGCATCCCTTTAAGGGCTGAGAAAAATCATGTCATGTTCATACATTTAATTACATGCAGTAAAATTCATCATGCATTTAGATTAGGTACACACACCTAAAGTTATCATGCACATGCATTAGGCACAAATTTAGGTGCATCCATAACACATTTATTTTTGGCTTGAATGTATAAATAGGTCCAAGAAAGAGAATGAAGAACCTCAGCGATAGAGGAAACAATTGATAACCAATCTTTAGCCTTGAAGGAGGCCGAGTGTGCAGAAAGCTCAAGTATCCAGGATCATGACTCCTCGCCATGAAATAGAAGAATCGACTTTTTTCTGATCTTGCATTCATCAGTGGTGGTGGGCCAGTTTAATCCAGATTCTGCATCTCCGATGGTGGTGTCGCAAGATAATTTCCCTCGAGAAAAAGAAAAGAGACGACGTCAAGGTCATTCAGCTTAGAAGTTCTAACTCAAAAAAGAATGGGGACAATGGAATTTGAGGGTAAACCTTCATTGGGCAATATTTTGAACAAAGATGAATCAGAAGATAAAGTTGAACCAGAAAGACTTCTGCAAGGACTTCATGCATCTTCATTCATCATGAGAACATACATGAAAGCATATGCATCATTGCATCACCAAACATGCTCATACATCATGACACATAGTTTGTCATAAAGCATTCATAACTCGAAAATTCTGACAATAATTCTATGTAGATTTGCATCATCACGAAAACATGCACATACATGTCATTTGCATAAATACATTACTGGAAACTAACTTTGCACTTGTCACTCAAAGAAATTTTCTAAAAAATCAATTCTTTCATAAAGATATTTTTTCTCAAAATCAGAATTTCTTAATTTCATCCTTCCAAAAAGATGTTTTTTTCTCAAAATTCCATCATTCTAAAAGGACGTTTTTTCTTAAAATCAAAATTCTTAATTCCATCCTTTCAAAAGGATACTTTTCTCAAAACAAGAATTTCTTAAGTACATTTTCATTTTCAGGAGTTTCTTAACTTCGTCATTTCTTAAGGTCATTTTTTAATCAAAAACAAGAGTTGCTTAACTCTATCCTTTCTTAAAGGATAAAAAATTTACAGGTTTGATATCCTCAAACAAGAAGGAGCATATAGTTGTCGAAAAATTCCAGTATCCTTGACATGAAGAAATGGGGAAAATATTGTATGGTGCCTTTAACCAAGAATGGACAGATAACCATTAACAAGATCCAACACCCTCAACACAAAGAATCGGTCTTATATGCCTGAAAGAATAGTGAAGTAGATTGATCGATCAAGTTTTCCCTAAAGAATAGAAGACAAGAAGATTAACCAAAGAGAGAACAAGCTGTCAAAGAAAGCATAGTCAAAAAAGAGATGAATTCAAAATCCTCCGGTCGTTACCTTCAGGAGTAATACTAGGACCCTCGGGACATCACCCTCGAGAGCAATGTTAAAACCCTCAGCGGATCAAACAACTTGTTCTCATCCTATCTCACCCGTAACATGGTGTAGCGGATCAACAAACTTTCTTCTCAAGTTCACGCTTGATCAAAATCAAACTTTTGGATCATGCCTCTTCATCAAAGTCACAACTTAACCAACAAAATCTACAGATCACTCTTCTTCGCCAGAGTTGTAGCTTAATAAAAATTAAATCCCAAGATCCCGCCTCCGTCAGTGGTGTAGCATATCAAAAAACTTCTTTTAGATCTCAGCTCTCCGTCAGTGGTGTAGTAGATCAAACTTCGTCCAGATCCTACCACCGTCAGTGGTGTAGCAGATCAAAAACTTTTTTCAGATCTCGCCTCTCCGTTAGTGGTATAGCGGATCAAACTTTTTCCAGATCCTGCCGTTGTCAATGGTGTAGCAGATCAAACTTTTTCTAGATCTTGCCTCTCCATCAGTGGTGTAGCAGATCAAACTTCGTCTAGATCTTGCCGCCGCCAATGGTGTAGCAGATCAAACTTCTTCTAGATCTCGCATCTTCGTCAATGGTATAGCAAATTGAATTACTTCCAAATCTCGCATCTCCGCCAGTGGTGTAGCAAATCAAACTTCTTCCCGATGTCGCCGCCAGTGGTATAACAGATCAAACTTTTTCCCGATCTTGTCTCTCCGTTAGTGGTGTAGCAGATCTAATTTCTTCCCGATCTAGTTCCTCCGTTAGCGGTGCAATGAATTAAACCTTTTTGTAGAGTTGTAGCTCGATCGAAATTGAATTCTCAGATCCTACCTCTTTGTTAGTGGTGTAGTAGATCAACCTCCCAGATTATGCCTCTTCGTTAGAGGTTTAGCTTGATTAGAACTTTCTCTAGATCATGCCTCTTCGTCAGTGGTGTAACGGATCAAACTCCCAAATCATGCCTCTTCGTCAGAGTTGTAGCTTGATTAGATCTTTCTCTAGATCATGCCTATTCGTTAGTGTAGTAGCAGAATCAAACTCCCAAATCATGCCTCTTCGTCAGAGTCGTAGCTTGATCAGATCCTGCCTCTTCGCTAGTGTTATAGCGGATCAATCTTTCTAGATTATGCCTCCCCGTTAGTGGTGGAGCAGATCACTTACATTTGCAGATTCTACTGCTCTAAGATTGATTATGCCCCTCTAACAAATGGTGGAACAGATTAGCACAACAATTTTATCTCCCTAAAATTACAGCGGAATGAGCACGACAACAAGTTCATCTCCCTAAAATTGTGGCGGGACAAACACAACAAGTAGATCATATCTCCTTGAGGATGCAATAGAACAGATCATCTAGTTTACTTACCCCAAAGAAGCAGGATAAAAAAACAATTAGGGAGTTCTATACCCTTTTATAAGAAGACAAGGTGATCAAAGCCTAGGAGGGTAATGAAAAATAAAAAAAAATGGCAAAAAAATCCAAAAAAAAAGGGAAAAAAATGAAAAAGAAAAAAAATCAAAAAAAAAATCAAAGTCAAAATTTCGATCATGGCACTTCGTCAGAGTTGTAGCAGATCAGATTTTCTTCTCCAAATCATGTCTCTTCATCAGAGTTGTAGCTTGATCAGTATCAAATTCTCAGATCGTGTCTTTTTGTCAGAGTTGTAGCTTGATCAGAATCAAATTTTCAGATCATGCCTCTTCGTCAGAGTTGTAGCTTGATTAGAAATCCCAGATCACGTCTCTTCGTTAGTGTTGTAGCAGATCAACCTCTCCAAGATTGGGCGGAGTAGATGAACCACCTTATTATTAGCCTTTTCAATTTAAAAAATAAAAATAAAAATTAAGACTAAAAATAAAAAAGAAAAGAAAAAATAAAAAGAAATTATGTTCGATCCTGGCTCTTCGTCAGTGTTGCAACTGGATCACATGTTAGAACTTTCATCCTCCGATCCCGTCTCTTCGTCAGTGTTGCAGCTGGATCAAATTATCATAACCTTCATCCCCCGATCCCATCTCTTCGTCAGTGTTGCAACTAGATCACATGTTAGAACTTTCATCCTCCGATCCTGTCTCTTCGTCAGTGTTGTAGCTGGAGCAAATATCAGAACCTTCATTATTCGATCTCGCCTATTCGTCAGTGTTGTAGCTGGATCAAATATTAGAACCTTCATCCTCTGATCCCGTCTCTTCATCAATGTTGTAGCTAGATCACATGTTAGAACTTTCATTACTCGATCCTGCCCTTCGTCGATGTTATAGCCTGATCAAATGTCAGAACCTTCATCATTCGGTCATGTCTCATCGTCAGTGTTGTAGCTGGATCAAGTTTTACCGACCTCGTCTCTCCGTCAGTGTTGCAGCTAGGTCAAATTTTCTCCAGCTCACCTTATTTTGAAGATTTTGCCAACAAGAGCATCCAAACGGATCAAGTGAAGCATAAGAAGAAGCGGTGGCCAGAGAAGCGAATCTAGACCCAACTGGACATAAAATGGTCATTCTTTTGTCTTTGCTCTATTCTTGTTACACAACAATGTGCAAAGAGGGGGCAGTTGTAATACCCATTTTATGTCCGGGCGGTAACCACTCATTTTTTTCCAAATATAGTATTATTATTTTTAAGTAAAAAAATCAAAAAATCAAAAAAAAAAGAGTGAACAACCGTGGATGCCATGCAAGGCATCCACGCAATCTTACTTTCCACTTACCCCCAACCCCGATTGCTATATAAAGGCGGCCTTGAATTGAGAACAAAGACAATTGAATTGTGCCAAGCCAAAACAATGGCATGAATAGCCATTCGGCTATGGCAAAGTAATCGAGGCAGTGCCCTTTTATATTCGAGAGCAGTGCCCTCACCGGGGAATTATTCTCCGAACAGTTTGTTCAATCGGAAGTCTTGTTGAGGTTCGTTTGAGTTGATTTTTGGGCCACGACCAGATAATACCGAGATCTCGCTAGGAGTCAGTCGAAGTTTTTTACAGGTTTCTTGTAGGATAACTTTCAATTTTTATATTTAATGTTGCCTTAAATATAAGGTAATATATATGTAATTATCGACATGTTGTAATAAATATATTTTGTATGCCATGTGTTATTTGTGTATTTTAAGTTCCTAAGTTATTTATAATGTTTTTTATTATTGACATGTTTTTTTGTATTTTATAATTGTGTTGTATGTATTATTTACATGAATAAAATATATTTATTAATCGAATTTTAAATTAAAATGACTCTCTTTATTAGGGATTATCGTGAAAAGTGTACCTTGAGCGTAAGGGGTGCCGCTTTCCGTTAATCTCTATCACAAAATATCATTTTTAACTCTAAATTATAATTTTTAAAACAGATCCCTTCATTCGGGAATCTAACAAAAATTATTTCCCGGGCGTAGGGGCGTAAATTTCTTTCGTATAAAGAAATATTCTTTTAAATATTTTAAAGGATCACAAATTTCTAAATTAAATTCAAATTCTTAATTTCCATCATTAAACCAATATATAACCGACTAGATACCAATTTTGGGTGTTGTAAGGGTGCTCACCATTCCCCACACGTAACCGACTCCCGAACCTGTTTTTCTGGTTTTGCAGACCAAAACTCGTTGTTTTAATAAAAATGACAAAAATAATTTTTATTAAAATAACCGGGTTTTCAGGTGATCCAATCTCACCTAAAAAATTAAAAAGATTGGTGGCGACTCCCCGTTATTATAGCCGACGCTTCCGCCGACGATCAGCGGCGGAAGCGACGACAATTTGGGGGTTTGGGTAATTTTAGGGATTTGGGGGCTATTTTGTAAAATTTCTAAAGTTTTGAGATTTTTTGAAAAAATAAAAATTCTAAGCTTTTTTCCTTAAAAAATTTTAAAAATAAAATTAGTGCCACGTGTCGAGTATTGATTGATTAACAAATTTTTTTAACACCCTTTTAACGGTCAGACACCTAAAATTATAACATTGTAAACTTTAGACTCTTAAAATTATAACAGTTGAAACTTTGAGCACATAAAGTTAAAAAAAAGTATACTTTAAGCCCTTAAAATTCAAAAAAATATAATTTAAGCACATAAAGTTAAAAAAATACTTTAGGCATGTTATTTTTCATAAAAAAATGTCATGTTGATGCGACAAACTAAAATAAGTAGATCCGTTAATAAAAGTAGCTGCAAACAGCAGTTTTAGTACAATGAAAACCACAAACAAAACTAAAAAGCGAACTCCCCCACCAGAGACGAAGAATGATCTCCCAGAAATGGAACTAACTGGGAACGATCATACCTTCATTAAAACATTCGACATGCATGCATGGAAAACCTTAACTTATTCAAACATGGGGGAAGCAATGTTCTTAAACATCCCTTCCACGTCGGCTACGAGCAGAGCTTGGTGCAGAAGCAGCGGTGACGGAATCCTCGACATCTGCCGCCGGAGAAGCCTTCGTTCCTGCACACCAGCGCGCAGTTGTGGTCACCCAAACACGCACCCTTGAACTTATGGCTCTGCGACTCGCAAACCCTGGCCTCTGCTGGCTGCACCGCCCACTCTGAATGCATCCAACATTCATACACAGTCACTTACATATATAATTCTTACATAAAAGATCTATGAAACATGAAAACTTATATTTAGGTGTGTGTGCGTGTATATATATGTATGTATGTACTTACGGGAGGCTAAGACAATGAGGAGCAGAAAGAAAATCCCCAACGATCGTTTCATCATCTTTAGTTAGCTAGATCTCTCGATGAATACTGATTAAACCTTGGATTGAAAAGCTCCTGTTTCACCCCATATATTTATACATAAACAGGAAGAGCAGTAACGCAATAACTCTATAGGGTTCAACAAAAATCAACCCAATTTGAAGAAAGAAAAAGATTATTTAGGTTGACTCGATTTGACTCGTATCGTAATTTCATAAATTTAATTGAAACTGCTCGCTCTTAGTTCAGTGATCGACTAGGATTGACATCATCAAAAGGATTAGTTTAAATTTAAAAAATCTAAACGGGGAATTCGAGAAAACAAAGTAGCTGAAGAAAACCAGAAAGTGTCGGATCAGTGTGTAAGACTGGAAAGCTCAGAGTGGGAGACTGAAAGCAAATAAAAAGCAAAGGGAGAATCTGTTCACGTGGGTTGTGCAGAATGTAGAAATTGGTGAACCGTCCATCTCATACGCATAAAATCTTTGTCGTCATACCTGCTTACTCTGTCTTTTTCTCATTGGCCATTTCTTCCGTCTCGAGATACTGATATCCCCACATACCTGATACATGCACGTACTATACATGTGAAGATAATGGTATTTTTATATAAAAAACCTAATTTTAATATTTTATTTTAGGAAATGACCCCTTCCAGTTTAATTTGAAAAAATGACATTCAAATTGTTCATGTAAGATGAATTATTTTTCTATAAAAAGTGAGTTCGAACTTCGTTTTTTACAAAAACGTGAGTTTCGTGTTGAGTAAGTTGGTAAAAATAATAATTTCTCACGTTTTTTAACATGAAAGTCGCTTCCTGTAGGACGTCAATTCACCTTACATAGACGATTTGGGGTCATTTTTCTAAATAATATTAGCAGGGTCATTTCTTTAAACAAATATTAAAAATAAGTTTTTGATATAAAAATTCCGAAGATAATACTCATATAACTTTCGAAACACGGTGATGAAACTCAACATTATATATCGAGAGTTTTAAAAATATCTAAATTTATGAAATTAAAATATAAATTATATATTTTAATAGATTAAAATAAAATTTTACTACTATCGCAACTTAAAATTTTTCAATTTTTAGAAGGGTCATAGCCCCTACTCGTCCCTCTTGACTACCGTTTTTGGTTAAAAACATCAAAGGATTGGGGGAGAGGGATAATAATAGATATTGATTTGAATATTTGTAGATGTTTGATTTTTTTAAATATAATAATTATCATTTGTATGATAACCCAAGTCCCTCAACGTTGGGGCTAGTTGCCTCGTTTGGCCAATAATGGTCGGCCACCTCACCCACTTTTTCATCTGAACTCGTTTTTGTTGAGAGAAAGATAGACTTATGGTGACTTAGATCGTGAAGGACCGGGTGGAGGGCTCCCGTTGGCCTTAGTTTTTTCATCCTCATATTTTCTCTGTTTTTGTGGTGGGTTTTGCTTGCTCCCTTCGTTTGCAATAACTAAAGATCTCATTCGATGCTCTGAGTTTCACCTTCCCCTTCTCTTTGAGGTCTGAGGTGGTCTTTTCTGGTTTTATTTCCTCCACGACTTTTTTCTTGGTGGTTGCATGTTGCTCCGGTGACAACCCATTCGTGACGTGAGTGCGGTTTTGTGGCCTATATATCATTTCCCCTTGAAACACCCGTTGGACATCCCGATGATTAAGGATTTTTCGTTTGGTGAACTCTCTGTTGCTTCAAATGTGGGTTAGGGTTGTTTGGTTCTTTGTTGGAGCTTGTTTGCCCGTTCTTGTTTTGGACCTTGGTTTGTCTTGCTTTTCTGTCTCGTTTTGGCTTTCTTCAGATTTAAAAAAGTTTAGTTTTAATGAAGATTTATTTGATCAATAATAATAATATTATTATATATTAGAAAAATTATTTAAATATTGTACCTATTTCCCCCCTCAAAATACGGCACCAACCAATTTATTTTTTTGAAATATTGCAAATGTTACGGTACATGTAAAGTCAAGTTCAAGAGACTCCGACTTTAAACAGTAAATTCCAAAAATACCCCTAAAGACGAGTACGAGAAAATCCGATTTTAAGCAATTTTTAAAGCTTTTGGGAAAAAAAAATGTTCAAGGTTAGAATCTCTTGAATTCGACTTTACATGTACCGTAGAAAGTGCAATATTGTGGGAATTAAAGTCGGTTGTGCCATAGATTTAGAGAGAAAAATCTGCTGCAATATTTATGAGATTTTCTCATATAAAGACAATTAATTTATACCATGCACTGACGGTAGAAACTTTTGTTTCCACAAGTGTCTTAATTATAGGGGTTATAAATTTAGTTTAGGGTTTGTAATTTAGGTGTTTAGGTTCACGTGCTTAGAATTTAGGGGATGTAGTTTGAATTTAGGGACTAGGGTTAGAATTTAAAGTTTATAGGTTAAAACCTAAATCCCTAACATATTACATTAAAACCTAAATCATAATCTACAGGCCCTAAAGTCTAACCACGAACCTTAAATTTTAACTACAATTCCTAAAATTTAAACCCCTACACCTAAACACTTATATCATAAATCATAAACTAAATCTTTAATCCTTAAAATTAAGGCGCTTATGGAAATAAAAAAAATTTAGTTGCTAGTGTATACATTATCTTTTCTTAATTTAATATAATGTAATTGGTTCATACAATCAATTTTAGTCCCTCCAATGTGTTTCTCTACTTTATTCTTCATGCGTGTAACCTTTGTCGGTAGTTATATTGGTGTCAACTGTCTTTTTTTGTTAGTATCTACAAACGTTCATTGTCAGGTGTTAGGAGATAACGATCCAAAAATAACGATATGCCCCTGTGAAGGCGAACAAGTAAGAGCAGTCCGCGAACTGTGAAGTCCACTAGGCGAACGACATTCGTCAATCACTTGTCAGTATGAGCAAACGCTATTGATAATTATGCAAACTTACGACGTTAAATCATAACCAATTCAATCGTAATACTATGGCTCCCTTATCGCGATACATGTATCGATAGTATAAAACACGCATGTAACTGGAGCTCAAGAGCAGATGTTAAGACTTGAAGAATTCAATACCTGACAATATTAGAGCGACATCCTATAAGAACCCAAACCACCATCAAAATTTTCACTGAGACCATTGTCTATAACTCTTGTCGACTTTATCAGTCAACAATTTTCTTTGTTTATTTTTTGTTTTAAGTTTAGAATACTTTTTTAGTTTAGATTTCTCATTTTTTTCACAATTTGATGCATTTGTTTGTTTATTTTTATGGTACGATTTTTTGATATATTTTTCATTTGTAGTTGTTTGTCGATACAATCTGAATCATCAGAGAAACATATTAGATACTACATTACAGTAAAACAATATAGTTAGCATTGATAACAAAAGATATAATTAAAGTACCGTGGTGAAATTTATTGTCTCAGAAACAATTTTGCCCATATTAGTGTAATTACATTGATGGTTATAAAGTAAACTTTAGGCACCTATTTTGACAAAAAAAATATTTTAAGCACCTAAAGCAAACAAGATATATAGTTTAGACAATTATTTTGTAATTAAGTCTAAAAATTAAAAAAGAGGCTAACATTGCTGAATTTGAAAAGCTACGCGAGTTAAATTGATGCAATTAAAAGGTGTGACAACATTATTGATTTGAGATTACTACCAAGGACGGAGTTAGAAAATTTAAATAGAGGTGTGAAAATTTTAAAACAATTTTTTAAGTTATTGGGGGTAAACAATATGTGTCAATTTCTTTTAAAGGGGTGTCAATATTTCTTTTTAGATGATATTTATTTTAATTTTTAATTTTTTACATAAAATTTAGAGTAAAGTACACAAATAGTCACTAAACTATTCCAAAAATATAAAATGGCCACCAAACTTTTAAAAGTTCCATAATGAGCATTAAACTTTAGTTTTTATTATAGAATGGTCATTGAACTGTTAACTGTTGTTAATTGGGTGACATGACAGTTGCGGAAGTTTGTATAACAATACATTTAATCCTCAATATTTACACATTCAATCTATTTAGACATCAAGAATAATGGTTAAATCAGGACTAAAGTGGTTGGATGTGTAAATATAGATGATTAAATGTATTATTATTCAGTTTTTCGTAATTATCATGTCATTCAATGAACAACAATTAACATCTCTTTGTAACAAAAACTAAAATTTAATACTCATTACGTAACTTAATCTTTTATTTTTAATACTGTTAAAATGTTTTTTAACGTTAAGCCGTCCAGGATTTTGTAGAATTGATGTTGGCAACCAGGACAAAAATCGTGGTTTCGTCCTGCATATCGTGCCCGTGCATAGTTATCCACAGTTCAATTTTAGAGACTGGTTTATTTGTCAATACCGCATTTAATTCATAATATATTTCGTATAATTCTTTATAGCGATTCATTATATTTTATTTTATTAACAAATCCTAATTTTACATAGAAGAGATGTTAATTAGAAACTCTATGAGAAGTAATAGGTATTTTTAGCGGGCCTAAAACCTATAGCTTAAGGGAAATGAAAGAACAAATATGAGCAGCTTGGCCAATCGGCCAAATAAATTTACTCTGATTCATTATATTTAAAAAAAAACAATGTTTTTGTTACATTTTCATTTTTTCTGTGCAAAAATTATGAATTCATATAATTTTGTACATGTTTATAACTCATTTTACATGGATTTAAACACGACAGTGTATGTTTTAATTATTTTTCAACTTATAATTTTATGATTCAGTTCGTTTTATAAGTTGTAGAGCTTTTCATATTAATTTATTTTTAATTACAATTTGATATTTTAAAAGAAATTAATGAACATACTAGTCGTACTTGCATCAGTGGCGGATCTACATGTCCCAGGGCAATTGCACCTCAATTTTTTGGGGAACTTTTTTTAACATTAATTTTTTTCTTAAAAAATGAATTTAATGTGTAGAGGGGGAAAATGATAATCTCCGTACCCATTTAAGAAAAAATAATTTAGACCCACATTCTTAAATTTTTGAATCCGCCGCTGACATGCATTAGTATAAATATTACATTCAATTTGAAAAAATATAATTGCACGACCTTCATTGAGTTCTCGGAACGAATTCTTCTTGCCACCAAAAGTATGGAATTGACCGTTGAAGTTAGCGTTCTTGGTCGGAGAATTAGCTGCAATACCTTACGGAGTCATATCTATAATATTCGAAAGTCATCCCATCTACCAAAACTTATAGATATGGATAACGATTATTTTTCAATAAAATTTTCTACAAGAAATGATTATTTCAAAGTTTTCTCGAATAGTTCTTGAAACATATTTGGTCACTATTTGACAATTGAGCCTTGGTCGACGGACTTTCAACCTTCTCGGTCATATCCCAACAAGATTGTGGCATGGGTCAAGCCTTCAAATTTGCCACTTATGTCGTACAAACGAGTTTGATCAAAATCATTGATTATAATAAAAAAGTGGCAAATATGTCGTTCAGATCGAGTTTAGGTCGGATTATTTTGGGTCATGTTCATTTTCAGTTCAAATTATTTTGATTTAGGTTTGATTCGGGTAAGACCGGGTCTGCTTCGGATTTATTTCGGGTCTATGTTATTTCAGTTTGAGTCGAGTATTGAGGTGGGTTAATACCGAATCGGTTGATTTTTCAGGTCGAGTCAATATCGGATCGATTAACTTTTTGGGTCGGGTCTATATCGCATCGGTTAACTTTTCGGGTTGGGTCAATATCGGATCGGTTACTTTTTGGGTCAGGTCAATATCAAATCGGTCTGCTTTCAATTTGAGTTAATATATGAAAATGATCTTTTAAAGGAGAAAAATGATATTAAACTATTATTAAAGGTAGTTATTAATTTGTAATATAATACAAAATGAGAATAAAACATATATATTTGGGGAAAATAAATTCGGGTTGCTTTTGATTCCGGTTGATTTTTGGTTTGGGTTTCTTTCGATTCTGGTTGTTTTCGGTTCAGGTTGTCTTCAATTTCGATTATTTTCGGTCTCAGGTTGATATTTGGTTTAACTAAATTCGGGTCAGTTTTGGTTCAGTTTAATTTTGGTTTAGATTCGAATTAAGTTTAGACCATCATATTCGAGTTTATATCAAGTTGGGTAAATCGGTTCGGGTCTCGGGTCAAATTTGCTATGTCCAATTATAAAATTGATTCAATTATAAGATGATTATCAAAATAAGTATACGAGTATGACAATATAAAAATCTCACGTGTTTTATACACAGATGATATGACATGAACACAAATTCTCTACTCCTAATCATGCTCTTTTTTATGCTACATACTAAAAAATATTAAAAAAATAAATTTTAAACTTTAACCCTAAATTTCACATCCTTAACCCTAAAACATACACCCTAAAAATACATCATATCCCTAATTCCCTAAACCCTAACCACAACCCTTAACCATAAACTCTAAATTCACTTTTTTTAAGTGAGGGCACCAAAATAGACATAGTTTGGGTAGACGATTTCCATCTGATATGAGATAACCTTGAACAATTATAATAATGGTTTTAATAATGAAAAATACTTTTACACGAGCCTTTCAATTTTATGATTTAGATATTTAGGTTGTAGGGTGTAGAATTTAAGGTTTAGAGTTATAATTTAGAGTTTAGGGTTTAGGATTTAAGGTTTACGTTTTAGGGTTAGGGATTTAAGTTTTAGATTTTATAGCTTAAATAGGAAGGGGTGTGTAAATTTTTTTACACATCTTGTGTATCAAAATATAACACTTTAATAATATAAGGATTTAATTAAGAGAAAAACTTCGATACAAAAGCTATGTAAACTTTAGTTTACACAAGCATTTTAGTTTTAAGGGTTAGAGATTTAGTTTAGGGTTTATAGTTTAGGGGTTTGGGTTGTATTGTTTAGAATTTAGGGTTAGGTATAGAGTTTGGGGTTTAGTTTTTTAGGATTTATGTTTAATTTTGATTTATAGTATAAATAAATAGGCTTGTGTAAAAATTATTTTACACAACCTATGTATCAAATTCAAACCCTTTAATTAAGGGTTATATTTTGATACACAAGTTGTGTAAAAAAATTTACACAACTCTTCTATAGAATTTTAAACCTAAATCTCAAACCCTAACACCTAAACCTTAAACCCTAAACTCTAAATTCTAACCATAAACCTTAAATTCTACGTCCTACACACTAAACCCCTAAACCTTAGATCATAACCTAAAACCCAAGACTCTAAAATCGAAAGGTTGTGTATCAAAGTATTTTCCTTTAATTAATAAATACCGATAAATCTAGGGATGTATGTAGAAGGTTTTAAAATTTAATGATTAATATATAATAAGATAATATTTTAGGTACGTTTAGTGCTATTAACTCAAAAAACAATTCGGGTCGCACCATATACTTTAACCAGGGTCGGGCCGGAATACCAATTGGATAACCCAAATCCGACATAGCCTTTCTGGGGTTTAAGCACTTCGGTTCATACTTTATTCGATGGGGTTTATGATTTATAAAAGAAATTAACGATATTTACCCCGCTTTCTCACTCTGTTTTTGATTCAATAGCTGTAATGGCGAAAGCTCTATTTCGCAGCCTACGAAGAGCTTCTCGACTTTCCGATTCAATTCCTCGCCATTCCTTCTTCCCCGGCCCCGAAGCAGCAATTTTCCGTCCACCGAATCTCATTGTTCCACCAAACCCGATAACCCCACCGTGGGTTTCGAGGTATTTGAGCCATGGAACCGTAAACCTGGTGATATCGCAAGGGAAACCCAAGTTTGAAACTCATCAAATTGAGCCTCCAAAGAAGGAGAAATGGAGGAATAAGAAAAGGTTCAAGTTGCAGAAGAAGAGAGAAAAAGAGAAGAGGAAAGCCGCCAATAGGAGAGACCCACGTCGTCTCGGTATCACTAGGAAGCCAAAGAAGAAGTTTGCCAATGCAGAGGAGAGGATTAAGTACAAGCTTGAGAAGGTAATCAATAGCTTTTTTGCCTTGAAATTGTAAGATTGATACTTTGATTTGTTAGCTTTCTGATAGCAATACCTTTTGTAATAATTGTTAAAGCTTACTAAGTAGCAGATTAGTGTTCAGATGTACAAATGACATTGGTATAATATATGTTTCAGTTAGCTTGTGAATTGTGATGCACCATTCGATGAATAATTTGCAAAACTGGGTTTATTTCCTGAATGTTTGATATTGGAATATGCATCTTCTTCTGATAATATAGCATAAACCTTATTTAGTATGATTTGTTCTATTGGAATATCAGAATTGTCTCTGTTGCTTGATTCTTAAGTTTGTCGAAGTATCCGTGTCCAAAACCGATGTCCGCCACATTATGGATGTCATTTTACTACATTTGTTAGAATCTGTCATGTGAAAACCAGTGGCTCAGGTTAAGTTTCAAGATTTGCTCTTTATGAATTATTGTCTTCTTTCTTTTGTTAGTTCCCAATGCTTATAAACCTTTAATATTTCGATTTTTGTCTCCGTGATACTTACTCAAGGCCAAAATAAAGGAAGCATTACTTGTTGAAAGACTTAAGCGCTATGAAGTTTCCAAAGTTCAGGGACCTGTGGTTAAACCTCATGATCTGACGGGTGAAGAACGGTTCTATATGAAAAAAATGGCTCAGAAAAGGTCCAACTATGTGCCAGTTGGGAGAAGAGGAATATTTGGTGGGCTTATTCTTAATATGCATATGCATTGGAAGAAACACGAAACTGTTAAGGTCATTTGCAAGCCTTGTAAGCCTGGCCAAGTACATGAATATGCAGACGAAATTGCCAGACTGAGTGGTGGGATCCCAGTACAGATAATTGGTGATGATACTATAGTATTCTATCGAGGGAAAAACTACGTGCAGCCTGAGGTTATGTCTCCAGTAGATACATTGTCCAAGAAAAGGGTGAGTTTTGCTTCTCAATTACCTAGTTAGATCTTCTTTACATGCATGCACAAACGATTTCCGCATTTGTACGGTTGGCCAAATTTAACAAGGAACATAAGAAAAAGTTCCAAAACTTAGTATCCTAATGCACACAGGTCATTATCTGATTATAATTCCAGCAAATTGGGATATTGGTAAGGACAAATTGAAAATAGTCCTCTTTAGCAGTATCTACAGTAGACAGAACATTTCCCCCTCACATTCTTTACTTGCACACATGCATAACCATCATTTTGCCATGGTTTCCACCATAGCATCATTATTATAATCACATTTGTGGTGATGTAGGTTTCAACGAAATGACATCATTGCCATTATGTGTTTGTATTTTGTACTAATTGCCATTATGCGTTTAGATATTTTTTATGGCTATGGGGATATTATCCTCCTAAAATGCTCCAAATCATGAAAATCTTGGAAAAATTTAAACATGCTCATATCGAGATTTGGCATTCTTACTTGAGCGCAATAACATAGGAAATTGGTCCAGAATTTGTTCTTTTGTATGGTGGTCATCGTGCTTAAAACGTTCTCAATGTCCAAAGCCTATTGGCTCTCTTCCTTCGGGGAATACACTTTTTTGAAGGGGTTCCCTGATACAGGATCTAATAAGCCTTTTGAAAAATCATTAAAAAAATGAAACAATTTCATTATTTTTTTTTTCTGGATTTCGTTTCTCTTTAATCATTCAAATTCCAGTATTTTACTACTATTTGTAAGATGCTATGACTGGTTTCAAGTGTCTTAAAGATGTCAGTGGCTTTTATCTTCTTGATTGAGCTGCTAATATTGTTTACGATTCTTTCTATTTATTTCTTGATTGTATTGTATTATTTCCATTTATTTTGCTTTATTTGTGAATGGGAGGGTGTGGGAAAGATTTCATTTGGCATCTCTTTGAACTATTGTCATTGTTCTTCCTCTGGCAGCTAATAATGATCGTGATGATTTCAGTTTAATGAGTATTGAGGTGTATATAACAGTTGTCAACTAAACCACCTTTTTTCATTTCTTCTCAGGCGCTTGAAAAATCAAAATACGAGCAATCACTGGAGTCAGTGAGACACTTCATTGCTATTGCGGAGAAGGAACTGGAATTGTACTACAGACACATCGCACTCTATGGTGATCCAAATAACCGAAATCCAATTTCAATCTTGGACAGTCCAGCAAAAAACACCCGAGAAATCAAGGAACCACAAATGCTTGAAAGAGATAGTCATGATTCGACTCGTGCTGACTTCTCTTCAAGTATTTCAGATACAGAAGATGATCTCATATATAAAGAACTATCGGAAACTGAAGATGACTCAGAGGGTGACAACTTGTCGATGGGAGGATCAGATTCTAAAAACAAAGTTTCGTATCTTGGTGAAGAAAGTGAAGGAAGCTCATCCGGGTTGCATGAGAGTGATGTGGAGGATTTATCTTTAAGTGACTCATGTTGTGAAGATAATGCTTCTTGTTGTGATGAAGATGGCGAAGGAAGTTCATATACCAAATTGGGTTCGTTGACTTTGGCACAATTTGATTCCTTGGAAAACAAGTAACCTTGAAACATGAGGAAATAATATATTTGTCAAAATTCTTCTTTATGTTTTTTTTAGTACAAAGATAGATCCATTGAAATTCAGTTTTCATATCGTGTTGGTGATATTTTGATAATTTGTGTATTCATATCATGTTCTATTTTGTGTTGTCTTTATGTTATTTCATGTTATCATATATAATCATATTTAAGCAATTTTCAATCCCATTAAATCAATTAGAAGTTGGTTCTCTTGGTTAACATGCTTGTACTAATGATATCTTATCTTTTAAAGTTTATCAAAATTAATCAATTATAATTTTAAGTTATGTAAGATTTTGAAAAATATTATATAAGCTTCTACATTTTCAGTTGCAGGCGAAAGGTTCTTAATCCTTATTGTGAATCAAATTCAAAGAAGAGATGGATACTTGAGTGAAAATAATATAATTTTTCATTTACTTTAATCTCCTAATTACATCCTAAAACTTATGAAAGGGAAATAAATTGACAGCTCTTAGAAATGTGGGGAAAAACAATATGCAAATAATAGAAGTTGCTTAGAGGCTAAGCTCTATTGATTAAGGCAAGGGCATCGGCTTCGGTTGGCAGTGCTGGGATGGCCCCCTTCTTGGTCGTAGTGATGGCTCCGCATGCATTAGCAAATCTCAATACTTCCCTTAATTTTGATTCATCCTGCCATCATTTCAACAAGAAAATCAAAACCCTTTTTTTAGAACAAATTTAAATTAAAAAATGTATGTTAGTATGTATGTACGCATGTATGTATGTGTGTTGTGTTTTACCTCAAGAATGGACGGGTCATGAACAATCTTGCATAGCAAAGCACCAACAAAGGAGTCACCAGCTCCAGTTGTGTCCACAGTATTTACATGGAATGCATCCACTGCCCCATGGAATTTCTGACATTTCATCAACAAACAAAACATCACCCAAAAGGGTTTATGTTATTGAATCGCCAAAATAAATGTAAGATATTACGGGAATGTCTGAAATTAGCATACATCATACTTATGAAGAGGCTGAATTTAACATACCTTGGTGTAGTATCGGCTACCCTTTTCACCAAGGGTGACTAAGAGCAGGGTAAAGTTGGGGCGCCAAAGTTTCATGGCGGTTTCATCGTCCACTTTGTCACTACCGGTGAGGAACTCAAGCTCGACGTCACTGACCTTGACGATATCGGCCTTATCCCAGATGGACAGAATCTGTTTCCTGGCTTCATCGGCCGAAGGCCAGAGTGGCAGGCGAAGGTTTGGATCATAGGAGAGCAATGCACCTGCTTCTTTGGCCACTTCCATTGCCTTCATATGAGCTGATCTGCATGGCTCCACGATCAAACTAATCGATCCATTGTGAAACACTTTGGCCTGCATGAAAAAAAGAGAACAACTTAAATTGCACTTTCAGTTGCCTTGTGTTTATTATGGTTATGAATTTTTTAATAATATATGCTATCGGACATAAAGATAATGAGTATAATAATTTCGGATATTACCAAAACTACTAAATAATGACCACTGTTATAATCGTGGACGGCTATTTAAATCCCTTACATTAAAAAGATCAAGTATAACTTTAACCTATGTTAAAAAGTTAATGAAGTTATTGTTAAAAATTTAATAAAGTTGTTTTAAGTATTATATTTTGATATACAAATGTTGTTCTTAGTAAATTATAAATTCAAATAAATTTAAACAAGTGGCGATCTTTCTAACATTAAAGATTTTTGAAGATTACGAGTTTAAATAAAATTTAAGTGCATTTAGATCCATCCGTAAAAAAATACGTAGGATAAGATTTCAAATTTATTTATATTAAGAGAGAATTATGGATAATCATTTTCCGCAAATTTAGAGTGAAATAGAAGCAATAATAATGTTAAATACTCGGATAAGGGTATAACTTTTTAGATGTTTTACAAATAAGGGTCTAATATTTTTAAAATGGCTGAATAAATGTCAATTGTTTTCAAATTTGTTCAAATAAAGGACTAATATTTTTAGTTTACTCAAATAAGAATATCATGCTTTCTAATATGCTCTAATATGAGCCTCGTTTTAAAACATTTTCAAAAGGCTAGAAAAAAATGTTAGTCTCTTATTTAACTATTTTGAAAGACCAAACCCTTATTTGAATAGTTACAAAAACATTAGAATATTACTTGATTGTTCATACATCGAGTGTGTTAATCTTATTCTAAAAACCATGGGTTAAAATGTATACACTTAACTCGAATTAATTAAGTAATTTAAGTATTGTATCAATCTATTTACAAATATAAATACACAAGGAAAATGTATTTGTTGGATATGAATCAAATTAAAGTGTTTACCTAATATTAATCTTTCTTTTAAAAGGTAGGGTAAGGAGTCCTAATCCCCAACTTTTATAAAAAAACTTAATTTTTTTATTTCAAAAAAATTAAGTTTTATAGAAGTTAATTCATAATCTATAACTATGTTCAAAAAAATTATTTTTGTACATTTTCATAATTAATATTTTAACAATTAAATCATTAAATTTATCAATATAATTATAGTTTAGGTATCAAATTGATATTTAAAATTAAGTTCAAATATCTAATTTAACAAAAAATAGATACCGAATTACATATTGATGCTAAGTTCATCTACCAAAATATATGCTTACCCTATAAAAAATACTTTGATAACCATGTAACAAAAAGTTATATTGTAACTTATCATAATTTTGAGCGAGTAAATTCCTGAAAATAAAAATTAAGTGACTGAATTTTAAATATGCCAAAGTATATTTTAACTTTAATTAGACAATGATATGGATAATTGGATAAATAAGAACAGAAGAAATATACTCTCTTTGTCTCACTAAATTATCACGTTGATATTTTATGGTCATTTTTTAATTTTAGCTAATGTTTTTTAAATATTTTAATTAACTAAAATTTATACAAAAGTTTATTTTAAAATTACTTAATTAGAGAATTTTAAAATATATATATTTTTACATATTTTTAATAATAAATCTTAAATAATAAGAAGCCAAATTTAAAAGAATTTGATAAGAAAATGTCAACATAATTTTATTAGGACATGGACTAACATATTTACTTTACGTAGATCGATCTAAATAAGAAGAGGTAATTATTTATTTTGTAAACAAAAATCAATAAATTAATTGCAAAATAATTAAATAAATAAAAATAGAATTCCCTGTTTTTTCTCTATATTTTCCTATATAAACACCCGCCCTTCATTCATCTTCCTCTACTTCTCTCTTGTGCTATATTCTCATTCTCTCCTCTGTTTCACCATCAAATTTCTCTCTTTTTCCCCCAAGATATGGCAGCCAATGGCGCTGTTTCCGGCTAGAGCTTAATCGTCAGCTTTGGTGAGATATTGATCGACTTTGTCCCCGCCGTCTCCGGTGTTTCTCTAGCCGAAGTCCCGGGGTTCTTCAAAGCACCCGGCGGAGCCCCCGCCAACGGTGCCATCGCCGTCGCTAGACTATGTGGCAAAGCTTCTTTCGTTGGAAAACTCGGCGATGACGAGTTCGGTCGTATGCTGGCCGATATTCTCAAGCAAAACGGAGTCGCCGACGATGGGGTGTTGTTTGATCAGGGCGTTAGGACTGCTCTCGCCTTCGTTACGTTACGCGCTGACGGAGAGCGTGAGTTCATGTTCTAAGGAATCCTAGCGCTGATATGCTGTTGAAGCCAGAGGAGCTGAACCTTGATCTTATCAGATCTGTAAGTCATCTTATCGTAAATCCCCTTTCAACATAACGAATCCGTTGCATTATTAAAATTTTAACATGAGTACGGGATTTAAATAACGCGCAATAGCTGTCATTATGTCTATAATAACATCTATTTAAAAAAAATCATTACCATGGTACCTATAGTGATTGTAAGAACATTTGTTTTGTTATGTACAATGACTGAAAATGCAGTTGCAATTTAATGTGTTTTTTTTTCATGCAGGCCAACGTGTTTCACTATGGATCTATAAGTTTGATCGTGGAGCCATGCAGATCGGCTCATTTGAAGGCAATGGAAGTGGCCAAAGAAGCAGGTGCATTTCTCTCTTATGATCCAAACCTTCGCCTACCACTCTGGCCTTCCGCCGGCGAAGCTAGGAAACAGATTCTGTCCATCTGGGATAAGGCAGATATCATCAAGGTCAGCGACGTCGAGCTTGAGTTCCTCACTGGTAGCGACAAAGTGGACGACGAAACCGCCATGAAACTTTGGCGCCCCAACTTTACCCTGCTCTTGGTCACCCTTGGTGAAAAGGGTAGCCGATACTACACCAAGGTATGCTAAATTAAGTCTCTTTATAAGTATCCTAATTCTATAATAACCTATTTTGCCCTTACCTAAGCCCAAATTTAAACTAAAATCCAAATGAAGTACAAAAAAATAATAATAAATCTATTTATTATTATTATTATTATCAAACCCGACCTTACATGGCCCAAATACCATTACCCATTACAAACACTCATCAGCAGTCCAAAATACCAATACCTAAATGCATACCCAAACCCAATTGAAATAATCCATTTAATTAAATTACCACATAACCCAAATTACTAGAATACCCATAACTCTAATTACCCTAAAAATAATGAAACCCTATACCTAATATCTACAGCTGCCGCCGCCCTTGCCTCTTCACCTCTCCGCGCGTGGCCGCCACGCTCGACACTCTAATGCCCGCGCGAAAGCCACGCGCGCTGCCTTGGCCTGCCACCGCCCTGTCACGCCTGCTTCACCGCCCAGATCTGCAAAAAAAGAGATTATTATCCTGAAATATCATCGTTCGAAGCTAGATCAACATTAAATGAGCACTTCTTTTATATTTTTATATGTAATGAAAGTGGGTATAAAACCCGGATCTTGTAATCTGTAAAGGAAAAAAGAAGAAAAAAAAGGGAAAATAGAGCTTTGATCGAATACAAAAAAATAGATCTTGAGGGGTTTTTTTTTAATACAAGAAAGGGATAATATTAAGATTTAAAATTCGTTTCGAACATAAAAAAGAAAAGAGGGATCCAGATCTAGAAATTTCAAAAAGGTATACGTTTTTCCCCTTCATTTGAATATAAACGCAAAAAATAAAAGAAACTAAAAAAGAGGGTTTCAACTCGTACCTTAGTTCTTCGAACCGTCATCACAGCCGTCCCAGTCGTGCCAACTCGTACCTGAGTTTTGAAGTTAAAAAATGACAAAGGTAAAATGGGAGGGGAACGGTTTAAGCAAAAAAAAAAAAAGGAACAATAAATTTGTAGGTTTTTTAGGTTATAAATTGAAACAAATGGGCTAATTAGGCAATAGGTCCCTCTGCCCCAAGTTCTTTTTCACTTTTGCCTCGCCCCATTGGTTAAATCACACTACTGATCCCTATTAATTTTTCCATATTTCCAATCTGGTCCTTCGTATTTTAATTATTATTATTATTATTATTATTATCATTATTATTGTATATTATTATGTTATAGTATTATGTATTGTATTATATTATGTATAATATAGTTATAATTATACTAATATAAATATTTCGATATATTGTATTACATAATGTTTATATACATATTTTTATGTTTAGTATCGTAATTTATTTTATAATTCGTTTATATATTGTTGTAATTTGTTTTGTTATAATTGATCATGCATATAATTATTACATCTAGTGTAGGCCTTATTATTCAGGTATTCTATTGGGAGTGGCATCCTGGTCTCCGGGTGTTGTCTCCTTTGACTGTCTTGAATATCATGGTAATTTTTAAATTATCATGCATTTTAGAAGTTAGAATTAAATTAACTCGAATTTTTATTTTTCTTAATAAATACGATGAGAACTTGTAGGTACTAATTTTTGGGCGTTGTGGGGGTGTTAATCCTTCTCCACGCGTAACCAACTCCCGGACCCAAATTTTTCTCTAGTTTTATTTTTTGGTGTCCGGTCTACTCCTTTAAAATGATCGGTGGTGACTCAAAATTTTCGCATGAAATGACTTTTTCACAAAAATAGTTGCTACTGGCGACTCCGCTGGGGATGATGAAAAAGCTCACTGTGACTATCACGCTAGCGCCCCAGGACACACGACGGAAAAAAACTGCATTGCTTTTAAGAAATTTGTCTAGAATCTAATAAATACGGGAATTTTAAAATTTGATGTCCCAAACGTGGCTGCTAATCCCCTACCAAACCATGGAAGGTGCAACATGAATGCTATTGAAGATGGAAGTGACAAGAAGGCTAAGAAGAGTGTGTTTGAGGTTAAGTCCCCTTTCAAATAGGTGTTCCAGCAATTGTGCATGACACATCTAATAGAAAGAGGTATGGAAATAGTACAAAGAAAGATGTGGGTCTTATTGCGAGTATCACCAAGAAGAAGGGTATGAGATCCAAAGCTGTGAATAGTTCAGGTAGTTGCTTCAAAAAATGATGGACAATAAAGAAATTGAGTTCTTTGAAAAAGTTGAAGGAAAGAAACAGATGGATGTATGCGCTTCAAACAACCCCAGCATCAAATACAGCGATGACTGACCTTTTGTCATTTCATCTAAGCCAAAGGAGAATAGTTCACCCCGAGTGAAAAATGCAAAGGTAGTCCCCACCAAGCTTACCATCTCAACTCCAGCCCATTTCTCGTTTGTAAATACACAGAGAGTTCTTTGGAATTATGTTGCGTACGTTTCCATGCCAGAACCAAAAAAGAAAAAAATACATGTTCAAAAAGAATCCGCACAAAAAGGGAAGATAGATGAGTCAAGAGCCGAAGTTGTAAATGAGGTAGGGCATTTTACTAAAAGCGGTCTATGTTACTTGCCAGGGACTTCGAATGCCGTAGAGACCGGGGTGGACAAGGATGTGAATACCGAGCCTGAAAAATATTTGGTGAGTAGCCACCCCAAGAATAAACGAACCGATGACTAAAGCACAAGCGCAAGAATTCTTGAAGTTTTTGAGACACAGCGAGTACAACATGTTTGAGCAACTTCGCAAACAACAAGCCATAATCACAATACTTGGGTTGCTTTTAAGCTTAGAAAAGTACTGTAATGTACTCATGAAGGTGTTAAATCAAACATTTATTCTGGATGACATTTATGTGGCCAAGTTAGACCAGATTATGGGCTATGTCGTTGTGGAGAATTATATCACGTTCAGCGACGATGAAATCCCAGAAGGAGGAATAGGGTCCATCAAGGCACTAAACACCACTACCCACTGCAAAGGGTACGTTTTGCCTGAAGTGCTTATTGATAATGGTTCTGCACTAAATGTGTTGCCGCTAGCCATTCTGCAAAGGTCACCAGTGGACAACTCCTACATGAAATCGTGCCATAATTCAGTAAGGGCCTTTAATGGAACTTAAAAGGAGGTAGTGGGGAAGATTGAGATAGCCTTACTGATTGAACCAACAAAATATGTCATTGACTTTGTGGTGATAAACATTAAGCCAACGTACAACTGCTTACTAGGGAGACCCTAGATCTATTCTGCCGGTGCTATCCCTTCATCGCTGCATCAAAAACTGAAGTTTGTAACCAAAGGGAAATTGGTCAGTGTTAGAGCAGAACAGAACATCATATGAGGGAAATTCTTAAAAAAACTCGTATTTTGAAATAAAATTCTGGTGGCACCAGTACCGAGTAGGCCATTGATCTTATACCTGGTAGTTTATAAGAATTCAATGAGGTGTGTATTGGGGCAACAAAATGAGTCTGGAAAGAAAGAAAAAGCCATTTACTACTTGAGCAAGAAGTTCACCGGCTACGAAACACGGTATCCACCAATTCAAAAACTATGTGTGTGCTTTAGTGTGGGCCACTAAAAGGCTCAGGCAATATATGTTGTATCATACCACCTAGTTGATATCCAAGTTAGACCCGCTAAAGTTCATGATGGAAGCACCGACATTGAATGAGAAGATGTCTTTCTAGCAAATGTTTCTATCCGAGTTTGACATTATCTATGTAAGCCATAAAGTAGTCAAAGGGAGCGCTATAGTTGATTTCTTAACAAGTTGTACCTCAGATGATTACTAGTCCTTGAACTTTAATTTTCCTGATGAGGACCTGTTGTGTATCACGACTGAAAAGGAGATTGCCCTGGAGGATGAGTCATGGAAACTGTATTTTGATGGGGGCGTCTAATGCCCTTGGTCATGGAATAGGTGTAATACTAATTTCCCCGAACGATGTCTACTATCCTTTCGCGAGTATATTAGAATTCTTCTACACAAATAACATCGCCGAGTATGAGGCTTGTGTTATGAGATTGCATGGGGTCTGTCACACCCTGAAAATCGGCCTAGTCGAAATTAGGTTTTGGTGATAAAAGAATTTTGTACTGGTTATGATTGAATGATTAATTGCTTGATCCTTGTAACCAGTTTCGATGTAATAAGAGTTATTTTGGGCTTAATTGAAGTTGTTGGACCTTTTTGTAAAGAGTGGAAGTTAGGGGTTTCATTGAAAATACTGGAAATATTGAATCTGGGCAAGGCATATCGAAACTGTATGACCTGTATCGATACGACCTAACTGCTTTTAACTAACTTACCCAACTTAGCTTAGCCGTATCGATACAGCCATAAGGTGTATCGATATGGGTCCTTGCCCAAATCGATTTAATGACCAAATTGAAAAAATTAGAAGTAGGGGATGACTCACCTACTTGCTTGCCACCCCTCCACGTGAGAATGGTCTAAAAAGGATGATAATTGGTCATCAATTGTCAAAAGTTGGAAAGGATTGAGAAAATGTATTAATTAATGGGTTAAGCAAACCCTTTGCTAAGGGAAAGCTTCCTATTGGCTAAGGATGAGGTGGAGAATAATTGAGGCTTTAGTCAACTTAAAAGGAATAAGGAAAAAGCTTTCTTCATTTGTTTTGAATCTCTCGAAACCCAAACTCACATTTGTCATTAAGAAGCCAAGCACACACCTCCATTGTCATATTCTTCCTCAAGCCCAAGCAAGCACCTCGATTCAATCTTTGACCTTTGCTTGATTTCAATATGCCATTTGAAAGCTTGTATCTTGCTCAAGTGGTGGAAGACAAGCCATTTTCACTTTCGGCTATTCTGAGTTCTTCCAATGGAAAGAGGATCGCTATCCGAGAACCTTAAAGTCTCCGAGTACTAGGTGAGTGTAGTTGTGTCTCGGGATCGGCTAGGTGCTGTACCGGTTGCATTTGATTTGTGTCCATATTATGCCTTCTTTGGATAGCTCAAGTAGAGTTTATAAGGTATGAACTTTGTGTGGTAAGTATGGTAAGATCATTCTAATGCTTTTGATGCATTTCGATGTTTTATGAATCATTTGTCGTACGTTATATGTGAAAAAAATTTAATGTTAATATTGAAATTCATGAGAATTGATATGATACATTCATGATATGATATGTTATATGAAGCTAAGGCTCAATTGGCAATCCGATGTGCTATGGCCTAAGGGCACAAAGGTAAGATTTACGATGAAATAGTAACCTAGGACACTTGTGGACATTGGATACAATTGGCATGCCATAGAGTTAGTTGAGCTCACTAAATAAGGGATTGGACTACGGTTCAGGCTATGGCTTATATATGGGAAGAAAATAGTGGATTATGTAAGGGACTCTAGAGCTACGACTCAAGGCTAAGTCCTACTTTTGATACGATTTGGTGTATAGGGGAATCCACGTATCTATTGGTTATTATGCCCAAGCGAATGATATGTATCTATGCTTTGCATTTGATATATGAAAATATAATAATTGGCTTTGAGTATGACCTACATACGATTAATGATGTACTTATATCATTCAAGCATGTTTACTTGTCATCTATGCCATTCAAGAACTTGTTTTACAGTTGTTATAACTATCTCACTAGGCTATGTAAGTCTAACATATGTGTGTCTCATGCATTTCAGGACCTTGAAGCAATTCAAGCCTCGATCATGTTGTTGAAATTGCAAGTCACTTCTGCCAATTCCATGTATGCTTACGTTATGTTTTGAACTCCTAGTAAGGTGGCATAGGGCTTAGACGTGTTATATTGGCTTATTTTGATGTGTATGTAATGACCCTAAATTGTCTAAGTACTAAAAATGGAAGATGGTGTGGTTGTAAATTAAAGAAACTAGTTAAATTAGGATTAAATGCACTAAAATGCAAAAACATAGTAAACTGATTCAAATGGACATAAAAATTGACATGCTAGTAGGTTTTAGTGATTAAATACTGCTGATAAAATTTGGTAAAGTTTGGACATTATTCGATATGTTAATTCGAATAAAATCTGTCATTATAAGACGAACGTATCGATACGGGTTAAACTGTATCGATACGGCCTTGCATATTTGGACTTGGTAAAAAAGAGCATATCGATACACAAAAGGTGGTGTATCGATATGGACTTGGATAGTAAGGTTGAGGAAATAAATTGTATCGATACGGCCTTAGGCGTATCGAAACGGGTTAACCTTGGTCAACGCGTATAGATACATACTTAGATGTATCGATACGAGCTTGTTACCCTTGAATATAGAATTGAGAAATACGGCCTAGCGTACTGATATGGTTTTAAGTGTATCGGTACGGTGTTAGTTAATTCTGTTAAAAGACTTAAACTACAGTTTCAAATAGTTTACAAATTGGTCACTAAACTTTAAATGGTCTAATTGGATAAGTGAATGACCTCCATTGATAACAAAATTTCACAAGATAATAATTGATGAAATCAATTGACGATTTGTAAAAATAAATTCTGATAAAGACCCCTAATTTTGCAAAATTTACAAATTAGTCCCTAAGTTCGAAAAAGTTTAAAATTGACCTCAATTTGAGAAAGACATTAATAAGTTAGTTGATAGGTCCTAAATGAGACTAATAAGACATTCCAAATAATATTCCAAACTCTGATTAAGCTTTCGATCTCTAAATTTGTTTTTCGGTGACACTTTCTAACTTGATTCTCTACCAGGCCGGGAAGGGGTGTTACAGGGCCATCGAAAAGAAGGTCAAGATACTCCAAGCTTTTGGAGATTCATCTCTGGTGATTTATCAGCTTCGTGGAGAATAGGAAATAAGAGACTCAAAGTTAGTTAAATATCATGATTTAATCCAATAGCTGATTAAAGGATTTGAGAAGGTTAGTTTTACCTACCTTCCAAGAGAAGACAACCAAATGGAAGACGCCCTAGTGACCTTAGCCGCAATGTTTAAAGCAAGTACAAGGGCGGAAATAAGACCAATACGAATGTAAACTTTTGAAATGTCTGCTTACTGTTGCAGCTTGGAAGAAGAAATATATGGCAAACCGTGGTACCATAATATCTTGCAGTATATCAAATTCCAAGCTCACCCTAAAGAAGCGAGTGAGAATGATAAAAGGACTCTTAGAAGAATGGCAATTGGGTACATCTTAGATGGTTTAGTCTTGTACAAAAAGACAAAAACCAGATACTCTTAAGATGCGTTGATTCTCGGGAAGCCAAGAATGTTCTCGTATAAGTGCATGATGGTTTGTGTGGGACACACGCTAATGGCTTTTCGATGGCCCAAAAGATCATGAGATACATATATTACTAGTCAACCATGCAAAGAGATTGCATTGACTATGCCAAGAAGTGTCACAAATGCCAAATATATGCTGACAAGATTCATTCTCCACCACCATTTTTGCATACCATGAACTCACCATGGCCTTTTGCAATGTGGGGTATGGATGTTATTGGACAAATTCATCCAAAGGATTCTAATAGACATCGTTTCATCCTGGTGGCTATTGATTATTTCACTAAGTGGGTAGAAGCAGCCTCCTATGGCAATATCACTAGGGCAACAGTTTGCAAGTTTATAAAGAAGAGGATCATTTGTCAATATGGCTTGCCAGAAATGATCATCACCGACAATGCTTCCAATTTGAATAATAAAATGATGACTGAAGTGTGCGAGCAGTTTAAAATAATACACCATAATTCCACCACTTATCGCCCTAAGATGAATGGAGCAGTGGAAGCAGCAAATAAGAACATTAAGAAGATCATAGCAAAAATGACAGAAACTTTCAAAGACTGGCATGGAAAGCTGCCATTTGCTCTATTCACCTATCGAACATCTGTGCATACATCGATAGGGGCAACACCCTATTCTTTGGTGTATGAGACCGATGCAGTATTTCCCATTGAAGTAGAGATCCCGTCGCTTCAAATTTTGAGTGAAGTAAAGTTGGATGAAGCCGAATGGATACAAGCTAGGTATGATCAATTGAATCTCATTGAAGAAAAAAGATTAAGAGCTATCTACCATGGTCAAATGTATCAAAAGAGGGTGATGCGGGCTCATGCAAGAAAGTTCACCCAAGGGAATTTCGAGATGAGGATTTAGTGCTTAAGAAGATCCAGATAGTTCAGAGAGACTTCTGTGGGAAGTGGATGCTAAATTGGGAAGGGCCCTATGTCGTTAAGAATACCTTTTCTAGAGGGGCACTAATCCTAACAAAGATGGATAGGGGCGAGCTGAGCAATCCAGTAAACTCAGACTCAGTCAAAAAGTATTACGCCTGAACAAAAATAAAAAGAAAAAAAGAAAAAGAAAAAAAAGAAAAAGAAAAATGGGAGTTTCAAGATGAAAACCTGAAAAAGAGCTTCTTGAAACCAATAAGGGATTTGAATTGAAAATCAGTAAAGGGCGGCTCAAATGAATTTTGAGATAGGGCATCCAACAGGCAAACCCTCTCGAAAAATACCAATGCTTTGTAAAAGAGCTTGAGGCAAATATTCTACCTCTGACGATGGGCTCATGCATCATTCATACAGTGAATACCCAGGACTTTGTATCACCTTTTGTTTTCTTTTGCGTTATGTTTGCCATGACATTTTGAACTATATCATATTTACTATTAAAATACTACTTTTATCATCTTTTATTATTTTCTCGAACATCCTGCAAGTGAGTTAACATAGATTCATGATAAGCAAAAAAATTCTTGGCATTACTATGTTCTAGTTCTAGCCTAAAAAGTTCATGTGATTCAAGGGAAGAATCGACCTCGGTACAACGGATCTTATATGCCAAAGAACACTCACAAGAGGATCTCAAGCGCCAAGTTTTTAGAATACTCCAAAATGAGGCAACGAGTGTTATCTAAACGCAAACTTGTCCAAGAAAAAGCAAGAAGATGGCAACTACAAGGACATAAAGATTTCAAGGCAAAAACCTGGAAAAAGAAAAAGAGAGAGAAGAAAAAAATAAAGAGAAACAGAAGAGAAAAAAGAAAAAAAAAGAAAAAATACGAAGAGGAAACCCCGAATAGAGGCACTTCGCAGAAATAAATCTAAAGTGAAAACTTAAAAAGACACTTTAGAATGGACTCTCAAACTCAGAAGAAAATGGTCAAAAGGTTGAACTCGTATGTGAGATGGGGTGTCGCTATTACATGAAGAAGGAGAATGAATTAGCAAGAAAATCAACATCGCCCGATCAAAGCGAAAATGTCGGAACAATATCTAGATACCATTATCCATGTATCATATAAGATAGTGTTAGGATATTTGTTTTGATATAATAATTGAAAATTAGTTTTGAACTAAATTGAAAAGATTTCAAAAATGATTTTAAGTCCAAACAACTTGAAAATATGTTTGAGAAGGTTTCAAAAGGTTTTGAAATGTTTTAAAGTAGCCAAACCTAAGTTCCCAGCTCAATTGTATCGATACGGTATACCCCGTTTTGATATGTCTTAGGGTTTCAGCTACAACCTATTTGAAATTGCCAAAACCTATATTGATACAGGTCTTTCCCGTATTAATACAAAGAGGGGTCATTTCGATACGCCTCTTAGCGTTTCGATAAGCCTATGTGGCCCAAACCCCAACGGCTATTTCACAATGGTTTTTTAAATTGCAGGTCGTACTGATACACGTACCGATACACTCCTAAGTGTATCGATACGCACAAGCTGGAAAGAGCTCAACAGCTAGTTTCTGAAGAACACGTATTGATACGGACAACTCCAAAACTGCATTTATTGCGGGAAAGAAAGGCCCTAACGGCTCCAATTCAATCCCAACGGTCTCCAACGGCTAGAAGCTCAATTGGGAGTATAAAAGGGACCTCCAAGCATCTATGGAAGACTAACGATCCTCAAGTCAACAATCATATGATCAAGAAATGTCTTAGTGCTCAAATTGTCATATTTCTTGTATAGACAACACTTTTGAGCTTAATTGTAAATGTATGCTCAAGTGTTTTAGGTTTTGGGTGAGTGCTTAGGAGTGCAAACATGCACCTAGTGAGAGGGATTTCATTTGCTTAGAATTCTCTTGCTTAAGAGTATTCCCAAAGCTCGGTTTGTGAGCTTTGGATGCTAGGCTTGAGTTATAAGTCTAGGTTGTAAAGGTTTTCTCCTAATCCGAGAAAATGGGAAGAATTCTTTGTAAATTGGTTGAAATCCTTGGTGGAGAGCTAAGGTAGTAGATGTAGGCTTTGGTTAGAAAGCCGAACCACTTTAAATTCTTTTTCTTTTATTCTTTTCTTTTACTTCCACCACAAACACCTAAAATGCAACTTCTCTACCACTTGGCAAGCAAAACGGTTGAGGGAATCGAGTCTATCAGATAGGCATCCCTAAAATTAGGAGTATGCTAACTCATATTATTTGGATATCTTGGTTGTTTTCCCTACATGTATTCAAGAACTGGAGGGAGATTAGGTCTGCACAATTGCGGAAGCAAATCTTAACAAAGAAGCAAGAGTCAAACCTGACCAAGATATTCGATTAATGACGGCAAGATGATAAAAAATTGGGGCATTATTTTGAATATTTCTATTCTTCAGCCTACGAAAAATGGTAGAAATTGCTGATACTTGTGACATTAGAGAACAAAGTGTTGCCATTGAAAACGATTCTATATAGGAAGAACTAATGATTGCAAGACGAAAGTTCTATATAGGAAGAACTAGTAGTCTTAAGATTTCAGAGTAAGAAGTTCTATATAGGGAGAACTCATGACTCGGATACTCCAAGGTGAAAAAGTTCTATATAGGAATAACTTGCAGCTTGAAGAATCTAGAGAGCGAAAGGTTCTATACAGAAAGAACCTATAGCTCAGAAGATTTTGAAGTAGAGAGTTTTATATAAGAAAAACATCTACTTTAGGATTTTGAGACGAGAAGTTCTATATAGGGAGAACTCTCAGTTTGAAGAATCCACCCATGACGCAGAAGGTTCTATATAGGGAGATCCTGTAGCGTTGATAATTGAAGGCAAAAGTTCTATATAGGAAGGACTTGCAGCCCAAAGACTTTGCCAAAGAGGAGCTGAATTCTATACAGGAAGAATTCACTTCTCCAAGGCTCCAGGCAGAAGAAGAATGTACATTTCTATATAAGAAGAATTCGTGACACTGAATCGCCAGTTTGAAGACTTTGTCTCTCCAACGGACTACTCAATTTTGAAGATTTTGCCTCCAGTAGCGGCCAGATGGACCAATTGAAATCCAAGGGATAGGCAGTGGCCAGGAAAAGAAACCCCATACCCAGCCAGACAAAAATGGTTATTTTTTGTCTTTGCTCTATTCCTGTTACACAATAATGAGCAAAGAGGGGCAACTGTAATCACCTATTTTGTTCGGACCTAAGCCCAAATTTAAACCAAAATCCAAATCCAATACAAAGAATAATAATAAATCTATTTTTATTATTATTACCAAACCCAACCTTACATGGCCCAAATACCATAACCCATTACAAACACCCATCAGCAGCCCAAAATACTAATACCCAAATACATACCCAAACCCAATTAAAAGAACCCATTTAATTAAATTACCCATATAACCCAAATTACTAGAATACCCATAACCCTAATTACCCTAAAAAATAATGAAACCCTAGACCTAATATCTGTAGCCACCGTTGCCATTGCCTCTCTAATGCCCGCGTGAAGGCCACGTGTGCCGCCTTGGCCCGCCATCGCCCTGCAACACCTGCTCCACTGCCTAGATCTGCAAAAAAAAAAGATTATTATCCTGAAATATCATCATTCGAAGCCAGATCAACATTAAATGGGCACTTCTTTTATATTTTTATATGTAATGAAAGTGGGTATAAAACCCGGATCTTGTAATCTGTAAAGGAAAAAAGGGAAAAGAGAACTTTGATCGAATACAAAAAATCAGATCTTGAAGGGTTCTTTTTGAATATAAGAGGGATAATATTAAGATTTAAAGTTCGTTTTGAACATAAAAAAGAGGGAAGAGAGATCCAGATCTAGAAATTTCAGAAAGGTATACGTTTTTTCCTTCATTCGAATATAAATGCAAAAAATTAAAAGGAGCTAAAAAAGAGGGTTTTAACTCGTACCTTAGTTCTTTGAATCATCATCACAGCCATCGCCGCCGTGGATGGCTGAGTCGAGTCGTCGTTTCAACTGGATCTTGGGGGTTTAATTTTTTAAGTATAAAAAAGGGGTTTAATCTGATATGAGTTTTGAAGTAAAAAAAAAGGACATATGTAAAGAGGAGGGGAACGGTTTAAGAAAGAAAAAAAATGGGGGAACAGTGAATTTGTAGGTGTTTTTAAATTGAGAAAAATGGGTTAATTAGGCAATAGGTCCCTTCGCCCCAAGCTCTTTTTAACTTTTGTCTTGCTCTTTGATTAAATCACACTACTAATCCATGTTAGTTTTTCTATATTTCTAATCTGGTCCTTCGTATTTTAATTATTATTATTATCATTATTTTTATTATTGTTATTATCATTATTATTGTATATTATTATGTTACAGTATTATGTATTATATTATATTATGTATAATATAGTTATAATTATACTAATATAAATATTTTGATATATTGTATTACATAATGTTTATATACATGTTTTTATATTTAGTATCGTAATTTATTTTATAATTCGTTTATATATTGTTGTAATTTGTTTTGTTATAATTGACCATGGATATAATTATTGCATCTAGTGTAGGTCCTATTATTCTAGTATTCTATTGGGAGTAGCATCCCAGTCTTCGAGTATCGTCTCCTTTGATTTCCGTGAATATTAGGGTAATTTTTAAATTATCATGCATTTTAAAAATTAAAATTAAATTAACTCGAATTTTTATTTTTCTTAATAAATACAATGCGAACCTGTAGGTACTAATTTTTTAGCGTTGTGGGGTGCTAATCATTCTCCACACGTAACCAACTCTCAGACCCAAATTTTTCTCTGATTTTATTTTCGGGTGTCCGGTCTATCCCTTTAAATTAATCGGTAGCAACTCTAAATTTTTGCCAAATTTAACTTTTTCACAAAAATAGTCGCTACAAATTCCAGACATTCTCATATCTTATACTTATTTTCGAGGTTCAAATAACGTAAACCCTTTTAGCTGATGTTTTGTTTGTTGATGGAATGTCAGAAATTCCATGGGGCAGTGGATGCATTCCATGTAAATACTGTGGACACAACTGGAGCTGGTGACTCTTTGTTGGTGCTTTGCTTTGCAAGATTGTCCATGACCCATCCATTCTTGAGGTAAAACACATCACATATACATGCATGCATGCGTATATACATACATTTTTTTTTAATTCAAAATTGTTTTAAAAAAATGGGTTTTTGATTTTCTTGTTGAAATGATGACAGGATGTATCAAAACTAAGGGAAGTATTGAGATTTGCAAATGCATGTGGAGCCGTCACTACAACCAAAAAGGGAGCCATCCCAGCACTGCCAACCGAAGCCGAAGCCTTTGCCTTAATCAATGGAGCTTAGCCTCTAAGCAACTTCTATTGTTTTTCTTTCCTTTCCCCCCACATTTCAAAGAGTTGTCAATTTATTTCCCTTCCATAAGTTTTAGGTTGTATTTAGGAAATTAAAGTAAACAAAGAAATTATATTATTTTCATTCAAGTAAAACCCTATTTCCCAGTGTTTTCACTCTATCCTTCTCTTCTTTGAATTTTATTCATAATAAGGATTGAGAACACTTCACCTGCACTTGAAAATGTAGAAACTTATATAATATTTTGAGAAATCTTACATAATTTAAATTTATAATATGATAAATTAATACAAGAATACTAATCAAGAGAACTGACTACCAATAATCCATTTAAATAAGACATTAAAAACGTTTAAATATATTCAAAATTCAAATCTTGATCGTTCCCAAAAAGATTTTCTATCGCAAAACTAATTTACCGATGCATGCGTCGATTGTTCCGACATTATCTTTGTACCCATGCTAGTAAATGTAACACATTTAATAGTGTGTTGCTTCAATCCAAGGCGATGCATACACCACCAAACAGACAAAATCTATGATTGCAGTCGCCTATCTCCTAAAAGAACAAAAAAAAAAAACGTGAAATTATATTGTTTATGGATTCATTGTCAAGGGAGAGCATTCGAATTTTTTTATTCGATCAATTTGATTTGTTACAATCTAAATTAGTTGATTCAATCGAATTAAAAAATTTAAATCAACCTAATCGAATTAACTTTAAGTTAGACGAATAAAAGTATTCTAAAAAAATTATTAATTATTTTATGTTAATTATTCTTCTTGGGACATGACACTTTTAACAAATTCATTTACAGGCTTCGTAGCAAAGAGAAAAGACTCATGTACGAAAACTTAATAAGTGATTCTAGTGAAAAAATGGATAATATTTATTTTTACAGACTCGAGTTCAACCGTTTTGTTTTTAAGGTGTGTAAATTGTCAAAGGGTTAAGAATATGTATAAACATGTACTACCTTGTTTGATAAAAAAACATATATTACCTTGTAATCACCTTTAGACTATTCAAAAAAGAAAAAAGATTCATGTATGAGTAAGTCAAAACATTAAATTATGAAAATGATAGTAAATAAATGGTTAAGATTATTTTCTTATGATAATATTCTCATTTCATACGGTTAATCTCAATCAACCATTTACTTTCATCTGACGGTCTAAAAAGTGTAAAATTTGCAAGTTTTACATGGTGTGGGAGGACCTCTCTCTATTATATACATGAGATAGGATCCACTTAGACCATGTAAAACTCATTTAGTTTTACGCTAATTCATGACTATTAGATGAGTGAGATTGAAGGATGGGATTAAACATTCATTTTTTTTACTTAAAAATCTCATCATTTTTAATTTTTATCTATATATAAGTAAAAAAGAAAATAAATTATAAGTAAAAATAATTAAAAATAATATATATATTTTTTCATGAAAAATGGTTATGTATATTTAAGATAATTATACAAAGAAGAAGAAGAAAAATATATGACAATGACTTTTTAAATTATTTGACTTTATATAAAACAATAATTTCACTCCACGTGACACCCTCTATCTCTCGTACGGTGTAGGTTTAAAACTCATTAAGAGCAAATTTTTTCTCCTCCTCTAATAAAAAATTATTCAAAAACAAAAGATTTTACTCCGTATAATCTAGTTGCTTTTATTTTTTTAATAAATAAAGTTGGATTAAATTAAATTTGTAGCATTTTAAGAAATTTTTATAATTCATAACTATTAAAATTATTTATAATTTAAAATACTTTTTTTTTTTTATTTTTTTTACGAATTTTAATTTCAACTTAAGTGTATCGTATCAACTCAATTAACATCTGTTAGTGTGTTTAACTTTTAATGCGAATTCAATGACTGATTTAATTTCAACTTTTCATTTAAAGTTTATTTGGTTTAAGATTCAAATAAGAGATTTTCTGTGTACGTTTATGAAGATTTATTTAGTATTTAATCCGAAAAATGTAAGAGTGAACAAATGCTATAAGGGAAATATTTTATTCGAATTTAAAAAAATTAATTATAATCACTTCTTTTTTTGTACAAGTACTCATATAATCACTTCTTTTTTTATTACTTTGCTTTGACTAAAAAAGCAATTTTTTTAATCAAATAATTGGCTCCACGCATGAGATCTTGCGAGATGACACTTTGCAAAACATGAGTTTCAATTATATTTATTTTTTTTATTTTGAATATAAAAAAAGAAGGAATAAATAATTTTAGATATCGTAAAGTTGTTTTCAACATGCCATATACCGATGAAGTATTCCTATAAAATAGAAGGGAAGCATGCCATGTGATTCACCTGATGTGATCATTATTTCTTCTGTGTCACTCTAATTGGGGAAAAGTGATTTACCTCTTAATAAAAGAAATTAGAGGTTTAGTTAATTTCTTTCCGGAAGTTCGAGGTTTATTTAATTTTAAGTGAAAATTTTAAGATTTTTTTTAAATTTTGTGAAAATTTAAAAAATTAGTACCACATCTAAAAATAAAACATTAACAAATAATAAAAACAAGACACTACGCAGAAAATTTTCGTTGGGAGACTCGCCCACAAAAGTAGGGATGGACACGGGTCGAGTTAAGTTTTTGGCCGATTCCAACCCAACCTGACTCCGTAATTCAAAAAATCCGACTCGAAAATTATATATCTCAACCTGGCCTGACCTGATCTATGTATAAAAAATCAATTTTAGGGACTTAATTATTAAAAAATTAATTTTAGGAACTCAATTATAAACAAAAATAATTTTAGGGACTAAATTATTAATAAAAATTCAATTTTAAGTACCTAATTATAAAAATATATAAAGAGGGGCATTATTACAAATATTCCTAAAAATATAGAGAAAAATCACACTATTAATCTCAGGTCGGGTCGAAACTCGTCGGGTCTGGGTGAAATGCCCATCTCTACACCAAAATCAAGTGTGTGACGCGAGTCGGTCAGGATTAGTCAAGATAAAATCCTGAAGAACCGGGAGAGAAAAAACAATATTAATAATTTCAAATTTTAAATAAAAATTAAAAAATATCATAAACTATAAAATGATAAATTATTAAAATATACTTTAATTTATCATATTGTTTATAAAATTTGAAATTATATTTTACTAAAAATATATTTTATTTGGTAAAATAGTATGATTCTATTAAGAGAAGATCATACACATGTAGTATAACTAGTGTCTTGTTAAAAATTTCCCTAAACTTAATTGGAGGAAAATAGTATTTAAAAAGTTCGCAAAAAGAAAATACCCAAACCAAAAAGCTAAGCAGCCAAGACTAGCATTACAAATCAAGACAGGAACTTAAACCGAGCTAAGGATATCCAAAGGCATAAGGTTCCGAATTACATCAAGAGGAGAAGGAAAATGCCGAACTTGCAGGTCCGAGTCCGTAGCCAAACGAGCCATCTGGTCAGCAATCTGATTGCTCGGTCGTGACACAAAGCTGAATTGCAAACTTCAATTGCACCGACATAACTCCTCAATGTGGAGCAATAACGAGCACCCTCGATAACCAGTCCGAGTATCTTCAATAAGACGTAATGCATTCGAGAAATCTGTTTCAACAACAACCTGCCTCCAACCACCCTACCAGGCACAAACGAAACCTAAATATATTCCCCATAGTTCAACATCTAAGGCTGAACAACCACCCACAAATTTATTGAAACCCATCATCCACTCTCCCTTGTGGTCACGAACACCACCACCACAAAAAGCATGGCTATCAGCAGATTGACAATAACCATCCGAGTTGAGTTTGACCCACCCTTTAATGGGTAGGGACCAACGACTATGCTCATTTGCTCCAATCATCGGCAAAAAATGAGCAACCACGAGGTCATTAAGAGCGTTCCACGATAACATTTGAAGGCGATGGTTGTGCTCCAAAACGGTGCCACTATCCTCAATTGGATTATCAAAAACTACCGAATTACGATAGCACCACAGATTCCATTCAATAGCACCAAATAACAGCTCTCAGTCCCTAGTGTCAATAGTAAAATAACCGGGATTAGAAAGATTAACAATCCCCGACGCTTGCTATCCATAGTGCAAAAACTATTGTACCTTAGTTGGCTGAATCAAACCATGCCAAGTCGAGAAGGCTATCAGACATAAATGGAGCACATGCGAAATATCTTCAGGGTCCGACTAGCATATCGGGCAATGACCATCAATCGTAAAGTGACGCAGACACGCTCCATGTTAGTCATAATCTTACCCATACATACAAGTCATAGAAAGACCTTAATACGCGGTAGCCCCTTATATCTGTGAACTATTTTCCATACAACATCATGTTCATCTTTTGAGGACGTAGTTTGAACGACATAAGCCAACTTAACTGAGAATCATCGGGAGTCTGTACCATTCCATCCAATGGAATCGTATGGAGAAAACGATGTTGGAGGCATAACAACAACAATGTGTAATAAGGTTTCATGAGGTAAAAGACTTTGACAATAACACCAATCCCAGTCACCAACGTCCGTCACCATATCTGCGATACTAGGACAACCCAAATCAGGATAAGATGCGGCGATAATAGCAAGTCAACAGACCAACATCGGGTATCCAATTATCGAACCAAAAATCGATAGATCACCTATCGCCAGCATTCTAGATAATGTTTTGCCACACATCTTCCCATACAAGACTAAGAAGGGACCCCCAAATAAAACGTCTAATTAAGCGTTCTAGTTCAAGAAAGTTTTCTTCTGAAGCAAAGTTGACTACATAGTATAAGAAGGGATTGTCGCCAAAACTGATTTGGCGAGAATGATCCGTCCGGCAAGAGACAAAGAAATAGTTATGCACCCACTCTGATTCTGTTGAACCATCCAAACCAGATATGCATAAGATGCAGTAGTTACTCATTGATGAAGCATGTGAACTCCTAAATATTTACCTAGATCCCCAACCTCCGTGAAATCCTGATGAAGAGAAAGTGAAACATTCTTGGATAAAAATATGTTGTCTTACTAAGACTCACCTTGTGCCTAGAGAATGTGCAAAAATTCTAGAGGACAAAATGAATCAAAGTTATTTGTTCCAAAGAAGCCTTAGCAAAAAGAAGTAAATCATTAGCAAAGAAGAGGTGTGAAATACTCGAGCCTCCAGCAGAAGTACAAAAAAACATCCAATGACTATTCAAAATTTGAGCATGGATGGCACGTGCCAACCGTTCCATATAAAGAACAAAGATATAAGGCGGAAGGGGATCCCCTTGTGAATACCCATAGAAGGAAAGAAAGATTTCGTGGCCGAACTATTCCATAGAATTTGAGTAATATGGAAGAAATACAACACATAATCAACTAACAGAGAGAGTTTGATATGCCAATATCAAGAAGAGTATCATCCACAAGACTCCATTTTAGATGATTATATGCTTTCTCCTAATCAATCTTTATAGCCATCCAATCTTTCCAACCAAATTTACATCGCATAGAATGAATCACATCCTGCGCAACAATGATGCTGTCAATTATAGCCTGACACGGCACAAAACTAGCTTGGTTCTCCAATGCCCACAACGATAAAAAAAGGTTTGAGAAGGATGACAATGACTTTATTAATGGTTTTGTAAACCACCGTGCAAAGATCAATGAGACGAAATTGAGAGATTCTCTTAGGCACCACCACATTCGGAAGTAAATTCAAGAGGGTTTTATTGAGATTTGCTGGCACAACCGCATTCTCAAAGGTCGAACGAACACATTTAAGCATTGCCTCCCCCACGATATTTCAATTCTTCTAGAAAAAAAATAACGCGTGCAATCCATCAACATCAGGTGCCTTATGTTGGGTTACGCCGTTACACCCCATGGCACAACGAAAAAATTATCCGATGATTACCATCAGAGATCTATGTATGACAAACGAATCGGGGTGAATAAGGGTGAATAATTACCTGTTTAAAATTTGGGATTTTGAATTTTCTAAGCCGCAACGATAATGCTTCGACCTCTACGTAGTTCACCAAATTGAAACGAGCATATAAAACTTTCTAAACTATTTAGAAGGGAATGCGCATATAAAATCTCTCTAAACTATTTAGAAGATTTTCCCCAAAAGCATTAATGACTGCTAGATCTCTCATGGCTTTATATAGCCTTTGTAATCTTAATTCAACTCAGATTAGGATTTTAATATATATTTTAAATATATATAATCACAATTTTACTTTAATTAGGATTTTAATATATATTAAATATATGTATAATCCCAATTCAACTTTAAAATAGGATTCCAATATATATATATATATATATATATATATATTAAATATATAATCCTAATTCAACTTAATTAGGATTTCAATATATATATATTAAATATATATAATCTCAATTCAACTTAATTAGGATTTTAATATATATATATATTGATTTAAATCGAATTATATTATTTATATATTAAAAGAGTCATAATTACAATAATTATTTTTCTTTTAATATTAACCAAATAATTAAATTATATATATCAAATATATATTAATTTAACTAAATCTGTGTACAACAAATTTGTACATATATAATTCGTTTAATATATGTTCATTTCAACCGTGGGTATGACCCTGTAAGTTCATGTAATGTTAGTAGTAAATATTAGAACATTTCTAATATTACAAACAATGAGTGACATCTAGCAATATATCGTTGTCACCTAAGTTACAAGAAATCATGATTCGACATAACCTTTTTCATGATTAACTTTTTTTCATGTATTATATCCTTTTGTCCTTTATATCTAGATCGGACACAAGTCATGAAACTGTCACACTTGTATAGTCCATCTAATATTTCTTGATATCTTGAGTAGATTATTATAAACGAATAACTATGATATCTCATATCAACTTATTCAAGCATGGCCATGCATTTCTAGTCCCACTCAATCAAGTGGCCTACAATATTACTCCTATTACGTAGGAGGGACAAATCCTATATTGATCAACCATATCCCACTACATAGATTTTGACATATCCAATATCAGTTTTTATAATGTAGTCAGTTACGACACACGTTTGACTGTATCAAAATATGCCACTCACTATGTTGAAATAATGATGATCTCAAGTCTGAGGATCATACATGTAGTTATCACTATAAGCAATGTTGTGACCGTCACATAATAATCCAAGAAACATGCTCATAGCGGGTCAGTCCAGTATGTTGTTCTCTAACATATACTTATGTATTGATTTTGGCATCTCCATGTCAATGACAACATTTTGTCATCAATCAACTACATATTAGTCTTAATGCATTATTGTTGTTCATTCCTACAATAATACTCGACTAAGGACATTTAAGAATAACCATATCATTCTAAGGACTTTATTATAATTCAGTTTATTTATGCAGGTAGAATTGTAACTGAAAATAATAATGGCAATGCCTCTTTATGAATAAACAAGGTAAAACAAATGTTATTTGCAATCATCTTATGATTGGTCTTTGGGCATACTCTAACAATCTCCCACTAGCACTAAGACCAATCACTCGTGTATCTAATACCAAGTCACTTAGTGTGACGATCATGCTTCTGCTGCATCAGAGGCTTTGTCAGTGAATCGAAAATATTATCATCTGTTGGTACTCTACATCTTTCCACATCTCCTCGATCTATGAGTTGTCGAATGAGATGGTAACACCTAAGTATGTGTTTGGATCGTTGGTGAGATCTGGGTTCTTTTGCTTGTACGATGACTCCGTTGTTATCACAACGTAGATCTATAGCATTTAAAATGCTCGGCACAACCCCTAGTTCATATATGAACTTCTTGATCCTAACACCCTCTTTTGCAGCATCGCATGCTACAATATACTCAGCTTGTGTTGTAGAATCGGCTACTGTATCTTTCTTTGAACCTTTCCAGCTCACAGCGCTTCTATTAAAGTAGAACACAAAACCCGATTGCGATCGTGAATCATCCTTATCAGTTTGAAAGCTGATATCAGTATAACATTTTATACTTAGTTCTTCATCACCTCCATATATAAGGAATGTATCCTTAGTTCTTCTTAAGTACTTAAGGATGTTTTTAATTGCAACCCAGTGACTTTCACCGGGATCTACCTGGTATCGACTTGTCATACTTAAAGCGTACGATATATTTGGACGAGTACATAGCATGACATACATGATAGATTCAATTGCTGAAGCATATGGAATCTTACTCAGTCGCTCTCTTTCTTGTGGTGTTGAAGGACACATTTCCTTTGAGAGTGAAATTCCATGTCTCATAGATAAGAACCCCTTTTGGATTCTTCCATATTGAATCTTTTCAGAACTTCTTCTATGTATGTAATTTGAATCAGTCCTAGGAGTTGTCTTGATCTATCTCTATAGATCTTAGCTCCTAATATGTATGTTGTCTCACCCAAGTCTTTCATGGAAAAACATTTTCCTAACCAAGTTTTCACAGACTGTAAGCTAGATATGTCATTTTCTATTATCAGTATGTCATCCACATATAGTACCAAGAATATGACCGTGCTCCCACTAATTTTCTTGAAAACACATAACTCGTCTTCATTTGTGATAAAATCAAAACTCTTTGATTGCATCGTTAAAACGAAGATTTCAACTTCGAGAAGCTTTGCTTCAATCCATAAATGGACCTTTGTAGCTTGCATATTTTTCGACATCTTTTGGATCGACAAAACTTTCAGGTTGTGTCATGTACACATCCTCATCTAGTTTTCCATTAAGGAAAGTGGTTTTAACATCCATTTGCCATACCTCATAATCATAAAATTCAGCTATCACAAGTAAGATTCGGATGGATTTAAACATAGCAACGGGTGAAAAGGTTTCATCATAGTCTATACCATGAATTTGACCAAAACCCTTAGCTACTAATCGCACTTTGTATGTTTGTACATTACCATCTATGTCGTTTTCTTTTTGAAAACCCAATTTTACCTTATGGACTTAACCCCTAGAAGTGGGTCAACCAAGGTTCAAACTTGGTTTTCTGACATGGAATTCATCTCGAATTGCATGGCCTCTAGCCATTTCTCAAAGTCTAGGCCCGTCACTACTTCTTGATAAGTCCTAAGCTCATCTTGATCTATGAAGAGAACACCACCATGCAATGTGACAAGAAATCCATATTTCTCGAGCGTATTGCATTCGCTCAAAGATCTTTATAGTGGTTGTGTTTCCAAAATTATTAAATGTTCCTCAACAACTTGTAGAACTTGTTGTTGTTCAATCTCTTGTTCAATGATATATGGTTGATCTCGAATTTCATTGAGTTTAATATTTCTCCCACTTCTTTTTCGGAAAACAAATTATCTTTCTAGGAAGATTCATGTTTGAGCAACAAACACTTTGTTCTCGGTAGGATTGAAGAAATAATATTATTTAGTTTCTTTAGGATAACCCACAAAATTACATTTATGAGATTTAGGTTCGAGTTTTGTAGACATCTTATGTTTAACATAAGCTTTGCATCCCCAAATTTTCATAAAAGACATACTAGGATGTTTCCCAGTCCATATCTCATATGGTGTATTTTGAACTGATTTAGATAGAACACGGTTTAGTGTGAAAGTAGCTATTTTTAGTGCATGTCCCCAAAAAGAAACTGAAAGATCAGCGTGACTCATCATTGATTGAACCATGTCTAACAATATTCAATTTCTTCTTTTTGGAAACTTCATTCCATTGTGGAGTACCATGAGGTGTGGGACAATCCCACATTCCTTAAGAAGGTCACCAAATTCTAAGCTTAAGTATTTTCCTCATCGATCTGATCGGAGAGCCTTAATGATTTTTTCTAGTTGGTTTTGTAGTTCATTTTTAAATTCCTTGAACTTTTCAAGGGCTTCAGATTTATGATGCATTAGGTAAATGTACTCATATCTACTGAAGTCATCTGTGAAAGTAATGAAGTATTGAAAACCTTCTTTTGGCTTGTGTATTCATTGGTCCACATACACCACTATGTATTAATCCTAATAAATCACTTGCCTGCTTACTTTTATCATTAAAAGGAGCTTTGGTCATCTTTCCCAATAAGCAAGGCCCGCATACATCAAGTTGTTCGAAAACAAATGAATCCAAAATTCCATCTTTATGAAGTTTTGAAATGTATTTTTCACTTATGTGGCCCAAGTGACAATGCCAAAGATGAGTTTGATTAGAGTCATTTGTTTTGATCCTTTTGTATTTATGTTGTAAATAATATTCTCTTAATCCAAAATATAGAGGTCGTTTATTAATTGTGTCACACCATAGAAAACATTATCGAGATAAAGAACAACAATTATTCTTAATAATTATCTCAAATCAATCTTGTCTAAACAAGAAATCGAAATGATGTTTTTAGTCAAACTAGACACAAAATAACAATCCCCTAAACATAAATTAAGTCCACTAGGCAACAATAAAGTATATGTTCCTATAGCTAATGCAACAACTCTTGCTCCATTACCAACCCGTAGGTACACCTCTCATTTTCTCAGATTTATACTCTTTTGTAGTCCTTATACAAATGTACAAATATGAGAACTATAACTGGTATACAATACCCAAGAAGTAGGTGTTGATAAATTAATATCAATAACATAAATACTCGAGGTGGGCGCTCCGCTTTCATTTGCCTTCTTGACTTTTCAAGATAAATGGGGCAATTCCTTTTAAAATGACATGTCTTATTACAAATGGAAACATTTTCCTTCTAGTGACCAGTCAAGGTAGTTTACGCTGTTCAACTTGTCATTCTCAAGGACCGATAGCAATGATAACAAATTTGTATAATAAGGCTACAACAATAAAATATGAATTTTGAGTACGTTTACCATGTTTGTTTATAAAATGACTTGATACTCTCACTGTTTTTATTAAAATTAATAACCCTCAAATATTAATGTTGAAAAATACTTTTTGTAAAGTTTTTCTAGTGGGTAAGGATCCAAATTTCATATTTTTTTAAGTCAGTTTTGGCTTTTCTCTTAAGATTATGGTCTATCTAGGTAAGCAACACTTGCTAATTACATCTCATGTAACTCTTTCATTTGGTGAACAATTCTGGTTCATAATCATCTTATGATTATCCAAATAACTAGCCTTTAGGTTTCTAATCCTATTAGAGTAACCTAGTTAAGTCTTTAGCCAATGTTACAACCAACGAATATCACTTGCTTATTTTTCGCGTTTAACCAAGATAAATACAAGTATCTCACTTTAGCAGAACCTAAGTTATATCGATCTAGACTTTAACGAGGGTTAACATTGGGAAACAATAAAATATTTAATATTTTATTGAGGAGTTTTGTGAATATTATCTCACCATTTAACATTTGATCTTATCAATTAACTAGCATGCATCTCATACATTTATTTTATCACATACATGAAAAGCAGTAAACATGAATGCAATAGTTATAGCCCATATTCTAAGGTGGTCCGTCCCAAGCCAATGGGAGAATCAAATTATTCTAAGGATAAAAACACTTCTCAAGCATTTTTCTGTCGGCCCACACTTATGTTCCTCTGGTCTATGCTTCTTCGTATATATTACAATTTCAGAAACTCATTTTACATAGGATGGAGTAAGATGAGAAGATAATTACAATAGAAGTATAGAAAAGTACGACACGCATGTCATATTTATAAAATCTTATAAATAAAACTAAATGGGCTATTGGGCTATAACCATACATTCCAAACACCATGCATATCAAACATAATAAAGACACGGTTTGTTATTAAAGTCTTACCAAATTGTTTCTACGCAGTTGTCAAGCCCCTTGTATGGGTCTAAAGGGCGGAGGCCCTTTACGGGTCAAGGGGCGGAGCCCTTTACAGGGTTTCAGCGGCCCTGTAGCTGCCGGCGGGTTTGCTGATACATGGTTAGTGGTGGAGAAAATTTTAAAGATTAACATCTTAATTGCTATGTAAAAATCTCACAATTTGATAACTTTTATCAACATTATCATGTTTTTAGGATTTTAAAATCCATAAGGTTTTTTTTACTGAAACAACTTTTGTTACTTTCCCGCACGAAATCTATAGACTAACCATTAGTCTAATATATAACTTTAATCCGCGTATGTTAACACTTACATCTAAAACCCTAAAACTAAATATTGAATATGTTAACAATTAACATATAATATTTCAAACCCTTATCGACAAAGATCCTGATGATTAACTCTTAATCACCGATCTTAGGAACATCTTTTAACTGGATTAACAGATTAATTGTGATTGAATAGATTTGCTCGTACAAATATCATATATTCGTTAAATAAATCAAAAATAACATGTATCTCAGACAATTACATCACCCAAGTAATTAAAACCTGAATCCGTATCGTACAAGTGACTCTGATACCACTTTTGGGTCACGCTGATACACCCTATGACGCAACAAAAAACTTATCCGGCGATTACAACCAAAGATCCATGTACGAGAAACGAATCGGGGTGAATAAGGGTGAAGAATTACCTGTTTAAAATTTGGAATTCTGAATTTGGAGGAGATAGATATCCAATCACGATTCCACAATGTCAATTCCTAAGCCGCAACGATAACGCTTCGACATCTACGTAGTTCACCCAATTGAAACAAGCATATAAAAATTTCTAAACTATTTAGAAGGGAATGAGCATATAAAAACTCTTTAAACTATTTAGAAGGTTTTTCCCAAAAGCATTAATGACTGCTAGATCTCTCATGGCTTTATATAGCCTTTGTAATCCTAATTCAACTCAGATTAGGATTTTAATATATATATATATATATATTAAATATATATAATCACAATTTAACTTTAATTAGGATTTTAATATATATATATATATTAAATATATGTATAATCACAATTCAACTTAATTAGGATTTCAATATATATATTAAATATATAATCCCAATTCAACTTAATTAGGATTTCAATATATATATATTAAATATATATAATCCCAATTTAACTTTAATTAAGATTTCAATATATATATATTAAATATATATAACCCAATTCAACTTAATTAGGATTTTAATATATATATATATATATATTGATTTAAATTGAATTATATTATTTATATATTAAAAGAGTCATAATTACAATAATTGTTTTTCTTTTAATATTTACCCAATAGTTAAATTATATATATCAAATATATATTAATTTAACTAAATCTGTGTACAACAAATTTGTACATATATAATTTGTTTAATATATGCTCATTTCAACTGTGGGTGTGACCCTGCAGGTTCATGTAACATTAGTAATAAATATTAGAACATTTCTAATATTACAAACAATGAGTGACATCTAGCAATATGTCATTGTCACCTAAGTTATAAGAAATCATGATTCGACATAACCTTTTTCGTGATTAACTCTTTTTCATGTATTACATTATTTTGTCCTTTATATCTAGATTGGACACAAGTCATGGAATAGTCACACTTGTATAGTTCATCTAATATTTCTTGATATCTTGAGTAAATTATTATAAACGAATAATTGTGATATCTCATATCAACTTATTCGAGCATGGCCATGCATTTCTAGTCTCACTCAATCAAATGGCCTACAATATTACTCATATTATGTATGATGGACAAATCCTAACTTGATCAACCATATCACACTACATGGATTGTGACATATCCAATATCAGTCTTTATAGTGTAGTCAGTTACGACACACGTTTGACTGTATCAAAATATGCCACTCACGATATTGAAATAATGATGATCTCAAGTCTGAGGATCATACATGTAGTTATCAATATGTGCAATGTTGTGACGGTCACATAATAATCTAAGAAACATGCTCATAGCGGGTCAGTCCAGTATGTCGTTCTCTAACACATACTTATGTATTGATTTTTGACATCTCCATGTCAATGACAACATTTTGTCATCAATCAACTACATATTAGTCTTAATGCATTATTGTTATCCATTCCCACAATAATACTCAACTAAGGACATTTAATAATAACCATATCATTCTAAAGACTTTATTATAATTCAGTTTATTTATACAGGTAGAATTGTAACTAAAAATAATAATGGCAATGCCTCTTTATGAATAAACAAGGTAAAACAAATGTTATTTATAATCATCTTATGATTGGTCTTTGGCCATACTCTAACACATTAAAATGATCAATATCAAACATAACATTCCGAATCTCCTCATTAAGAACGAGGTTAGATAAACCGTCAAGGTCTATGTTAAACCTCTATTTGATTTTGATATAATAAGGATTAAGTTGTAAAATAAATAATTTTTTAAGTTACTTAAATTACTCACTAAATTGACATGCATTCGAACTTAAACAATTTTCTAAGTCAAACTTTGAACCCCCAAATATTTTTTAAGTGTTTTGGTACTCAATTTAACTAATTTGATAACAGAGTACTGGTACAACCTATGGCGTACCGATATGGCTTTTTGTTACGAGAAACCAAACTTGTGTTTATAGCTTACGAGTACCGGTACAACTATACGCGTACATGTACGAGTTTCTGAAACCTTTTTTCAAATTGTGCTTGGAGTACCGGTACGATGTTAAATAAATTTAAAATGTTTTCAATAAATGTTTTTAACCGTTGCCTTGTCAGAGTTTCTTGGAACTAACTTTTAAAAGTTCAGTTATGCGTATCGGTACACCTTTATGCATACTTATACGGTTTGTTAACCAATTGTTTCAAGGATTTAAATGAGCAAAATGAGTACCGGTACGACCTATACCAATACCTTTTGTTAAATTTTCACTCCTTACGATACACTTGCCTACGTACCGGTACCCATTTGTTGCAACGACTCTTTATTCTTTAGGCAGGTACTGATACAAGTATTCGTGTACCAATACCCAGTGTTGCCAGATAGTATTTATTGCGGGAAAATTACAGCCCAACGACTCTATTCAATATCCCAACCACTCAAACGGCTAGAAATCAATGAGGGGTATAAAAACAATTCTCCAAAGCTTTTTCAACAACAAGACAACAATTTTAAAGCATTCAAGCACATATCCAACATCTTTGAACTCAATTTGTCAAAATTTTGTTAACCCACTTGAGTGTTCTTCATTGTAATCTTTTTATTCAAGTGTGTGGGATTTTAGTAAACTTTCTTTGTGCAAACAAATTATCTAGTGAGGTTTTTTTTGAGTTTGCATATTTGTATTCATCCTTTAGGGAAAAAGGGACCATTAGACTTTGCGGTATAAGTTTAGGTTGTGAGGTTATCGCCTTTAACCAAAAAGGAAAGACAAATTTAGTAAACTTATGAAAATCCTTAGTACTAAGGTAACGGATGTAAACCTTATTAAGAAGGTTGGACCATTATAAATCTCTTATCTATTTTTTATTGCTTTTGCAATTAGCTTCTACTAAATTTTTATTTGTCAAATCACTCCTTCTTGACTATTTCCATTGATTGCTCAACCCAACGGTCCAAGGCTTCCACCAGCGGAAACATACCCCTGATGTCCCATCCATAGCCATCCACGCCCGAACTAGTAAAAAGCGTAGCATAAAAATCATGAGCCATGGACGCCAATTCCTGAACATCTGAACACCATGACTCATCATCACGCTTAAGAGTTGAAATAATGTTCACACGTCGTCTTGCAACCATAGAGTTGTAAAAATATCTAGTATTTCGGTCCCCAAAAAAATCTATTGCGAGCAAGCTTTCTGACGCCATAAGCTCTCTCTTCTTATTCTAAAATACCATCCAATTCAAATCAAAGCTCACGAACAAGATTCACCAAGAAATCAATATGGTTCACAAGCAAAGCACGATCAATACTAGAGTCGAGCGATAATACGTTTTTTTTCTTCTTTTCCCTATATGGCCGAAAGTCCCCGAGTTTCAATGAGTCACTGCGGAAACAAAGTTAGCAATGTTTTGTTCCAAATTCGCATCCCCTTCCAGGTTGACTTAGGGCTAGTTTGGCATTGCTTTTAAAAAATGTAGTGCAAAAGTGATTTAAAAAAGTGATATTAAAAAGTGTTTTTGAATTGTTTGGTTTAAAATATGAGTATTTGGTATTGCTGTCAAAAAATGTTTTTAAGTAGATAAAATGTCTATTTTGAACATTCTTTTAGAAAATATAAAAGGATTAGTGATATAAACGAGGATATATGAGTAATTTGACTTAAAAGTGCTTTTGAAAAAGTTAAAAGCTAAAATTTTCAACTTTTGAAAATCACTTTTCAAACCAAACTGAAAGCAGTTTTGGCCTCAAAAGCTATATGATTTTTATTGCTTTTGGACTCAAACTAGTTTTTGGAGCCAAAAGATAGTTTAAAAAGCCCAAAAACTAATTTGAAAAGCAATAAAAAAACAGGGCCTTAATAAACTCCTGAAAGCACTAAAAATATACTTTACATTATCATATTGTTTATAAAATTTTAAAATTTCACTAAACTACTAATCCAATAAAAGCACTAAACAACATAAGAGTTTCACATTGATATTACTGAAATTTCTCATAGATTACGAATTCGAGTAAATTTAAATACTTTTGGTGAGTATTTAAGAGTTACCATACTCTAGGAAATAAATATAAAAAATATTATTTAAAGTTATTTTTATAATAAGTATAATTATTTGATTTTAGTTGTAATAATCGATATATATTTGTAAATCCTGACTTTAAGTATATATTAGAAAAATCAATTACTAAATTAATTTAAGAGTATTGTTACAAAGACGGAAAACTCCGAGTTCTACTTAATTTGAAATTTTGAGTGCAACTCAAACTATATTTATTTATTTTATTATATCAAACTATATTTATTAATATAAATTATATTCTATTTAATTAATATTGAATATATGTATTTATTAAAGGTTCCGGCTCTTTATATATTCAGGATTTAATCATTTTTTATTTTTATCTTTACTAATTTAATTTTGTACTTTTCCTATTAAAAAATAAACTCAATTGTTAATACCGTGTAACATTTTAAAATAAAAAAAACTCTTTGGTAACAATGTAATAATAAAATGACAATATAATGAACCTGAATTTAGCATAAAGGACTGAATTTCTTAAAATAAAAGTAAAGAGACAGGATTTTAAGTACACAAAGAGTACATGCGTTGGGGTATATTTTAACCTTTAATAAAGGATAATTTTGTCATTCGATTATTAGTTCGGTTACAAACACGTCACAATTTTCTAAAAGTTACGATCACTCAATTAAATTGGTATTACAAATATGTCACTCATATGTTAAAAATAAAATAAAAATCTAACGTGGCTTTGTATAACAAATAATTAATTTAGTCTCTTGATATTTAAAAATTCCATCAATTTGGTTATTTTTGTGATACTGTTAAATCAAATGAGTCAATCAGATTAAAACAACAATTGAATAACTACGTTTATCATAAAGAAACAATAAACTACTGATAAAATGTTTCTCGATGAATATTAGCCAATTATATGTTTGAGCAAGCTCGACTTACAAATTTACAAGGTATATATGTAACAAAACCTATAACGTAAAGATAAGATTAGTCGACGACCGATACAACTTAAATTCGGTGTTTCGAAAGCAACAACAAATACATGAAAGAGGGTATCCTCTCGGTATTCAACAAAAAGTTGATTCCATAGGAAATATTTTGCCAACTCTCATCCCTAGTGTCTTACACGTAACAACAAGCATAATGCCTCGTTAGTAAAATTCGACACCATATAAGACATTGGGAGCTATTTTAAGCAACATAACATTCATGAAAGAAGAACGAAAACTAAATTGATATAGTTTTTAAATATAAACGTTAAATTTATTTATTTTGAATAAAGATCAAATTGATAGAATATATAAATTTAAATATTTAAGGACCGAATGATTTATTTGTTGTAATCTTAATTAAGTAATTAGATTGTAACTTTTAGATAAATGATGATCCGTTTGTAATCGAACTAACAATTGATGGCCTGATGTATATTTTACTCTTTATTAAATAATGATATGGATATTTGGATAAATAAGAGCAGACGAAATATACTATAATTGGAACTCGATCCCAGAGTTGCTTAGGTAGATCGGTCTGAATAACTAGAGTTAATTTTGTAAACAAAATCTTTAAATTTAATTGCGAAATAAAATAATAAATAATCAAAATTCCGGGCTTTTCACCATTTCTTTTTCCTATATAAACACCCCTTTATTCATCTTCCTCATATACTCGCTATATTCTCTCATTCTTTCTCTATTCCTCAATCAAAATCTCTTACTTTCGAAGATATGGCAGCCAATGGCATTGATTCCGGCAAGAGCTTGATCGTCAGCTTCGGCGAGATGTTGATCGACTTTGTACCCACCGTCTCCGGCGTTTCTCTAGCAGAAGCTCCCGGCTTTCTCAAAGCACCTGGCGGAGCCCCCGCCAACGTTGCCATCGCCGTTGCTAGACTCGGGGGCAAAGCGTCCTTCATCGGAAAACTCGGGGATGACGAGTTCGGTCGCATGCTGGCCGATATTCTCAAGCAAAACGGTGTCTCCGACGATGGGATCTTGTTTGACCAGGGAGCCAGGACTGCTCTCGCCTTTGTTACGCTACGCGCCGACGGAGAGCGTGAGTTCATGTTCTATAGGAATCCCAGCGCTGATATGCTGTTGAAGCCGGAGGAATTGAACCTTGATCTTATCAGATCCGTAAGTCATCTTATCGTATTTTTACTTCAAATTAACAAATCTGTTGATTTCTTCTCCTCTTTTGATCTTTGTTCGCTTTACCGCGTTTTTTCCTTTGTTTTTTATATGATGCCGAGTGCTGACTTTAACATCAAATACAGCCGGTGTTTCTCACGCGCTGTAGTCTGAGCGTGGCATTTTAACGCTACAGATATTTTTCTTCTTTGGGGACCCACATACAGTATCTAAGCTCTGAAATATTTGGGTTTTTTTTCGAATTATTTTCCAAACTTTTTTGGCTTTGATATCGTCACCTGTCATCGATGTAATCTCCGAATTATTAACCCTGGTGATTTTGATTTAATTTTGCATGTTTCGGGTAGAAATTCTTAAATAGTTATAAAATTAGTAGTGATTTAAATAGTAATCTCCAACCGCAATAGCTGAAGTCATATTGCATTATAGACTTGTTCTGAAATTGCTATACCATATCTGTTATTTCTGTAATAACATCTCTTAGTTTTAATTAAAAAAAATCACAACCGTAATAATTAGTTACATAAACAATTCCAACTGTAATTTAAATCCATTAGAAGTAGTATAATGTTTTTAATTTTATATTTTCTTGCAGGCTAAAGTGTTTCACTATGGATCGATAAGTTTGATTGTGGAGCCATGCAGATCAGCTCATATGAAGGCAATGGAAGTGGCCAAAGAAGCAGGTGCGTTGCTCTCTTATGACCCAAACCTTCGCCTGCCACTCTGGCCTTCAGCCGACGAGGCTAGGAAACAGATTCTGTCTATCTGGGATAAGGCCGATATCGTCAAGGTCAGCGATGTCGAGCTCGAGTTCCTCACTGGTAGCGACAAAGTCGACGACGAAACGGCCATGAAACTTTGGCGCCCCAACTTTACCCTGCTTTTGGTCACCCTTGGTGAAAAGGGTAGCCTGTACTACACCAAGGTATGCTAAATTCAGCCATCTGAAATTCAATAACACAAATTTTGACTCTTAGCTGTGCCTGTCATGGTTGGTGATGCATTTATTTTTTTGGTAGATTCAATTCCCTGTGCTGGAGCTGACTCAGATTGCCCAATTAGATAAAATCATAGAAATATTTCTTAGATTAACCTTTGAAAATAATTATATATGTTTTTGGTCCATTCCATTGGAATTGATGTCCTTTGAGTAATACCAACGGCTAAAGCAATTTACAAAGTATAGCATTGGGACCCTATTTTGCAATTTGGTGTATAAAGGGTTGGTGGTAGGTGGTTTCTTCAACCTGAACTCAAAAAAACTGTGGGCATTTGGTTGTATCTGATTTCAAAAAACAATGGGTCCCAATGTCAAATTTCGATGTTTTTTAGGTATGAAGACAAAGCCGATACATAGTCATGTTTAAGATTTTGGTACAATTAAATAATTTATATTATGTTTTGTTTGTTGATGAAATGCCAGAATTTCCACGGGGCAGTGGATGCATTCCATGTAAATACTGTGGATACAACTGGAGCCGGTGACTCCTTTGTCGGTGCTTTGCTATGCAAGATTGTCCATGACCCATCCATTCTTGAGGTAAAACACATCACATATACATGCATGCATGCATTTTTAATTCAACTTTGTTCTAAAAAATGGGTTTTGATGATGGCAGGATGAATCAAAACTAAGGGAAGTATTGAGATTTGCAAATGCATGTGGAGCCATCACTACAACCAAGAAGGGGGCCATCCCTGCACTGCCAACTGAAGCAGATGCCCTTGCCTTAATCAATGGAGCTTAACCTCTGAGCAACTTTAATTGTTTTTCTTTCCTTTCTTTTCCCGACATTTCAAAGAGTTTGTCAATTTATTTTCCTCTGCTTTCCCTTATTTCCTTGCGGTGTAATGGTGGAAACACTTCTGTGGTTTTAATATATTAGAATGAAGTTTTCCTTTTATTATCTGCAATGTTATTACTTGTTCTGTCATCATTTATGCATAACTCGAAGTTAAATTCAGATATCCGATCGGTTTATCAGTATTACCATATGAATTCAATAAGAAAGTTCAATAATAGTTTATCTTTGAATGATTACAGTGATTGGAGTGTAAACAAATTGTAAGTTCTAAAACTAAAGAGAGTCATTATTTCATTTTTCAACCACTAATTTAGTCACCAGTTACCAATCTCACCGATGCAAGCGGAAGCAGGCCTCTGCCCTCCGCCGCAAATCCGGATCCTTATCAGGCAATTCAGGATATTATTCCCGAGGTTGCCGTTGATCCTCAAGCCTCTGCTATTGAACTGCCGCGGGATATGTCCCGACAAGAAGTTGTCGTCTAAGAACAAGCTTCTCCATGGCCTCCCCAATCGCTGCCCGTATGCCAGTGGGATCCGACCAGTCAATCCATTGTAGGCCAAGTTGATCACTTGCAAGTTCTCAAAGTTCACCAGGCCCACCGGCAAATGACCTTGCAACCTGTTCCTTTGCCCGTTCAGCACTTGGAGCGGCGAACCACTCCCGAGATGGGTGTACACTTCGATCGAAGTGAGCTGATTGAAGGAAACATTGAGTTGATTCAAGGAAGGCAATGAGAGAATCGATCAAGAAATGGAACCTGTAAACTTGTTGTCACTTAAGTCAATATGTCTCAGCTCTTTAAGTGACCCCAATTCTGTAATACGTCCTGAAAGTTGATTATGCGACAATGTTAAAGATCTCAGTTTTGTCGGAAGCTTTGGTAGGCTTCCAACAAACATGTTGGATCCGAGGTCTAATGTTTCCAATTTCCGTAGTCCATTAATGTCTGGAATCCTCCCCGAAAATTCGTTGTTCGCTAAGCTCAATCTTGTCAATCTCCTTAACTCAGAAATCCTTGTCGGTATTGGACCGGAGAGGAGATTCTCTGATAAGTCGATCGATTCGATGTTCTTCAATCCGTCAATCCATTCCGCAATACCACCTGGGAAGAAATTCCCTGAAAGAGAAAGCATTGTTAGTTTCTTGAGATTCCTTAGAGTATACGGCAACGGTCCTCTAAACTGGTTCCTACTAAGGTCGAGCGAGGTTAACTCGGTGAGGTTCCCTATGTTTTGCGTTAAAAAACCATCGTATCCCGCAATATCAAGCTCGATCGACACAATCCGATTCGTCATGTTGTCTCCAGGGTTCGAACACAAAATGCCAAGGAATTTCGCGCTGGTACTATCGCACGGATCCACCGAGAAATCCCATGAACTGATGTATGACGACGGGGGAATCATGTTGGGGTCGATGGAACGTCGTAGTGCTTGGAGAGCTTCGGTGTCCGATCTCAATGTTTTCGAAAAAAACGAGTGCGAAGATTGAAGCTAAAACCATTGCAACGACAATGGAATTGGAAGAATACAATGGGATTCGGGTTTGGGAGTCCATGTTTTTGAAGAGTGTGATGAAGTTCGAGAAATGTAAGTAATGAGTATAAATAGTTTATATTGAGATGGTATAATTTCCATGAAGATGATAAAGTAATGAACCTGATTGCCTGAACATCAAGTAGAAAGATAGTGAACTGGTTTCTTTATGTTTGGCAGAGAATTTGATCTTTACTCCTTTCAACCTACTTTCTATCGGCCAATGCTATAAACACGCATGTTAAACTAGTGGGTCAAATTCTTTGTTTAAATTTGGCTAGTTTAAATAAAATTAATAAAAGCCTAATAGTCGAGAACAAATATTATCGTATAATTACACCAAAAATTTTAAATAAACTTTTCGTGTAAGTTCGATTTTATTAAATAAATTGAATTAGGAGGGTTGTCTCCTTGATGGCGTCTCTGATGGTTATATAAAAAATAATTAGGGTAAACTACATCTCATATCACTCAACTATGACTGCTGACTCGAAAATACAACCAAAGTTTAAAAAAGTTCAAAACTAACACTGAACTTTAGTTTATGACTCGAAAATACCACTCCCGTTAACTCTTAACACCTTCGTTAACTCTTAACACCCGATAGTCAAAATGACGTCGTTTTGGTGCAGCTATTTTGAAGCCTAATTTAACCCAAAACGTCATTTTGCTGGAAAAAAATATTAAAATCATACACTCGGAAGGGTCTGAACCCAAGGCCTTCAAATATATAGTTTAAGCCTTAACTCCAAAACCAACATAATATTATATAATATTTTACCAAAAATATTATATATCTCAAACCACTTGAAATTAATTCAAAATTATTTTATAAAATAAATAATTCTATAAGTGATATTAATATATAAAAATATAAAATTAATATATTTTATATTTTTATATATTATTAATAATACAAATATATTATTTTTTAAAAAACTCCCAAAATATTCATGAAATTAATATATTTATATTATTATAAATATATAAAAACCCTAAACCTTAAACTATTAACCCACAAACCCCCAACCCTCAAACTTAAACCCTAAACGTTAGAGTTTAAGATTCAAAGTTTAAGGGTTTTTATATATTAATGTTATAAATATTTCAAGTTTTTTAAAAATAATATATAAAAAAATATAAAAATAATATATTTTATTCAAAATAATATAAAGTTATCCATTTGGTTGAATCAATTATTTTATGAAAAATAATATCTAAATAATCTAAAATATATTATTTACATATATCAATAAAAATATATTATTTTTATGATTTTTTATATGTTATTTATAATATAAATATATTATTTTAAATTTTTTTGTTGAAATAATATATTTATATTATAAATAATATATAAAAGACCATAAACTCTAAGCCTCAAACTATAAGGTTTATGGTTTAGATTTAAGCTTTATAGTTTAAGGTTTAGGAATTAGGATTTAAAGTTTTTATATATTATTTATAATATAAATATATTATTTTTATGAATATTTTGAAGTTTTTTAAAATAATATATTTATATTATAAATATTATATAAAAAATAAAACAACACACTTTCATTTATATATATTGATATATATATATATATACAACTAATATATTTTATATTGGCCGCAAGCACTGATTTTGCGGCCATTTCTTCTATACGATGCAAACTGCGATAATCCCTAAAAAGGTGTGCACGGATATTGAGTGTTTGATCAAGCAATTCATTTGGGGTCATGGTAAGGAGACGAGAGGGACTCACTTGGTGAATTGGTAGACTTTTTGTTCTCCGATACTAGAGGGGTCTTGGATTGAAGCACCTCTCAATACAGAATAACACTTTTATAATGAAATTGGCGTTTGAACTTATGGCGAATCGTGACTATCTTTGGTTGCGGTTCTTAAGGACTAGGTATCAATGCGGGTGGCATGGATCGCATATTCCTGTTCATTGTATTGGATCTCGGCTTTGGAGAGGGATTTGTCGTGTGTATGTACAGGCAAATACGCAATGGCATATCTGTAATGGTTCCCATGTACGCTTTTGGCATGATTCATGGTTAGGGGATTTTGGACCTTTGTCGAATCATGCCCTTGCAGTGGATTGGATGGCGTCAAGGGATGCCTTGGTGAGTGATATGGTGACTCTAGAGGGTGAATGGAGGTGGAGAGCGTTTGAGAACTTGCTTCCTATGGTTGTGTTATTGCATCTCGCGACAACAAAATCACCGTGTGTTGATGGTGCATTAGATTTTCCTGTTTGGAAGCCAAATGATAATTGAGATTTCTCAATCCGTTCCGCATATCGCATTTGTGCACCAAAGCCTGCAGGTTCTTCGGATCCTATTTGGCGTGTGATTGCTAAATATAGAGGTTGGCTGAAAGTGAGAATGTTCTTATGGCTTGTTTGTCACAACTGAATCTTGACCAACATGGAAAGAGTATGTCGGCATATGACGAGTGATAGCTCTTGTAGTATATGCGGCGCGGTTGTAGAAGACGTGGACCATCTTTTAAGACGATGTCCTCTTGTGCACGCATTATGGAAGGAGCTGGTGCACTCATCTAAGGTACATGAGTTCTTTTCTTTGGATATCAAGAACTAGGTTCACGTCAATCTTTCTAACCCCCAATATTTTGGTCGGGAATATTTAGATTGGAATGTTTGTTTTGGAGCCATAATTTGAAATATTTGGGTGCGCCAAAATCAAATGATTTTTTGCACTGAGTCGGTTGAGTGCGAGTACGTGTTGATCCAAATTCGTCGCATGCTTGCAGAGTTCCAAATGGTAGTTGGTCCGAGTAGCACTGTTCAGGGCAATAATGCATTGATTGTGCGGGCTTTAGTGCATTAGGAGGTGTCACCAAACCATTGGTGAAAGGTAAATGCCGATGCTGCCCGAGATTCGATTACTGGTATGGCTTCGTGTGGTGGTACTGTTCGTTACGCCACGGGTAAATGGTTAATTGGTTTTACACGACAATTGGGTATGTGTTCAAGCTTGGAGGCCGAGCTATGGGGTGTGTTTGAGGGGTTATTATGCGCATGGTCTGTTGAGGTTGTTAATCTTATTTTGGAATCAGATTGTAAAGAGGCGATCAATATTATAGAAAGTGCCAGACATTCTACGCGGAAATCTCCTCTTATCGATCATATTATGCGGTTACTGGAAAGGTCGTGGGTGGTTCGTGTTGTCTATGTCCCTCGGAAAGAGAATATCGCTGATGGTATGACTAAGATTGCTCGCTGCGACGATTTGATGTGTCATAGGTTTCTTTCTTTGCCTGATGAGATTATGTCTTTGTTACACAATGATGGTGGGACGTAATAGTTCTGTATGATGATGTGTTGATGTGTTTTCTGGTGGATTGTCTCTGATCGATCATTATTCTTGTACTGATTACTTGTTGTACTCTTTTCCTCCAACTAGGTTTAAGGAAGTTTTTAATGAGGTTTCAGGTAATACCTCTTCATTTATCAAAAAAAATATTTTATATTATCTATAGATTAATATTATTTATAGTGCTATTTATTTCATAAAATAATTTGAATTAATCTCAAGTAGTTTGAGATATATAATATTTGTAGTAAAATATTGTATAATTTTAAGTTGGTTTAGTGGTTAAGGTTTAATTTTTCTAATTGAAGGTCTTGGGTTCAAACCTCTCCAAACACAATAGTTTTAATATTTTCTCTCCAGCAAAACGATGTCGTTTTTGTTAAGAGTTAACGATAGAGTAATATGTTCAAGTCACAAACTAAAACTCATTGTTAGTTTTGAACTTTTTTAAAGTTTGATAGTATTTTCGAGTCAAACGCCATAGTTGAGTGGTATGTGGTGTACTTTATCCAAATAATTAAGTATGAAATAAGAAATTTAAAGTGTTTAACCCAAGCTAGTAGGGGAAATGACCACAATATGGTCCTTGAATTTTTTTTCTGAAAAGTCAAAATATGGTCCAGGGCAAATTATTTCCAGATTTAGGGTGGTTTACTGTTCAAGCCAGAAGTCAGACTAATTTCTACCCGATTTTGAACAGTATTTTTCCAGAAAAATAAACTCAAAGTTGAAAATAAGCTTGAAGACGGATCAAGGATAATTCGACTTTGAACAGTGTTCATCACTTTTACTGTTTGAAGTCGGATTACAAGCAATCCAACTTTAGTTATTTTTTTCAACATGAAAAAGGCACTGTTCAAAGACGGATTGAACACAATTCGACTTCTGATTTTGCTACAGTAAACAATCATATTGTTGGAAATAAAGTGGGGAGTATCACATTGTTAGAAAAAATTTGAAGAACAATATTTGGATAAATTTGCCAAGCTAATATGACCGTAAGGATATTTGACTAAACACGTCTTAACTCGGAAAAAAATTGACAAAACTATTTAATATACTATATGAAAATATGATATAATATAATTAAAAATAGGTGTAACTATAAAATAAGTGCTCAAACTATGCTATTTTTTGCTGAAATAGGTGCCTAAAATTTTATTTTTGGGTTATTTTAAAATCAACTGAGACACTTATTTTGGCCTAAAAAAAACTTAAAACGCATATTTCAGAATAAAAAAAATATCTATTATAAAAAAGAGACATAGTTTAGACACTTGTTTTATAATTAAAACTTTAAAAATATACAGAATCGATAAATTTTTACCTAAATTCAAACCCGTCCTAACTCAATCTTTTCTAAAATTCACTCTAAAGATATAAATAATGAGATGAAATTCATATGAAGCCCAGCCCAAGTCTAGAAACATCTCACGGCAGATCCACTTCCCCTCTCTTTCACAGGCCTTTTAAGATCAGATTCCGAGCATCTCTCCAATCACACGATTCACTTTTCACCAAACTCTACTTTGCCCTTGCCCGGAGGTAACCGCCGTCTCTCGTCGACACCTTTCTCTATCAAGACATCTCAAAGTACCCAGGTAATTTTTGAAACCCGATACTTAACTTGAAAGATTTCTATTTGAGTCTTGAGATTTTGAGTTACGGGTCGTTTCTGTTATCTGTTCTCTGCCTCTGCATCGCTTCGCTAGGCCACCACTGTTTGAAACCCTAAATTACTTTTATGTATCGTGCTTCTTCATTAAATCTCCTTTTGAACCCTAAAATATAGTTATATAGAAAAGATAGGGTTATATGCGAGCAACGGCTTCTTAATTCCAAGGGGAAAATAGGATTTCATTTTTCAATTTGGGGAATTTCTGTTTATACATAAACCCCATTTTTAGTTCATTGTAAAGAAACTAAAGAACTAGGAAATATGCCCTGTGATTGCTGAATTATTAGTAAGAGGATGATATTATGGCGTATTGAGACTTGTAGAAAAAAGGTATGTATTAGTAATTTTGTGATGGGCATCGATGACAGGTAGAACAATGCCGAAGGTGAAGACAAACCGTGTAAAATATCCGGAAGGATGGGAATTGATTGAGCCTACCCTTCGTGAACTGCAAGCAAAGATGAGAGAAGGTTGGTTCTTCTGCATCAAAACTTAAAATTCAATCTTTTTATTCACTTTTATTATTATTAACTCTTTGGGGTTGAACAGCTGAGAATGACCCTCACGATGGTAAGCGGAAATGTGAGACGTTGTGGCCTATTTTCAAAATTGCACATCAGAAGAGCCGTTATATTTTTGACCTTTACCACCGGAGGAAGGAAATATCTAAGGAATTATTTGAGTTCTGCTTGGACCAAGGCTATGCAGACCGCAATCTTATTGCTAAGTGGAAGAAGGTTTGCCTCCTTCCACATCTTATTTCTCTAGCATCAAATGTTCCTTCAATATAATTTTGTGCTTATATGAGACTTGAATGTTTAGCACATCTGTTTGTTATATAGAATAATGTTGGATAGTATAGTATATTGTTGTCTTTTTGGATGCTGATGTGGTTATGGACATTAGGAAGACCATTTAATAGTAAACTATAGTACTTCATTATTTATTCAATCTTTTCATATTAAGGGATGGCTTTTTATTCAAATTTTGAGAGGTCATGTCATGTTGTTTGTCTATTTATTTCTGTTAATATAGGTTGACATAGTCATGTACATATACACTCATATTTCACAAACACACACACACATGTGCGCTTCTACATTCTCTTTCTCCTTCTCTCTTGGGCTCAATCTTTCTGAATCTTCAATTCAATCTTGTAGTTGTATATCTTTATGGTTTCTTGTTTTATTTATGTCAGCCGGGTTACGAGCGTCTGTGCTGCTTGAGATGCATGCAGCCACGGGATCACAACTTTGCTACAACATGTGTGTGCCGTGTGCCCAAACATCTAAGGGAGGAAAAGGTTATTGAATGTGTCCATTGTGGATGCAAGGGATGTGCAAGCGGAGACTAGATTTGCCTTGTTATTTTGGCCTAGTCCTCTAAGTCAAGAAGGGAATCTTAGACTGTAGTTGCTGCCGCACTAATTAATTTCTGTAATTTTGTTTGTGCTGCTGTAGTTTGGATCTTTTGTTATGAATGCAATGTCTTGGATATATATATATATAATTCCCCAGGTAAGAGAGGGAATTGACTTGTACTTCTGCCGTTATGAGGCAAACTGATGTGTTTTGCAACTTTAAAGAAAGAGCTATCTGATTTGATTTGTGTCATATTGTAGTGCTTTGGTGGCTCTGTCATTCATGTTTGGAACTCGATTGTGTTTGAAATACTTGTATTTCGTCTCCAGGTTCTGCTGCAATTGTGGCTTTGCTCAGGAATGTTTTGCTCGGACTTTTCAAGCCCGAATCTTGAAACCTTAAATCCTTAAGTTCTTGAATCTCAAGCGCTAAAAACCTTGAACCATGAACATTGAATCATAAACCCTAAAATCTGAACTTTGGACCCTAAACCCCAAAAACTTGAATACTGAAACTCAACCAGAAACCAGAACCAAAAAACTCAATACACGATAATTGAAACTTGAAATTCTCAACCCAACCCTAAAACCCTGCCCCGAACCCTGTGAATGGTCATTTTCCCTAACTTTTATTTTACAAATGAGACTGTAACACCAGCAGAAGTTGATATATGTGCTGTATAATCCGAGTAATCAATTAAATATGATTATTATCTTTCGCATTTATACGGCTATATATTTGGTTAAGGTTTACATCCACATGATCTTTTTATGAGAATCTGCTTATCATGTGATTCAACGACTGTGCTACTTCCTTTCTTTGTGGTAGTTTGGTCATGTGCATCTAAAAACGCTTTGTTTTTGTAAGTTTCTATAAAATTAAAAGTGTAGAACATTTTTCACCCTTTCTTTTTCTTCTATAGGTGTGTGGCTCTATGTGGTGGGTTTTTATCACTGTCCTGAATGCTATAGAAATCTTTTCCTGTTATAACCCAAGTGTGGGTGTTGAGGTGGTTCGGGGTTCAGGGTTTCGGTTTAAGATTTCCGGGTGATATGCTAGTAGCTTTTCCACTGCCATAACAGCCCTGGTTCCCCAAGTGCAAAATTCCCAGCAAATTAACTGATTTCCCGTGAATAAGTAGGTTATTCGAACTCAAATGCGAATATTGAAAACAAATATGCTCAGCATAAGTATGTTTAACATCTATGATTTCCCGCGAACCTGAAAAGCTATAAAAGATCATATCTATATGTTCATGTCTGAATAGATGACGGATACTAGAATATTTGTAGAGAAACAAAAGGCAACATCATCGTCAAGCATGATAAGATGCGTGCGGATTTAAGTACACATGAAACTATAAACATATAGTTTGATCGAACTACCAGTTACACCAACTCATCCTAGATCAGGGACCATTAAGTACTCTTCATTGTCATCCGGGATTTCGATTCTAGGCTTCTTAAGAGGCATGGAATATTTGGTAGGTCGGTACAAGTTCAGGTTGCTTGACTGAGAAATCGGAAGTTGAGGAACTTCTGCCAGTGCTAAAGCCTCCTGCGGCAATTGATCACCAAAAAGACCAATGTCTGCTAGCCATTCAAGCTCTCCGAGCTCAGACTGCTCTTTCTGCAACAAGACAAGGAAAAACATTATAGGAAGTACCGGTTTGTATCTATGCTATTCATGTCATTCGAACTCGGGTATGTGTCGACTACGAGTGAACAAACATCTTCGAATCATTTATTATGTTTCTCACCTTGTTTAGAGATTGAATCTCCGAAAGTTCTAACAGATCATCAACAGCCCATGAGGATGCAAAGCTTGAGTGTTGATGTGGAGGCATTTTTATTGAAGTCTGAGGTGCACTCTTGTTGGGTGGCTCCAACACATTGTTTTCAGTCTTTTTATTGCAGCTCGAACTCAAGGCGACTCGGATTCCGGTAGCAAGGAACCTTTGATGATTCGCGGCAAGGCTGCCGGCCGGATGGATCGGTTTGTCACAATCCCGGCAAAACAGGGCTTTATCTTCAACACAAAAGATGAAAGCTGCCTTTTCCTGTACATCATATATACATACACGAAATAAAACAGATCTACTTATTAGTTATGACCCCAAGGTTCAGTCTATGTTACATAACTTAGACTCGAGTGTGAGTGTTGAATACGAATACGTTAGATATTTCAAAGATTACAACATATATGAGAAAAAAGCATGAAATAAACCAGAAAAGTGAAGTTTCAAATACCTGGCATATATCACAAGGAGGAAGCTTGTTTGAAAGGCATTGAAGGAGAAGCCTTTGGTGTTTGCTGGCAAGCTTGTTAGCAGCATGAACTTCAATATCACACTTAGCGCAAAGTGCAGCTTCGTCCGCACAGCATATCACTGTTGCTGGTGCTCTATCACAAACATCACACTGGATTTTCATCTTTTCTTTTTTGTAAAACTTGGAACTTTTGATTCAATTTTCCCTTTGTTTCAGAAATTCAAGATATGCCCATAGTTTAAAACCTATTAAGAAGCAAAAAAAAAAAACTCCTCTTTTTTCCTGAGAAACAAACACCAAATAGAACAGAGGTTATTATTCAGAAAATCAAGAGAAACCCAGAGTTTAAAACCTTGTGAAAACGATGAAAAACTGAAGCCAAGAAGTAAATAAGATCTGGGTATACCTTCAAAAGGTTTCCTTTTTTGCTTTTTTTCCTGAGAAAATATAGGGTTTAAGAGAAGATGGAAGTTAAGAGAGAAAACAGTGGTGAACACAGGTAAGCAGAAGCTTGGAATCAACGGAAGATACAAGAATGGAGGAGAATCAAGGGGAAGAGGGAGAGAATTGAATTGGAGATAAGGGGATACTGATTACAACGAAGCAAATGGTAGGGTCACCGGTCACCACCAAGCTCCTGGTAGCCCCTCCATGTTGATGGATTGTATGGCTAAGGACAGTGCAATGTGTTCATTTTACCAACTGAGAACGTGTTTCGTGGTCGCGATTGTTGGTGGATATTTATTATGGAGGTCGCAATTGTTGGTGGATATTTATTATGGAGTTCTGATTCTGTGGTACTCTTTTGGGATTTTGTCTTATTTTATCTTCAGTCCCTGTTACCTTCA